>CM046790.1:3038654-3101154 GCA_025617405.1 Perca schrenkii | reverse complement strand
CACACATACACTCACACACACCGACACACACACACACTCACACACACACACACACACACACACACACATACACTCACACACACCGACACACACACATTTAGTTTCATAAGAAGTTGCAGGCAGCAAAAAAACACAGCTGTCTAAACTGTTTAAAAATGGCGGGTATGTTCAGGAAAAAAGGCGAGTAGAGGCGTAACGGAAAAACACCAAAAACACCATAAACGTACGTCCCTACCAAGCGCGTCTAAATATGACGCCAAAGGGCGAGACGCGAGTCCCAAATAGTGACGCCAGGAGTCCCGACCGAACGCGTCTTGATGCCATAGCAGGCTTTTTGCGTCACGGTGGGAGTGAGAATGTGGTGAAATCTAGAGAGGGAAGATGTGAGGAAAAGGTGACCCTTGGAAAAGGTGGGGAGTCAGCCGGGGATGGAGAGAAGGGAAGGATGAAGAGTGGAGAAAAGATGGAGAGGGTAGATTTTGTCTCCCCATCAGGGTGCTGTCAGGTTTCTAAATAGCAGTATTCAATGGCTCAGCTGGCTCTGTCCTCTGCACTAATTACTTACAGTTTTTTCCGATTGCTAAACGACAGTGGGCACAACTGGAGTCACACGTGCAAAACTTAAATTACAGTCTGCACTACCAACAGTCACCTGAGCTAAACAGTTCACATCAGCTGCAAAACAGGCTCAGTGCAGCCAAACACTATGAACAAGCCTCACTGAGATAACACACACACACACACACACACACTGTCACTCAGAACACACTGAGGGTAAAAACACTAGCATCAAACACCAATACAGAATTCACAAACATTTTCATCTTTACAGTTTGAACAATTTGAGTGACTTGACACTACTCAATAGTTTTATAGATTGTATAGCATACCAATTTTTACATAAGGTAAAAAAGAAGGAATGAAAATCAGCAGTTTTCTTCAATATAGTATTTTGTCTCTAGTAATTTATGGAATTACTGTGGAAAAAAAACTAAAGGTCCATATGTAACAGTACCAAAGAATAGGGTGACTAATCCTGCCTCTCTCCAGCATCATGTGGCAAGTTTTCTTCATCACATTGGATGTCTGCATCATCTCTAAATACTAATGAATGTGGTGTTTCTATTGCTTTCACCGCCATTACTTTCTGAAAAACAGTAAGAACGCAGTTTTACTATTTTAAAGATAAAGTTTTTTTATAACTGTGTATATAACCTCAGACATCTTACCTGGACATGTTGGTATCTTTGCTCTTTTACCTGTTTCTCTCAAACGGTACAGTGTAGAATTGTTTCATTCTTATTTGGTGTTTGTATACAAAAAAGGCTTTCTGAGCTTTCTCTGTATAAATACCATATATGTTCACTAACTAGTCTAAAATAAGACACCTGCTTAGGCTTTCAGCTAAAATTGCAATCAGCAGTGTTTGATAGGCACCAGACTGAAATCTATTCTGTTTTGAATGTGTGGTTAACAGTTTTGACAGCAGTGTGTTAGCATCTGAACAAAGTGCTGTAAATCTACAGTGTTGTGCAGGTTGTGGTTAAAGTCATGTGATAAGTGTGTAGAGTTTTGAAAACTGTGTTCAAGCGATGAAAAACGAACTAGAGTTTGGTCCACATGAACTGCTGCTGTGCAGACTGTAGTTAGAGTTTTGCACATGTGACTTCTGTTGTGCCCACTGTCGTTTAGCAATCAAAAAAAAACTGTAATGCAGGTTTTTTTTCCAGGACAGCCTCGGTTATAGAGCTGCCACTGTGCTTTTGTCTCGTCCACTGCTGCTGTTGTTTCACATTTGGACTGATGGGTTTTTTTGGCGACACAATGGTCATGTGATTAGTTGGTTTTGTATGTTGCACCAACTGTTCTGGTCTTGTGTATTGGTCAGTCACTGTGCTTTCACACAACTGGACACGTTATTATGTTAATTACGATAAAGGCCAGGGGTTTTGGCAGCCCAACTTGATTTGATTTTAAAGATCAGATCAAGTTGGTGCTAGTTTGTAAATGTAATTTGTGACCTAGAAGTCTCCACTGACGGACGGAAACCAATGTGCCTACATCATATAAAGAAAGAGAAATCCAGGGCAGCTAGACCCAGTCCGAATGTAATATAATAATCAATCAAAATATTTTTGATCCGAGTAGACCCAAAAAAAGAGAGAATGCCAACGCAATGGCAGCAGCATGAGGCTTCCCTGAACAGGGATTGTTGATTGTTTCGAGAGTTTAGTGGGTTGTGTCTTTCCAAAACCAAAAATACATGAGCAAAGGTTTAGGGAATGGATTAAACAGTATGGTTATCTTCTCAAATGTAAGTCCATAACAATAGCAGAGTTACTTCCAAGGCAAAAAAAAATCTCCCAGTGGTTAGATAATAGCTGGAAACTGAATTCCAGCCGGCTGGCAGCCAGAGAGCCATCAAAAGACCCTTTTATAGTCAGCTGGACATGGGGAGTTTTTAACCAACTAGTGGAGTTAACGGTAGTTGACAAGCTAGAGACAGCTGTAAATCACCCAGCAATACTAAAAATGAGAAGCTGCTCGGGGCTGATCGCCATTCCACAGGTGTAGGGCTGGATGCATTGGATACATTGGATGCAAGGCTGATGTAAATTTAAATCACATGGAAGGAAAGTCTGTAAAACTTTGTCTTTTTTTATGAAAACACTTGAATATGTTGGTGTATTTTTAACTGTAATTACGTATCAGCAGCATCAGTGATCAGTGATACACTTAGGACTCTGGACTCCTTTTTTTTAACACTTTTTAAGTGTATATGTCTAAAATGTAAATGTCATAAAGATTTTGTCCAACATTTCCCCACACACCTCCTTTCAACTAAGCCTAGTGTTAAGCCAGCAGATTAAATTCATCTTCACACATAGCTCCTAACAGCATTTGGGCCAGGGACTTGTCCTACATTCCAGCTGTCCTTGGCAGGTATCCACTGTCTTTGGGCATTCACATTCTGAAACCTAGCAGAAACTGGAAGCAAAAATGGAGCAAAAACAGTCTCAAAAGTACCCACACACATAGAAGGAGATTTACACATATATTTACATTGAAAAATACTAAGTTAATTTACAAATGATGAAATACGAGTTACAAATTAGATACATGAACACAGATAGACATTCGCGGGTACAAATCACTCTGCATTCATTTGTGAATTGTGTTTTACAAGTTACAAAGGCTTGAGACTGTTTTAGCACCATGCAAAACATTCATTAACATTAGCACCATAGTTTTGTCATCAAACGGTAAAACATCGTTTGTGTCTGCCTAGTCTGGATCAACCACAGTTCATTTCCAGGATAATCCAGCGATGTGTGTTGCCTTGCCGTTGTCTAACTCCATTCTCTTCGGGAAACAACAACAAACTTCGAGCTAGCGAGCTACACGCTGAAATTGGCAACTTTTGAAGAGAATTTGGATCGTGCAACAAGGCAGGTCTGCTTGGTTCTTTCGGTGAACGATTTACAAAAAATATGTTTACGGCATTTACCAACTGGGACGTTTTGGGACTGATTGGAGAGGATTTGCTGTGGACGAAGTACACGCGGTGATACACTGGTAAGAGCTAATTTTGTCAACCAAAGCTGCCGGACACCACAATCTTCTAAACATAGCCATATTGAGAAATCCAGAGAGAGTTGTGTGGAGCTGGTAGTCTTAATTAGCTTTGTAGCAACTCATTTGGCAATGGCTTGAATGTAACGGATGTTCATTATGATCAAAAAGTTATGCACTAAAGCTATGTTCACATTCGGCATCTACTAAGTTGACTAGGGCGCTTTTGTAGTTAAATAAAAAAGCTGGCAGCATTTTGGTTCTAAAAAGCAGCCAAGAGCGTATGTTTATTGCTTTAACAACAGCTACTGCTACAGTATCCCAGAGCGCTATGTGGAGAGGTGCTAACGTTACATAAAACAAAGCGGTGGAGCGAGCTAGAGAAAGAAGAGCAGTGCTGCTAACGTTACATAAAACAATGTTCCCTGTACAGGGACAACCCGGTCGTATCACATAACTCCACATTCTCCAGGTGTTATGAAAACGACAGGTCTGGCTACTCCGCTTGTCATTGGTCGGCTGTCAAAAAAGCGCTTGAGGTAGGGCATTTTTTTCAGAAAAGTTGAACTTTTTTCAACTTCAAAAGCTGTAGAAAAAAAGTTAATTTAAAAAAGCACTCATAACTTTTCTGAAAACACGGTTTACTCCATAGGATTTTAATGTAAAATAGACACTGGTAGCTTAAAAAAAGACAAAAAGTGTGAACATAGCCTAAAGCTTTTTTGTGGAGTGCAAATGTTACATTACATGTCATTTAGCTGACGCTTTTATCCAAAGCGACTTACAATTGCTATATATCAGAGGTTGCACACCTCCAGAGCAACTAGGGGATAAGTATTTTGCTCAGGGACACATTGGTTGATGTTTGGCAGTGGGAATCAAACCTGGGTCTCTCACACCATAGGCATGTGTCATATCCACTGCGCCATCACCACCACCAATACAAGTTCCTTCCAGAGACTATTTTGCAGAGCCACCGTCGCTGCGTCCAAAGCTTAGCGCCACCCAGGATGATTGTGATTGGTTTAAAGAAATGCAAACAACCAAGAGCGTTTGTTTGTCCTATCCCAGAATGTATCTGTGACGTAGCCAGACCTTTCTCCGCAGCACTGTGGAGATAGGTCTGGCAATGCAAGACTAGGGTCTGCCATAAGCCTCTCAGAATATCTTAGGTTCAGCCTGACATTTTGTTGGTTGTATAGAAGCAATAAAAGAGCCGCCAAACGGATTAAGTAAGTTAGCGAACATGACCTGGTGGAAAAGTGAAACTTTAAAGGTGTGTAGTTGAGATCCAAATGGAAGAAAGTTGGGGGGGTCATTCTCACGAAACCAATAGAGCTCACCAGTGACCGCCCACTTTTTTTCAGCTCTGTCTCCAAATGTGTTTTTCCCCATTCAATTGTTTCATTGACGTTTTGAAAATTGCTGATATAAAGAGTTTAAAGTCTGGAAACGAGCCAACCAGCTACAAGATGAATGCGTATAACATTTTATTCGGTGCAAAATTTTTTTTTGAAAAAGGCAAAAAAGGCAAAAAAACCTTTGTTTCACTAACCTGACTTCGCCAGATTGATCGCTTCGCATTTGCTCGGCATATCCATCTGGGAACTTTCCGTAGGAGAACTTTTGGGAAGGGGTGAAAATACTGGTTAGCTGATTGGATAAACCATCCGTCGGCCAAATCAACCAATCAGATCCACGAAGCGCATGGAAATACAACCACAAGCCAGGATACCCCTGCTGCTGCTGCAGGCAAAGCATAGCTCGTTAGCTCAGCAAGCAGGCAACATGTCGGTAAAGGATATTTGCCGTTTGTGTAACGAGAATTTAGGAATAAAAGGCCCCATTTCAGGTTACCAGTTAGCTGATTGGATAAACCATCTGTCTATCACCACCTAACCCGCCTTAAAACCAACGCTGATTGGCCCGGTCGTTTGGCGAACGGCTCCAAATTTTCTTTATCTCAAGATGCCAGACTGATCTGCGAGTGGAAAACTGGAGCTCGCGAGATCAGGGCGGTCTCACGAGACTATCGTGTCACAACCACGGAGACATTATGGGATGGTTTAGACATCATGGGATGGTTTAGACATTATGGGATGGTTTAGACATGATGGGATGGTTTAGACCACGTAGCTCAGGGTCAGTCTACCTCGGATGGTTTAGACATTATGAATGATATTCTAAATCCTTATGGAGAAAATCAATGGGATTTTTACTTCTGGAGTCATCTGTGGGCGGGACTGTTGAGGTCTATAAGATTAGATTAGATTAGATTAGATTAGATTAGATTCAATTGTATTGACATTGTGCAGAGTACTAGTACAAAGACAACGAAATGCAGTTTGCGTCCAACCAGAAGTGCAAAAAAGCAGAAAAGTACAATGTGATATACAAGTATAGACAGGTGGTGCATAGACATGACACGAAATATAGTGCAGTGTAGACAGTAGTGTACAGTTAGATTACAGAAGGTGGTTTAGAGTAATATAAATTAAATAGAAATATGTGCAGTGTATTAGCAGTTACCTACCAATAACATACCATGGCTATGATGTTATCATCTTATCAAAATAATAGTCACAATTTAGTCAAATAAAAAAAACACATTTAAGATAATGCTGTGCTTTTTTAGTGTGTGGATTACACATATCATTATTATGATGAGATGTTATTTGTTTAAGCAATATATCAACTGACATTTTTAGAGTGTAAGGGGTTGTAATCAGGAACACTTTGTTGAGTTGTTGTAGGGATCCAAAAATGCTACAGAATCTGAAAGTTGCAAGTTACAAATCTCATACTCTAACTTCTTCTGGCCATTAGCAGTCTAGTCACCAGAGTATTTTCTCTTAAGACTTGTAGTTGACCACTCTCCTGTTTTTTCTATTTTAGACTTTTCATACATTTTTTAGTTGATCATTGTTTGTTTCATGCAGGAGATTTTATCCAAGCCTGAATTCCTCCTGCTACCGCCTTACAGTGTCTATTTAAAAAGGATTATTAATGTCTCATACTACACTACTCTATAGTGGTAGTGGGAATAGTTAAGGGCAATATGGGCAATGTGGCCCAATGAAAAATCTTTCTTTTCAAGCTTGGAGACAATTGTGATCACATTTTTACTGAAAGACTAATAATAATAAAAGGCCTGGATATTTTAACCCTGTGATGCCTGAATTTATTCACAATTATATAAAAAAGATGTTTTGGCTTCTGGCTCCAAGCTGATGCTAAATTAAGTTGAGATTGTTAATTTGTCTATAGCATATAGAATCGATATAAATGTAGGTATGATGCAAATTAGCGACAACAGGCATTCATGGTAAAATTCTTTACAAAATAGTAAAATTAATAAAACACATTTTCCCCATCTCACATATGTAGATTTTATTCATGTCACAAAGTAATTGACAAATAAATGAATCTTGACAACAGCAAGAAAGAAAACACTCTCCTACTCCCTACCATTGACAGTAGTCTTTTTAGGGTTAGGGTTAGGGTTAGGGGTTAGGGTTAATTTTGCTTCCGTGAACTGGATGTAGTTCAGAACGAGAAACCAGTGCGTGCAAAAGGTTCCTAGGTATGTATCGAATGTAAACAAACCGGCATTGGGGGGAATACACCCACGCTATCTCGCCTGCAGTCGGAAAGGAAGGAGTTTGATGCAAATTAGCGACAGTCGGCGTTAAGGGGTTAACAAAGAAGTGGTGTCTTGGAATGAATGAGGAGATTGTGTGTGTTTTCAACCAGTTCTCACTCCCAACTCGTAAAATACGGACGCTTGGTCAGTGGCTCTCAGCGTCAGATTCAACGCAAAAAATCACCCTTCAGCGTCTGTGTGGAACGCACCGGGCAGAGCAGCAGCTACGGGCGCTTTAAGATGACGGTAGCCTGACGTTGCCATTATCCGATTCTAGTCAGAATCTGAGTCTGGTACTGCTCCATTGGGCTGTGATTATGGGGCGTGTTTCAACCGACAGGAAAGAAAATGCCTCTGCACTCAATTGGCTGGACCTACAACCAATCAGAGCAACAGATAGACCTACAACCAATCAGAGCAACAGATAGACCTACAACCAATCAGAGCAACAGATAGACCTACAACCAATCAGAGCAACTGATAGACCTACAACCAATTAGAGCAACAGATAGACCTACAGCCAATCAGAGCAACAGATAGACCTACAGCCAATCAGAGCAACGGAGACAAACGTCACAGAAGCTGCAAGTCCAAGGCAGGCTTCGATAGAGCAAAGGCAGAATTCCTCTATTGTGCGTACGGGTGTGGCAATGTGTATACATACCATGTGTATACTGTTCCTCTTTTGAAATTAATGCGCTGTCGATATCTTCTAAAACAGACACGATGGCAGCCATCTTTTTTGTAAACAAATTCAACCCAAGCGCTCTTTGGTGACGTGGTTGATTACGTTACTGTTGATCATCTGTCCATCATCGTATAAAGCCCCCCCCCTCTGACAATTTGATTGGTCCAAACTGCTCTGGTTGGAGCGTAGTTTGCTCCACAACAGATCAAGTCCAGACCGGACTTCCCGACCTCAAATGTTGTGGGCGGGGCTAAGATCGGCTGGCATCCAGGCTAAGATGACATAATTATTAAGAGCGACAACGGTAGCTAGTAGTACGAAAGCCCGAAATTCCACTTAAGGAGGCTGGTAGGGGTGGTGCATGGGTCAAACAACACAATCTTTCCTTAAACCTAACTGTCCCGTTCTTGTGCCGCACGTCAGTTAAATGTACGTCCCGATCCAGAGCGCCAAAAGTGACACGAATACCAACCAAGCGCGTCTAAATATGACGACATAAAGGAGACTTTTAGCGTCAATGACAACGCCAAAGGCACACGGCCAAGCATCCGTATTTTACGCAATGGGAGTGAGAATGTGTTGGTGTTTTACACAGTGGTAGCAGTGTTACTGGTTGATAGGAATAATAGTCCTAATAGTCCTAATAGTCCTAATAATCCTAATAGGGGCATTAGAATTCATGTGTCTAACAACACAGACGTTTGTGCGATCACAGTCCAAGTCCTACTCTGAAATAAAAGCACCTCCTGTTGGAAATCCTCTCTAAACACAACTGCAGAATGCCGATGTTTCTCTGAGCTCAAAGACTTTCACACAAGTGAGCCCTACGCAATGTTCGTGTGGCGATTGATTTTTTTTTTTTTTCATGTGCATGTGAAGGTGAGTGCTTACTTCCACAGTAAGCGCCCAACGGTGCAACGGCTGCATTTGTACTGATCTGTCTTGCTGGCATGGATCAAATCAAAATAAAAAAGAACTAAACTCATGGGACATCCCAGAGGCTTAGCGGGCTAAAGAACATCTCACGTCTCCTTTGTCTTTCCTCTTCTTTATTTTATTTTCCTCACAGTTCTTTCCTCTTATTGTTGTTCCTCTTATTTCCCCACCCTCTCGACCTTTCCTAACCCTCCTTTCCGCTACTCTCTCAACCCATTTCTCTCTTCTCCCATCTCTGTTCTCTTGAAGGGAAAACTTGGCAAACGTTTTATCACTTTTAAGACTGAACTTTCCAAGTCATTTGTATATAATAACAATGATAATTTATTCTTTATTAATCCTGCAAGGGGAAATTACAATGTTTCACTCTGTTGTTATTACACACATTACACACAGGCCTGAATTACACACACATGCTCAGTACCTATACATGCTCTAATGGAGAGATGTCAGAGCTGCCCATGGAAAGGCGCCCCGAGCAGTTGGGGGGTTTGGTGCCTTGCTCAAGAGCACCTTGGCAGTGCCCAGGAGGTGAATTGGCACCTCTCCAGCTACCAGTCCACCACCATACTTTGGTATTACAGCCTTTGTTCATGCTATTTTTCTCTGCTATTTTTCCTCATTTAGTATGGTGTCAAATTGAGGACAAATGGAATAAAAAAATATGAGACCAGCACTATACACTGACTTGATCCACTTTCTGGATAATCATGCAGATTTCCTCTAATTAACTCCAGAGTTCTGACCAAGTCACGTATTGAAATGTTGGTAAAAAATTATGCTTTAGATTTGCTGCAATAAGGACTCAGTCATGGATGGCTGTTTTCAGTGCCTGTTAAACATCCAAAGTTCTTTCTATCTCCAATGAGGCTTGCCAGTTTGGCTCATTCAAGGCAGTCTTTCACGTGTATGTGTATGTGTTCATGCTGGCGTAGCACTAAAGTGAAGTGAAACCAACTGTGAAGAGATGTCTAGGCATGCCAGGTGAGTGTGTAAGAGTCTGTGTGAGGCTGGATGGTGATTGGATCAGACGCATGTTAACCTAAAGTGCTGTTGAGCAACTTGTTATGTGTATGGAAAGCCTTTTGTTGTTTTTTTTTGTTGCAGATTAAATAAGAGCAGGTTCTAGAAAAGGTGAAATCAATTTCTTAAAAGGTGCTGTAGGTAGGATTGGGAAGATCCAGGACTTAGATAAAAAAATTTGAACATGGACAACTTCTCAGTCCCTCCCCCCTTTCTGCTGAAGCCCAAAACGTTCTCCTAAGCCCCTCCCCCCACAAGGGAGAATGAATGTGTGTGCATGAGCAGTGATTTAGACGCAGTTAGACACCCCGCCTGGCCCTGATTGGTGCATCTGAACAGTTAGACACTCCCCCTGGCCCTGATTAGTGCATCTGAACAGTTAGAATATGAAATGTCCCCACAAGAGCAGCTTTAAAAACTCTTCTCAGCAAGGATCAGTACACAGCATTATTCACTTTAAAATTTTTAAAAAATTTACCATTTTCATGGTGTTTTACTGTTCATTTTGCAGGTTTGTCTGTTGAAGTTAACGGTAGCATGTTGTATGGCTAATGTGGCTAGCTTTGGTTGTAATGTAGGCCCACAGAGAAATGTTGGAGTTACAGTTATGTAATACTGAGAGAAACTGTGTGAAGTTTTTAACCAACTGAATAATCCTTCCCTCACCCGTACGTTTCAAGCGTGTAGAACCTAAGGTATTATTCAAGTAGCGTAAAAATGCGAAAGGCTCTTTTTAGAGCAAGTGTTTAGTTTATCTGTTCTGGGTTACTGTAGAAAGGTGCAACAAGGCGGGCTCCGTGGAAGAGGACCTGCTCCCTATGTTGACACGAAGGGCTCATTCTTATCCAACGAAATCTCAGCTATTTCATTTTGGGTGCTAAACTAAAATAAACCCAAACCAGTGGTTGCCTGGAAGGTAGAAAAGGCATATTCAGTGGCCGGGATGGCTCAGTGGGTGGAGCAGGCGCACATATACTTGGAGGTTTATGCCTCGACGCAGAGGTCCAGGGTTCAAATACAACCTGTGACGATTTCCTGCATGTCTTCCCCCCCCTCTCCCCCTTTCTCACCTAGCTGTCCTGTCAAAAAAATTAAGGCAGAAAAGTCCAAAAAAATAATATTCAGAAATATATGTCACACAGTAAGGTATGCTTGAAGAATTGGCAACAGTAAGGAATTCAACTGTCTGTCATGTAAACCCGAAAATACAAATAAAAAAAAATCATTAAAATCATGAACTCAAGTGTCATTATGAAACAAATAAAACAAACACAATGACTGCGCTTTAACATCCGTAACATCCAATCCAATCACTCCTTCTCGTGGCTGCCTGCAGTTAACATGGATTTCAAAACTCTGCACTGAAAAATACATACAAAATACAAATACAATATTACAAAATAATATGCTTTAGATATCGAGTGTCGAAACGGTTGGGTCACAGCATGTCTGAGAGGACTGAGCACGGGTTGAGATTCCTGTGTGGCTGGAGGGACATGTAGTTAAACTCTCCCGGCTACTACTCCCGAGTCTGCTCTTGAGAGTTTGCGTTAATTTTCGGGACAATTAGGGCAGGATTCGGGAAAACTGCTTGGATTTCGGGATCCATTTCTCCGAATGCCTGTGACCTGCTGTTTAATATCCGAAAGATCACTGAAGTCCTGTGTTAATCAGAGCTCAATAGGATCCTGTACCAGCGAATAACTATTAAGAGATTCAGACGCCAAGTCAAGTCGTTTCATACGGGACTGCCTAGAGGAGCGAACTGGGATTCAGAGGAATTTGAGAACATAAGTGAACTGTGTGGCCAAATAACCGATGACCCGCGAGCCAAGACAGATTTTGTTGACATAAAAGCAATTATCTGTGAGAAGATTAGAGAGGACAATTAGCGGTGAAATGACACTTTTATTCAATGACTATAGCAATAACAAAGTCCCTCGGCTGTTTATTTACATAATAAAGGCTGCGCAGAGTGAGCTGAATAATGTGGGCTGGCCAGACAAAAGCAGCCCATTAGAACTCATTAAGGCTAGGAATGACACACATTAGGGATTTATAAAGCTTGGTTATGATGTTGAAAGAGAAGGTAAAAGGCCCACTATTCTACGGAGAGAGGTATAGCAGCTGTTCCCAGACCTTATCATTCATGGCCTTCACCTCAGCTTAAGATAGCACGATTTACATTGTGTTTGCTCAAAATGGCTTCCAAAAAAAGTAAAGAGGTCAGGAGGCCAGTGTCAGCCACAGCTTGTTAGTTTGACACAGTACATCTTGTCAAAGGGGATAAACACTATCTCTCAGCGCGCTGACAAGCCCTCTTTGTCTCGGAGAAAGTGAAAGTCTCATGAAAACTTTATTATTTATCTTCTCCTCGGCAGCTTGTGCCTCAAATGAAGAGAAGGAAAGCTTGAGCAACACAGGAAAGGATGAGGGTTAGGGCCGAACCGCTGCAATAAAAGTGATGTATGAGATGTCACTCGGTGATTGGCTCAATACATCACGCTCAAAACACACACGCACACATTCACTCTGCAGCGCGGTGAAGCACGTGGTAGAGTTCTGTCTGCCTGTAGGCTAATAGATGCAAGAGAAAATAAGAAATTCTAAAATATAGAATGGAGCAATCCTTTATTAGACTGTATTAGCTCCACCAGAATATCCACACAAATACACACACCTGGTCGCACACACACACACACACACACACATACACACACACCTGGTCGCATATACACACACGGTACGGGAATCAATTCCACTGTTGGTAACATGATAGGGACGGAATAGAGCATAGAAATCAACGGGAGCGGGACCGGGAAATGTGTGTTATGACTGTGAGAAGATCTCCGTTAGGAATTACGTAATGAAATGACCTAGACCTACAGGTAATGTATGTTACCTAGACCTGCAGGTAATGTATGTTACCTAGACCTGCAGGTAATGCATGTTACCTAGACCTGCAGGTAATGCATGTTACCTAGACCTGCAGGTAATGTATGTTACCTAGACCTGCAGGTAATGCATGTTACCTAGACCTGTAGGTAATGCATGTTACCTAGACCTGCAGGTAATGCATATTACATAGGCCTGTAGGTAATACATGTTACCTAGACCTGTAGGTAATGTATGTTACCTAGACCTGCAGGTAATGTATGTTACCTAGACCTGTAGGTAATGTATGTTACCTAGACCTGCAGGTAATACATGTTACCTAGACCTGTAGGTAATGTATGTTACCTAGACCTGCAGGTAATGTATGTTACCTAGACCTGCAGGTAATGCATGTTACCTAGACCTGCAGGTAATGCATGTTACCTAGACCTGTAGGTAATGTATGTTACCTAGACCTGCAGGTAATGTATGTTACCTAGACCTGTAGGTAATGTATGTTACCTAGACCTGCAGGTAATTTATGTTACCTACGCCTGCAGGTAATGTATGTTACCTAGACCTGTAGGTAATGTATGTTACCTAGGCCTGCAGGTAATGTATGTTACCTAGACCTGCAGGTAATGTATGTTACCTAGGCCTGCAGGTAATGTATGTTACCTAGACCTGCAGGTAATACATGTTACCTAGGCCTGCAGGTAATGTATGTTACCTAGGCCTGTAGGTAATGTATGTTACCTACAGTGCCAACTTAGCGACTTTGTCGCTATATTTAGCGAATTTTCAGACCCCCTTAGCGACTTTTTTTCAAAAAAGCGACTAGCGACAAATCTAGCGACTTTTTGCGAGAAATCTAGCGACTTTTTGTGGTGTTATTGGAGACTTGTTCTTACCGGCAATTTCCACTGGATGCGGAACGTCTGCGGAACGTCTCCGAAACGTCGACGGAGTCATTAGGTTTCCATTAAAGTCAATGTTTGCATTTCCACTGACTGCGGAACGTCTGCATCTCTACTCCGTGCCAGTTCCGTCAGTCCGTAGCCCTCCGCAGCAGATACGCAGAGCTTCTATTTTTGACGGACGACAGAGAGCTCCACAGCAATTCAGCACACGGCAGATAGTGCGGGACAGGAAGTTGAGCACAGAAACAAAATAAATATCCGGTTAATTTTCAAAATAAAATACACCGTGCTCACGGCGGATCATATTTCCCTGCACAGAGTCGTTTCCCCTCTACTCCTCTGGATGGAAACAAACAGTTGTTGGTTTTGTGGTTCTATTCTACGTGAATTCGCGAGAACTTGTGGGTCCTCGTGACTACAGCTGTCAGTCACGGCCGCAGCCGTTCCGCAACAAATCCGGACCCGGTGGGTATTGACGGACGGCGGAGCATGCAGCAGACACGCAGCGGAGCCGGTCCGCAGCTGTTATGCATCCAGTGGAAATCCCCGGTTACTCTTCTCAACGAGCAGCGAGTGCCGCCGTGGGCCCCTCCCCCATCTGAAAGCACTCACAGGCGGGTGCCGGTGTAGGTAGGAGAGACAGCGGGACGTGACGGGAGAAAGTCGCCGCTGAGCTGGCCTGGCCCTGGGCAACCCAGCCTTTTTAGAGAATTATTTATCAATCTTTCTCCATCCCATTGTAGAATTTCTTTTTTTCTTTTTCTTTTTTCACTTCAAAGATAGGCTACCTAAGTAATAATTATAAGGTAAAATAAATTCCTGTATTGAATTTGTGATTATTTGGCTAAAGATTTCTATTTTTTTTCTATCTACCTTGCTGACACAACCACTAAGCTGTATGCAAATGAGCGTATGACGTCATTTAACGACTTCTAGCGACTTTTAGGACAGCCAATAGCGACTTTTCTTACTGAGGAGTTGGCAACACTGGTTACCTAGTCCTGCAGGTAATGTATGTTGCCTAGACCTGCAGGTAATGTATGTTACCTAGGCCTGCAGGTAATGTATGTTACCTAGACCTGCAGGTAATGTATGTTATCTAGGCCTGCAGGTAATGTATGTTACCTAGGCCTGCAGGTAATGTATGTTACCTAGACCTGCAGGTAATGTATGTTACCTAGGCCTGCAGGTAATGCATGTTACCTAGACCTGCAGGTAATGCATGTTACCTAGACCTGCAGGTAATGTATGTTACCTAGGCCTGCAGGTAATGTATGTTACCTAGGCCTGCAGGTAATGCATGTTACCTAGACCTGCAGGTAATGCATGTTACCTAGACCTGCAGGTAATACATGTTACCTAGACCTGCAGGTAATGCATGTTACCTAGACCTGCAGGTAATACATGTTACCTAGACCTGCAGGTAATGTATGTTACCTAGACCTGCAGGTAATACATGTTACCTAGACCTGCAGGTAATGTATGTTACCTAGAACTGCAGGTAATGTATGTTACCTAGACCTGCAGGTAATGCATGCTACCTAGACCTGTAGGTAATACATGTTACCTAGACCTGCAGGTAATGCATGTTACCTAGACCTGTACCTGCAGGTAATACATGTTACCTAGACCTGCAGGTAATGTATGTTACCTAGACCTGCAGGTAATACATGTTACCTAGACCTGCAGGTAATGTATGTTACCTAGACCTGCATGTAATGTATGTTACCTAGGCCTGCAGGTAATGTATGTTACCTAGACCTGCAGGTAATACATGTTACCTAGAACTGCAGGTAATGTATGTTACCTAGACCTGCAGGTAATACATGTTACCTAGACCTGCAGGTAATGTATGTTACCTAGAACTGCAGGTAATGTATGTTACCTAGACCTGCAGGTAATGCATGTTACCTAGACCTGTAGGTAATGCATGTTACCTAGACCTGCAGGTAATGCATGTTACCTAGACCTGTAGGTAATGCATGTTACCTAGACCTGCAGGTAATACATGTTACCTAGACCTGCAGGTAATGTATGTTACCTAGACCTGCAGGTAATACATGTTACCTAGACCTGCAGGTAATGTATGTTACCTAGATCTGCAGGTAATGTGTGTTACCTAGAACTGCAGGTAATGTATGTTACCTAGACCTGCATGTAATGTATGTTACCTAGGCCTGCAGGTAATGTATGTTACCTAGACCTGCAGGTAATACATGTTACCTAGACCTGCAGGTAATGTATGTTACCTAGACCTGCAGGTAATGTATGTTACCTAGATCTGCAGGTAATGTATGTTACCTAGACCTGCAGGTAATGTATGTTACCTAGACCTGCAGGTAATGTATGTTACCTAGACCTGCAGGTAATACATGTTACCTAGACCTGCAGGTAATGTATGTTACCTAGACCTGCAGGTAATGTATGTTACCTAGATCTGCAGGTAATGTATGTTACCTAGAACTGCAGGTAATGTATGTTACCTAGACCTGCATGTAATGTATGTGACCTAGACCTGCAGGTAATACATGTTACCTAGAACTGCAGGTAATGTATGTTACCTAGACCTGCAGGTAATGCATGTTACCTAGACCTGCAGGTAATACATGTTACCTAGACCTGCAGGTAATGCATGTTACCTAGACCTGCAGGTAATACATGTTACCTAGACCTGCAGGTAATGTATGTTACCTAGACCTGCAGGTAATGCATGTTACCTAGACCTGTAGGTAATGTATGTTACCTAGGCCTGCAGGTAATGCATGTTACCTAGACCTGCAGGTAATGTATGTTACCTAGACCTGCAGGTAATGTATGTTACCTAGACCTGCAGGTAATGTATGTTACCTAGACCTGTAGGTAAAGAATGTATAGTTTAGCCTAAATTTCAAGGCAACCTCAGTGATTTGACCGCGATTAACCAAATGGACACACGCAATATCAGCTGGCTAGTTATCCTCCAGACAGCGACGGACAACATCTCTTTTTCTTTCTCTCTTTTCAAGCCTACTCGCGGTGTGAAGCGCGTGTCCGTGACAAAGTCTGATAACTTTAGACAACATAGGGAACGAAACGGGAGCGGGACGGGATTTGGGAGTCTTTCTCTCGGGATTTGCGTGGGTCGGGATGGGATGAGGGCGAAAAATGTATTCCCGTGTCACCCTCTAGCACAGGCACACAGAGACTTTTTTTTTTCATTAAATGGAACTGTTCTAATGCTGGAAGCACGGGAGCATTTAGGTTGAGAATAAGCAGTTGGTAACTAGGTGGGAGTTGGTAACTCTGGTTGACATTTCTATTGGTGCTCGCTGATGCTTGATGCCTCCAATGACACTTATGAGCCACTCAATTTACTGAGGTCTGAAGTCAGAATGGTGTACTGCCTCGCTGCTGTAGAATAATACATCAATTCCTTCTTTGATTTCTGCATACGCTATAGGATTTCACTCTGCTACTTTCTAGTGTGGCCCAACACTGATTGGATAACAACTATAGCTCTACTCTCTGCATACGCTGCCTAAATGAGTCCCCAAACTGGTGTGGTGGTGGTCAGTCAGATGGATCTTCTGACCAAGGCCTTGTCTCAGCCCTCTCTTCTTCACCTCCCTGTTCCATTTCCACCTCCCTCTCATCTTCACCTCTCGTTTCCACATTCTCTTCCACCTCATCTTCACCTCTCGTTTCCACAATCTCTTCCACCTCATCTTCACCTCTCGTTTCCACATTCTCCTCCAAATCCTCCTCAGTGGTGAGTGGCTTTCCATCTCTGTCTGCACTACTTTTTCCCCAAAAAGGACACAGTGAATACGTTGGTCAACAGAACATCAAACCATACTGGACATTTATTTTTGTGTGGTCTAACATATAGAACTCCTACCTGATGTCATTGCTGGTCTCTGTCACGCCCAGTGAGTGTCTGATTGTGTTTTGTTTTCTGTCCGTCACCCTAACCCTCCACAGTATGTGGACACACCCTCTTCCTGTTTCCCTCCCCGTACCTGACACCAGTTACTCATCATCGCACCTGCAACTCATCTACTCATCACCCTCTTTTAAAGACCAGCCTGACCTTCCTCTCCCGGCCAGATTGTTAGCTTACCTCCAGTATGGGTATGCAGAGTCTTCTTCGTTCAGAAAAAGAAAAAGGAGATTGAAAAATGCAAGAGAGCAGCTTTTTGAAGCGTGAAGGCTACCGTAGCTGTAATACCTACTTTGAACTGCGTGGCGCGAGAGAGTTGATTGCGATCGGTGTTGGGGAAGTTCCTTTTTAAAAAGTAGTGTTTGCTCGTTACTTCTTAAAAAAAGTAATTTGTTACCTTCTTTAATTATGCCCTATGGAAAGTAACTTTTTACGTTACTCGTTACTTTTAGGTTACTTTTAAAAGCAGGCATCTCTGGCAGAGACTGAAGTAAATTATACAAAAGCTATCTTTGACCATAAAGCCAATCTCTGGTCTATCAGTGAAGGGTCTGAACTACCCTGCAGACTGGATTCTCTCCTCACAGAGGGACGGCTCATTCATTATGAACGAGTCCACGAGTTGAACGCACATCGGTGTTAGTGTATACTACGTAATGTCTGTATCGACTGTGTCCATGCATTGTCGTAGACACATGTAAAGGAACTACGTTTTGTTACCAAATATTCAGTAGTAGCGTGTTACACTACTTTTTATCCAAAAAAGTAGTTACGTTACACCCAACACTGATTGCGATATATATACGATCTCAGTGCTAGATGGAAGAAATTCCCACACATTGGACCTTTCAAGTAGACCCAAAGAAAGAGGAATGTGAGGGACTCCCGGCAGCACCAGAACTATCCCGTAAATGAACCACCGTCGATATACGTAGTGTTGTGGAAGTTTCTTTTGCAGCAGGTATTGTATTTTATTAAAAATATATATTTGCAAATATAGGAAGAACATAAATTTCACAAGAGACAGCAGCCCAGTGTGGAAAAGTTTCTTCCATGTTTTAACAGAAACACTGAACTTAAATACATCTTTAGAGTGACAGCACACACGCACTCGGCTTATCCTGACTCTACGTTTCTCACAGGCAATCTGATAACACATGAAGACAATCGAAAAACACAAGAGACATCTCGGAGCCATTTCGTTTTCTTTCCCCCTGCCCTACTTTCACCCTGAGGTCACCTGCCCCCGTACATCTCAACTGGCATGGGACAACTGAATAGGCAGAGAAAGATAGTTCACTGTGACCTCGTACCCATTCATCGGTTCAGACAAACAGTGCTCACATTATGTTCCAGACTTTGTGATTCTCACTTAGTTAGAATCACAATCTACATGTGGAAATGAGATAACTCCTTTTCAGCATTGTGAGAGGAATCAAACTAGAAATAAAACATAAAAATATAAGGAATCATGCTTAAGTGTTATTTTGCCATTACAGTAGATTATCCTTTTCCTAAAAAAAAAAAAAACTGCAATAATTAGTTGCAGATTTACATGTGTATATCAGTATGGGTTCACAAAAGATTTTGGAACGCTTAGTTGTGCGCCAAACCAAAAACAAAGGAAAGTGTTTTTTAAATTGCAATTACCTGTCATTCAAAGCAGAATATGGCTAAGATTTGGCAACTTTGAGAATCAGAAATTCTCCCAGAAGCAGAGAGATTTCATTTTCAGGCTGTGAAACAGGTTGTTTTGCATGATTTGCTAAATTCTATGATGGCTGAGGAACTCTTTTGCTGACTTTTGTAGGACTTCATGTAAAAAAAAAAAGCAAAAGCAACCAATTTACAAAAAGGTGACAAATGTCTGAGAAAGCCACAATAAAATCAGAACAAATACAACAAAAATGAGGAAAAAAACTACCAAAATGTAAAAAAAAAGGGACATGCAGTAAAAAAAAAGCACATCAATAAACTCTATACATGTCTGGCCCTTGGTGTGATTCTCTTTTTCCAGTGTGGCCCTTAGTGAAAATGAGTTTGACACCCCTGATCTAAATAATCCTAATGAATACAGTAAGTAATATCAAATCTAGCAAGCTGAGTTCAGTTCAGTTCAGTTTATTCTTTGTCCCAGAAGGGCAATTTGTGTGCAGCAGGAAGACATCACATGGAAATATACACCACAACCACACAGCAATTAACTTACTAAAAACAGCAGTATACAGCAATACATACAGCAAAAAGCAGCAATAGCAGAAATTATGTTGGGGACATAATAAAAAGTAATAATCAATAATAATACATTTAAAAGAAATACAGGGATAACTAAGATGAACAAACAAACAAAAGCTATCACCTCCCCTTAGCTAAATTGAGTGCCTGAATGGAACGAGGAATAAAAAGAGCTTTTATATCTGTGGCACTGCCATTGCCAGCTGGGAAGAGAAGGTGCTGAGTGTGGGTGGGGTTTGTGTGTCAGGGGGTGGAGTGGTGACTCAGGGAAGACGCTCCAAGTCGCCTGTCCTGTTGGCCTTGCCCTTGACGCTGACAGCGCTGTTGCCCCTTCGTTTGACGATGTCAGATCCTTGTGTGTGGATGTGTGTGTGTGCAAGCGGCATCACACGGATGGAGACACTTGGATGGCAGTCACCATGACAGGGTCAACGAGGAGGGAGAGCACTGACGCTGACATCACTCGACCTCGGATGACCGCTCCACACACACACACACACACACACACACACACACAGACACACACACACAGACACACACACGCACACACACACACATACACACACACACACACACACACACACACACACACACACACGTGCATGCTTCTTGTTCAAACACATTCAGACAAAGTTATGCAGGACTACACTAAGATAATTAGTTAAAAAAAAAACACATTTTGGATTGAATTTGAGATTGGATTTTGGGCGCCCAAACATTTTAACCCTTGTGTTGACTTAGGGTCACATTGACCCGTTTTCAATTTTTGTTTTATATCAGAAAATATGGGACGTAGAAATAAGCGCTGAAAATGTAAAGAAGAAACATTTTACAATTTAAAATGTTGGAAAAAGCAAAAACAAACGTCAAAAAGGCGTCAAAAACGTCGAAAAAAAAGTGTTTGTTTTCAAGGTTGACGGGAAGACTGCACAAGAGTTAAATCCCTGAGCCATCATAGGACATTGGTATGATAGCTTTTTCAGCAAATGTAGCTTTGATGTGAGTAGTGAGCATCAGGAAATACTGATTAACAGGGAGAAATAGAAATAAATATTAGTGCTGTCAGTTAAGCGCATTATTAACGGCGTTATCGCAAGCCCATTAAACGGCATCAATTGATTTTATCGTGAGATTAACGGGTTTTTTTTGGCCGTGCAAACTTTATAGTTTTTTCACATGCTGTTGCAACAACTAGTAACGTTAGAAAAACTACAATACCACACCTGATCTAGCTAGACCGGAAACACAACAAGATGGAGCTATGTCCCTCTTTGGTTAATGTATTATAAAGATGGAGGTATGTCTCTCTTTGGTTAATGTATTATAAAGATGGAGATATGTCCCTCTTTGGTTAATGTATTATAAAGATGGAGGTATGTCTCTCTTTGGTTAATGTATTATAAAGATGGAGGTATGTCCCTCTTTGGTTAATGTATTATAAAGATGGAGATATGTCCCTCTTTGGTTAATGTATTATAAAGATGGAGGTATGTCCCTCTTTGGTTAATGTATTATAAAGATGGAGGTATGTCCCTCTTTGGTTAATGTATTATAAAGATGGAGGTATGTCCCTCTTTGGTTAATGTATTATAAAGATGGAGGTATGTCTCTCTTTGGTTAATGTATTATAAAGATGGAGGTATGTCTCTCTTTGGCTAATGTATTATAAAGATGGAGGTATGTCTCTCTTTGGTTAATGTATTATAAAGATGGAGGTATGTCCCTCTTTGGTTAATGTATTATAAAGATGGAGGTATGTCCCTCTTTGGTTAATGTATTATAAAGATGGAGGTATGTCTCTCTTTGGTTAATGTATTATAAAGATGGAGGTATGTCTCTCTTTGGCTAATGTATTATAAAGATGGAGGTATGTCTCTCTTTGGTTAATGTATTATAAAGATGGAGGTATGTCTCTCTTTGGTTAATGTATTATAAAGATGGAGGTATGTCCCTCTTTGGTTAATGTATTATAAAGATGGAGGTATGTCCCTCTTTGGTTAATGTATTATAAAGATGGAGGTATGTCTCTCTTTGGCTAATGTATTATAAAGGTGGAGGCGCTACATGGCACGTCATTCATGTATTCTGAATGATTCTGAATGGCAGATTCTATGCTTATGAGAGTACTTTGATTAGTTGGTGGAAGTAATTACACATGAATGAGCACATATTTGTGAAAGAACAAATGGGTTTTTGCTAAGAATCAACTCAAAACCTTACACAATGTAGGTTTAAGTTACATTTTCAATGCAGGACTTTCACTTGTAACATGGTATTAGTACTAAGGATCTGAATACTTCTTCCGCCACTGGTCACGAGTTGATTTGCAAGACGATGGGTTTGGGTTAAGGGTCCTGCTCACTTTACATAATTTAATTCCAGATATTTAAATTCTATTAAAGGCTATTTGTTTCGAGCCTTCTGCTTGGGTGCACCGGAGACTCCTGGAGGCTAAAGAGGTCGTCACGGGTCACTGGGTTGCACCCAGTCGGCATACCTGAAAGGATGAAGCCACTTAGAGGCTTATCTGCCACACTGGGCTGCTTTGTCAAACTCTCATAGCAAAGAAGATGGCCAAACAAATTCATGGATAAAAACAAGTGAGGTAATACATAATGAGGTTAGATTTGAGTACATACAGCGTAAAGTGATTTAACGTAATTTATGAGTTCTTTGACAACAGGATTCGGGTTTCTCCTGCTGACTGAATGGACAGTGGGAGCATGGGAGCAACAGGATCAGCTTTCCAAAGTAACATGGCCTGAAGTGCAGTTAAAAAAATGAAGGCCTGAAAAACTAGTTTTCCAGCAAGAGTGTACATTTGATTTAAACTTCAAGGGGGTACGCCTAGGATCAAACTCTGGACAGTAAATCACACTAACATACTGAGGGCTTAAAGCCCCCTCTCCAGCCAGTGTTAATTTATTTTTAACGGTTAACATTATTTCTCAAACAGACCCTACAATTACAAACCGTAATCCAGTGCCTGAATTGATTGACATGATCATCTCGTGTCTTGGATATATTTATATTTATACGTATATCAGTATCAGTACTTGACTAGTCTCGCTTTGCCAGACCTTCCTCTACAGCGCTGCGGAGGAGGGTCTGGCTAGTCCACACAGCATTCTGGGATAGGAGAAAAACGTGCTCTGGTTTATTGGCATTTCTTTAAACCAATCACAATCATCGTGGGCGGGGCTAAGCTCCAGAAGGAGCCACGGTGCCTCTGCTAAATAGTCTCTGGAAGGAACTTGTTTTGGTGGAACATGTGGATGTTTAAAAGTAGTGTTTAGTCGTGCAACAGAAAACTCAGATTGGACAGATAGTCTAGCTAGCTGTCTGGATTTACCCTGCAGAGATCTGAGGAGCAGTTAACCATGGTCCTCACAAATCCACCAGAGGTTAGAACGCCAACACAGAGAAAGAGGAAGGGTTAGGTGAAGGAAATCGGGCCAAAAGTAAGGCCGTGGATATTGACTTGTACTTCATTAAATGCCACCACTGTTATGTACAAGCATGGCATGTGTAAAATAAAATAAAATGTTGGAACACTTTTAGTATAGTTAAGAACATCCTGCACTTAAAGGCACAATGAGTAGGATTTTCCACAAAAATGAAAAAGAAATGTATAGACTTAAACAAAAAGAATCCCTCTCAATCATCACTTATGACCCACTAGAAGTGTGTGGTGGTGTCTGTGTCTGCAGAGGCCCTGCCCTCGACCTGGATTCTCTAGGATAAGTTAAACTTATAGACAGTATATAAGAATGGACCAACAGATCCCGTTGCTCTGGACAGAGACCAGTGAACGCCATTAGAAGTCACTTTTCCGGTGATCACTAGCTTTACTGAGCAGCCTCCAACTGAGAGAAACAACGTAAATGTGATGTGAGCAACCTGTCTGAAAGTGTGAAGTCTTCTGGTAGCTGTGCCAAGAGAAATCTCAATCATTCCCAATCTTACAGAGACGGAGAGTGTAGGTATATGTAAGGAGATAACATAGACACAGGCTAATTACTGATCACTAACATGCTAGTTAACATTAGTAATTAAACCTAAACAGCTCATGTAAGTCCAAACTGCCTGTGAGCTTCTCCTGTACTATACGGTAATTCCTCTACTGTGTGACAGTAAGTCTCGTGGTTAGGACCCAATCGTTAGCATATTGTTATAAAATCGTCTGCTACGGAGCCATAACGTGAGCTACAAGGTAATGGAGCCTTTTATACATTGTCGTGTTTCTTCAGAAATAAACAACGGACAAATAGAGTCTTTAAACGCTTCAGATGTAAAGTTATTCGCTGTCAAAGTGACGTCAAAATGAATGGGAGTCAATGGGATGCTAATGGGAGGTGATCTCTTTGTAGCATCAAAATGGCGCCATAGGAGGTTCGAGTTCTGAAGCGAAGCTTACCCCTCTTGGTTAAACTGGGTGTGTAGCCCCCACAAGGAAGCTACAAAAATGGCGTACGCACCGCCGAAAAAATGCAAACATCGCGAGGCGGGATGCCAAGAAGACAAAGGTCGTGCCACAACAAGAGAATCTGGGGTTGTTTTTTCGCTCGCTGGCGAACACGAGAGGAGAGGAGGCGTGTGCTCCTAATCTTCAAAATATTGTCCCATTAGCGATATTGGTCAAATATATCATTATATTTGAGAAAAAAAAGGGGAAGTTCTCTGCGCTTCTGCAGACCACAACAATCCGGTGCAACCAAGGCAGGACACAACAGCATAAATAGCAAAAAATTGCCGGTGCAACAAAGATGTCTTCTACTTGATGATTTTATTATTTCTTAAGGTGCATAACAGTGACTAACGTTTCGATGTATGGTTACATCTTCATCAGAGTCCTTGGAGAGAATGGCCAATGGACCCTTAATAAGGATCATCAACAGGTGTGATTGTGCTCAAGAGGGGCGGTGACAATCTAAAGTTACACCCATCTCAACCAAGGTGTTACACTTAGTAATCAGTCGTTAAAGGGAAAATGCCCATAACCAACTCAAAAATTAATATATACAAAAAAAATATACAAATGTAAAAAATGTATACAAATGTAAAAACTTAAAAAATTAGTTGGTTATGGTGATTTGCCCTTTAACGACTGATTACTGAGTGTAACACCCATGTTGAGATGGGTGTAACTTTAGATTGTCACCGCCCCTCTTGAGCACAATCACACCTGTTGATGATCCTTATTAAGAGCTCCATTGGCCATTCTCTCCAAGGACTCTGATGAAGATGTAATCATACATCGAAACGTTAGTCACTGTTATGCACCTTAAGAAATAAAATCATCAAGTAGAAGACATCTGTGTTGCACCGGCAATTTTTTGCTATTTATCATTATATTTGACTTTGTCAGTGTTGCCCAGGCCTTAATGCATCACATTTGTTACACTGGGTGTCCCTGTAGTCGCACTCTGGCTGACTGAGCTCATGAAGCGCTTTCTAGCACACCATGGTGTAACATTAAGTTGAGGAATATGAACTGGCAGAATGTTAAAGGCGATCGATTGCACTCTGTAAGAAGTTTCATCCAACAGCCCTTGTACTCCGGAGCAGGAACAGACACCATTATGGGTTATAGAGTGCCATCGCCATGCTACATGTTAATGGGTTTTATATGGAGAGAGAGAGAGAGAGAGACGGCAAAGACTATCGTGCTCCTGAGGTAACCACCGCAACAGTAACACACACACACACACACAATCTCTCTCACACACACACACATACACACACACACACACAGAAAAGATGAGTTCTGCAGAGGAGGTCATTTATAATTAGTTACACAGCACGACACCAGTCCTGCTCTGCCACGAACAATCAAAGACAACTCACAGCATACAGCATCCACTGCACAATAGCAATCAGTATGCGAAGCAATCAAGTAATCACCATTTTAATAATGCATCTCCCACTGGGGGACAGTGTACAACAGTGTAGCCTGAATATTAAATAATAATAAGCACAAAAAACGGACAAAAAGCAACCTGCTATGCTCACATTGTACTATTTCATTGCACTTTTAACGCCATATTTCTTCTCCCCCCAGCAGCAGCAGTGTGTGCTGTCAGCAGTGCGTGGCTGTCAGACAGCGTGACAGCTTTATACCTCGATGCCGACGGTAAGACAGGTTGCCAGAAAAAAAAGCCTAGAGAGAGCTGCAGGCTAACGCTCAACATCAGCAGCCAGCACTGGAACTATAGACCTCTTTGTTCCTCCAACAAAGTCTTGGAAAACTTTGGTTTCTCCCAATCTGTGGATGAGTCTGAGCTCGGGTTTTATCTCACACCTCACCGGCTTCACTTTTGGACTCAATTTTCCTATCCAGAAGTCCAGCTGCTCCTGAGTTTTCCATGTACTTCATGTACGACAATGTCATAACAATCAACGAGCTAACATTCACGCTAAATAGATCCAGCTCCGCACCTCATATCAAAGCCATTTGGCTCTTAACTGGTACAAACGGCATTGTATATTTGGGGAAAAACCTCCTCTTGCACAGTCTTTAAGGTTTTTTTTACTTTACGAAGCTCCATTTAAGTACACAATTCCTTCTCTTCTGATGGATCAATTGAGGCCTACTTTACGGCTTTGAGGGAAACACTTATCTATGAAAGGAGGGATGTGATTCATACAATGGTGAGAGAGAGCACTCCAACATGACTGCATTTTTATCATAGTGTGAGTGGGAAATAAAAGTCTAAAGTAGTTTAGCTTTTGAGGTGACACAGTTGAGCTCACCTGTCCAGTTCAGTCATTTTTAATGGATTGCAATCAGTTGAATTGAGACCTACAGCAATTTGGTGGATTAGGGTGCAGCCTCCAACTGAGCTTGAAGACGTAGATGTGACGTGAGCAACCTGTCTGAAAGTGTGAAGTCTTCTGGTAGCTGTGCCGAGAGAAATCTCAATCATTCCCAATCTTACAGAGACGGAGAGCGTGAGTAGGAGCTGTCCACGAGCGTAGGAGCAGGAGCAAAACGTTAAATAAATAAATATATTTTGTTCTGATGCTTTCATGGACTCTCTACGGGCTTCTCCCTTGACGCCTCCACGTCCCCCCCGTGAGCTTCTCCTGTACTATACGGTAATTCCTCTACTGTGTGACAGTAAGTCTCGTGGTTATGACCCAAGCGTTAGCCTATTTTTATACAAGCGTCTGCTACGGAGACATAACCTGAGCTACAAGGTAATGGAGCCTTTTATACATTGTCATTTTCTTTAGAAATAAACAACGGACAAATAGAGTCTTTAAACGCTTCCGATGTAAAGTTATTCGCTGTCAAAGTGACGTCAAAATGAATGGGAGTCAATGGAATGATAACGGTAGGTGATGGCTTGTTAGCATCAGAGTCTCCCCATAGGATGTACACTTTCCGGATGCTCACAGACTCAGTTCAGGTTGTTGGAGTTATTGGAGGTTAGTCTGGCTCAAAGGAAGCACATTTCCAGGGTAATTGCCTGACATCCGGTGCGTGTGTTGCCCTTCTCAAACACCGTTTGATTCCTAGAAAACAACAACAAACTTTGAGTTGGAAAGCCTCTGAAAATGGCGAGTTTTAAAGAAAACGTGCAACCAGGCAGGCCTGCTGGGTCTTTAAGGGAATGATTGCAAAGTTCTACAAAGAATGTTTTGCAACATTTATTCTCTAACTACATTTAGCCATGTATCCAACTCACGTTACTGTATTGTGTGAACAGTTAACTTCATGTAATATTGTGTGTGGCGTTTTGTTGTGCGGGGTGCAAATGTTCCACCAAAACAGGTTCCATCCTGAGACTTTTTTGCAGAGCCCAAATCGATTGTTACTGGGGATTTTTAACCCTTGTGTGGTGTTCATATTTTTGTTACACAGACAATGTCCTGAGTCTGGTGGACCCACCAAATTATTAGGCTTTTCAATCAATACAGCCATAACAATTTATGTAAAAATACTCAATAGATGTTTACTTCAGCTCAACTACCAATGATATATACATCATTATATGGTTCATATTTGCCATTTACCCCTGTGAGATCACATTTACGATCATATGATCATTTTCATTTTTTGTGAGAAAACATGGAAATTCAATGATAAAAAGGTTATAAAATAGAAACAATATTTTTGATAATTATTGGTGCTTATTTCTTAGAACTTAATCAGAACAGGTGAAAGTGCTTGAAATGTAATAATTTTGTAACTTTGTGTGAGAATAGCAGGTGCAGAAAGACAACATATAGTTTCATAGCACCTACATTTAAATACACTCGGGTCCAGTAGACCCGAACATCTCATGTGTAATAGTTATGTGTAGGGGGGGTGTACCGTGTGAAGTCATTGAAAATAAGCCAAGGCCAGTAAGTTTGAGTTAGAAAAAAAAATTAAATGGCATAATTTTTCTTTTAGCAAACATTGAAAATGGGTCTAAACAACCCAGAGCGGGTTTTTTTTTCGCCTATCCCAGAATGTATCTGTGGTAAAGCCAAACCTTATTCCACAGTGCTGTGGAGATAGGTCTGGCAATGCGAGTGTGAAAAGGCTTCCTTTCTCCCTTTTCACTAGGCCCTGTTCCCAAAATGAATACTGTTTGGTGTCTGCTTACTTCTTAATTTCACCGTAATGTTGTTTGTTACTTTATTATTTGACATAGGCCTGTTCGGCAGGTTTTATGGGTTCATAGTGTTGTGCTATGGTTCTGCCTGTGATGTGGGGGGTAGCTCAGCTGCTCACCAGCTTAAAGGTGCCCTGCCACACATATTTCATGACTTTGTGGTGATGTCTGAAGTTCTACCATGGACTCTGTAACATTGTTTTGTGGAAAAAATGCCTTGGTTACCTTGTTTCAAGCCATTCTAGCGTGGTATAGAAAGCCTGCAGGAAGACTCAGCTTGATTTCTGCCAGTTCTCATTAATATTCATCGAGCTAAGCTGTTTGAATCTGATTGGCTAACAGCTAGCCAATGAGAGCCTGGCTGTCAGCATCCTTTACCCAGCCCAACTGGACGAGCTCATGAATAGTAATGAGCTCAGGCAGCATGATGTCAGACTGACCAGCTGTTGTAATTGGTCTGATTTCTTTCTCTGCTTATTTCTGTTCAGTGGCTAGAGCTGACAGAGGAGGTAGCAGTTCATTTTCACATTCACAACATAACACACACACATATGGACCTGACATGTTTAAAAAAAAATCGGTTTTGTATGGCAGGGCACCTTTAATCGGGGAGAGTGGATGCAGGTTTCCCTCATTAGGTCCTTTCTGTAGGGAGGGACGGAGCAATCCTAAGGTGAAGAACAATGGCCACTTCTCCAGTCTTCAATCGTGACAGCGAGACTAATTGGAGGTATGCCCTGAAGCCCTCCGCAGTTGAAAAGCTGATGGCCTCCACTCTCCTACATTAGATGCTTTGAGGTCATGTACATTTGGAGTGCCAAATTTGGCAATTGAATCCTCAAACACTATCAAGAAATGATTTCTAAAATATAACAAATCTAGGGCATGACCAGAACAAGTGTGTCAGGCCTCCTGGGGACTGCACCCAGTCTGGTAAATTTAGATTGATAAAGTTTGCTAAAGTGGACTCCCCACTCTCCTCCACGGCAGGAGTTGCTCATGCAGTGGACATACTTTCTGCTGCGTCTTTATCAGTTTCTGGAGCGAAAGGAATATGATAATTCAACTAGTTAGAATAAAAAATTAAGAAAATGTTATTACTCTCCAGTTCCAGCTAGCTCTCCAGTGGTGAAAAAAGTCTACAAATAATTGTGATTCCAATATTGACCAACCAAATTGCTATGATTTTTTCATATAATCAGGCACCCCCTATATGTTTGTGTCATAAAACTGTATTTCACTCTAAAATATTAGTGGATTGGATTTTTCTTACTGCTTCTGCAACATCCATGCAAAAGAGCCACATGAATATACAACTGCCTGTTACTGTATTTGATCATGAAGTTTAAAATTATTTTGCTAAAATGGTGTACAGTTTTTTCCGATTGCTAACACGCTAAAATGACATGCATAGCACAATTAGTTAAACTGACACACAGAGAGCAAAACCTCTTGTCAAGTATCCAAAAGTCTAAACACATTTTCTGCTTTACACACAATTCAAAATGGCACTTTTTAAATAGACAGAGATAGATATAGATAAAGATACTTTATTTACACCGAAGGAAATGAAGGTGTCCAATAGCTTATGCACAACATACATACACATAGGCACACAGACATACGACATCCACACACACATACTACAAAAATACAAAAGGAGATAGCAATAGTGTATAGTACCAATAGTACCCTTACAGTTAAGTTAGGTTGTAGCATGTTTAAAGGATTTAAAAAATGCGATGCCTCTTTTTTTCTATGTATTTTTTCTGCAATTCTCTGTTTCAGTTTACTGTGTTTTGTGAGCATATTTTTGTTCAGTCCAATGAAAATATATCTGCTGTGCATATGCTGCACAACAACGTGTGTGTATGTGTGTGTGTGTGTGTGTGTGTGTGTGTGTGTGTGTGTGTGTGTGTGTGTGTGTGTGTATCTGCAAATATTTCTGTGCATGTGAACAATTTGAACTATTTTAGTAATGCAAAGCATACTAAAGATGAGAGTGCTTTTCATTATGCCCAACAGTGTGTAGTTGGTTAGACAGAAATCTGGTAATATGAATAAAGAGTGTGCCATTTGGTGCAAAAGTTTGATTCTGATAATGCTATATGTAGTTTTGGTTGCAGTGCTTCATTTTGCAGGATATATATATGAGGTATTTTGCAGGTTGTGTGTGTGGTTTTTGATAAAAACCAGCTTTAGCAATTGGAAAAAAACTGTAATAACCATTCACGGTGCAGTATGATGGGAGTTACCGGGTCAAATGTGTGAGATCCTGTAATTGAACAGCAAGCGGTCAGATCATCCAATGCTGTCACCTTGTGGCAGAAAGAAAAAAACTGCACTATGTGTGTGTGTGTGTGTGTGTGTGTGTGTTTGTGTGTGTGTGTGTGTGTGTGTGTGTGTAGGCTTGTTTAGCTATATTCGTGGGGTCCAAAAACCAGGAGTCCAGCAGACTTGTGGGGTCCCGACAGCTTTTGTGGGGCCAAAATGCTGGACCCCACAAGTTTAAAGGGCTGTTTGAGGGTTAAGACTTGGTTTTAGGATTAGGGTTAGAATTAGGTTAAGGTTAGGGTGAGGGTAAGGGTTAAGGTTAGGCATTTAGTTGTGATGGTTAAGGTTAGGGTAAGGGGCTAGGGAATGCATTATGTCAATGACGGGTCCCCACAAAGATAGTGCCACAAACCTGTGTGTGTGTGTGTGTGTGTGTGTGTGTGTGTGTGTGTGTGTGTGTGTGTGTGTGTGTGTGTGTGTGTGTGTGTGTGTGTGTGTGTGTGTGTGTGTGTGTGTGCAGATCTGTAATGATAACACCTTCTGGAAGAGTACCAGTCATGCTGATTTAACCTTTTCTCACAGGATCAGACTGGTTAAGAAAAGCTGTTATTTTTCCTTCATACTGGGTAAAGTAGGCTGTGCTATTGATATTCTGCATTATATTTCTCCAACATCAACATGTATTTGGAATTGTTTTGCCATTCATGTCTGTGTACGTTCAGCTGAGTTGTAGCAGCAGCTCAAACCTCAGCGCTCCTTGTAGCAGCATATTTCAGTGGGCGTTTGTATATGTGTCACAGAGCCACCCTGTCCTCTCTTTCACCCCCAAAATACAGAAATACTCCCTCTTCATCTTGCTCTTCCTCCCTCTCTACTCCCCCTATCTCCCTCCGCCTCCACCCGGCTTTGATCCGCCCCTGCAGCCACACTGGAAAGATGACAGAGCGAGGGAAGAGAGAGTGGAGAGGGAGGGAGGGAGAGAAAGAGATGACAGCTCCTCAACAAGTGTGGAGAGAAAGTGAGAGAGAGAGAGAGAGAGAGAGAAAGAGAGAGAGAGAGAGAGAGGAGAGTGCTATTCAGATGATGAGCTTCTCTCCATGGGAGGGGGAGGAGACATATGCAGCATCAAGAGGCGCCGGAGCTGGGTGAAGTATGCATACGCTCGCTGCTCTATTTTCACACACACACATACACACACACATTGTCACACACACACACAAACACACAAACACACACACACTTGGTTAACTGCCTCTGTTACCTTTAATCTGGATTGTCGACAGTCTCTGTACCCTGGTTGACACAGATGCTGACTTGTATCACATCATAAGTCATAAAAAAGTAAATGTTCAGAGGTTGTCGGCAGCTGTAGTCTTGACACACACACACACACACACACACACACACACACACACACACACACATAAATTGATAGACCATATGCACTCAATTGCTTAAAGGTTGGCAAACTAGTTTAGTTATTGTCACAATGAATCTATCGACTACCAAGTATTGTGTGTGCATCCAAAGTCTGATATATCTCTTCTTCCTCTGTGCCATAGAGCTCCATTGTTGCCCAAAAACTATTAAAAACACATCAATGAGCCACACTGTTGCTTCATTAGACAGACACCCATAAGACCAAAGGGCACGACCAGGTATTCATTGTGTCTCGTAGGCAGACTGATGTCATGAAGTGACGTATGTATGACACGCCAATTCGTATGCCATTATTGGCGTGTCATCAAGACGCATACTCGCGTGTGACATTTCCTAAACCCAACAGTAGCCTCGCGATAACAGGCCACATGGCTTTAGAAAGTGGCACTGTTATGACGTTGCAGACTGCCGTCCGCTGTATACAGCGTAGACGTACAAGCAAATAGCTCAAAATGCGTACAGATAACATAATTAATAAAATAAAATAATATGTTTACGCGAAGTCATGATTTCATGTTGCCGTAGGGGTTTTGAAAGGGGTTTTCCACTTGTCACCCTTCTCTGATCCTGACCAGTGATAGGCGTTACGGAGGTAGTAGTATCTTTCACTTCCAGAAATTCTTTTCGGCCAGATGTGCGTCCCCTTCCTCTGTCTTTGTGTTGTGGTTCTAACCTCCGGCTGATTTGTGAGGACTATGGTTAACTGCTCCTCAGATCTCTGCAGGGTAAATCCAGACAGCTAGCTAGACTATCTGTCCAATCTGAGTTTTCTGTTGCACGACTAAAACTACTTTTGAACGTACACATGTTCCACCAAAACAAGTTCCTTCCTGAGACTATTTAGCAGAGGCACCATGGCTCCATCCGGAGCTTAGCCCCGCCCCATGATGATTGTGATTGGTTTAAAGAAATGGCAATAAACCAGAGCATGTTTTTTCCCATCCAGGAATGCTGTGTGGAGTAGGCGGACATGGACATGCGAGACTATGGAGGTAGAGGTTTCTGGACATGACCGCCCCGGGTAAATTCAAAGGCAGAGGAGATGAGACAAGACAAGACAAGATAAGATAACATAAAATAAGATAACATAACATAACATAACATAACATAACATAAAATAAGATAAGATAAGATAAGATAAGATAAAATAAGATAACATAACATAACATAACATAACATAACATAACATAACATAAGATAAGATAACATAAAATAAGATAACATAACATAACATAACATAAAATAAGATAAGATAAGATAACATAAAATAAGATAAGATAAGATAACATAAAATAAGATAACATAAAATAAGATAAGATAACATGAAATAAGATAAGATAACATAAGATAAAATAAGATAAGACAAGATAAGATAAAATAAGATAAGATAACATAAAATAAGATAACATAACATAACATAAAATAAGATAAGATAACATAACATAAAATAAGATAAGATAACATAAGATAAAATAAGATAAGATAACATAAGATAAAATAAGATAAGACAAGATAAAATAAGATAAGATAACATAAAATAAGATAAGATAACATAAAATAAGATAACATAAGATAAGACAAGATAAAATAAGATAAGATAAAATAAGATAAGATAACATAAAATAAGATAACATAAGATAACATAAAATAAGATAAGATAACATAAAATAAGATAACATAAGATAACATAAAATAAGATAAGATAACATAAAATAAGATAAGATAAGATAACATAAAATAAGATAAGATAACATAACATAAAATAAGATAAGACAAGACAAGATAAAATAAGATAAGATAACATAAAATAAGATAAGACAAGACAAGATAAAATAAGATAAGATAACATAACATAAAATAAGATAAGACAAGACAAGATAAAATATGATAAGATAACATAAAATAAGATAAGATAAGACAAGACAAGATAAAATAAGATAACATAAAATAAGATAAGACAAGACAAGATAAAATAAGATAAGATAAAATAAGATAAGATAACATAAAATAAGATAAGATAAAATAAGATAAGATAGACATTATTAATCCCACACTGGGGAAATTGTACAGCAGCTCAAAAGAAAAAAAAAGTTACACACATCATATTAAGTAGACATAGGAGAAAAATATAGTGTATAGGGAATGGAAATGGAAAAATGTAATAGAATTAGTTATAATAATAAGTTGTTTTAAGTAATAAAACAACCGTATTGTCACGTCAGAGGAAGAATGAAGAGGAGGTCCAAACGAAAATGCAATATACTCAAAAGGTTTATTCCAAACACGAAACCTCGAAACAGAGAGAGTGATACTCAAACACACTGACCGACAACTGAGTAGTGAGAAACAGGAAGTTAAATACACAGATGGTGATGAGAACAGAACAGGTGAAGATGATTAACAAAACTAGACACAGGTGAAGACACTGAACTAATTAACTAAACAGGTGAAGACAGAGATGATGATGAAAACTAACTGAAAGCCCATGAAAACCTGACACGTATTCACACAAGGAGAGGGGAGTGGGTAGACATTCTTGATAGTGATGTCATAAAGGCCCTGGTAGTCTATGCATGGTCAATGAGTCCCATCTTTCTTTTTTAGATTTTTGATGAGAAAAGCTGTCTTGGAAGAGGGGTCTTTGGGAAGGGAAGGACGGAGAGGAAGTCAGAAATCAAAATCTTTGAACAAATCAACACTGGAGACAAGTTTAAAACCAGTGTGTTTTTCTGTCGGTGTGATTTAAATGTATTTGAAGAGTTTTAAAGGATTCATAAAGCTGCTACAGACTAGGTCTGGCCTTGAGTTTGGAGAAACTCCCACACCTCTCCTTCTCCTCCTCCTTCTCTTCACTCCTTCCTCCCTGCCAACAGGCATAAAAGGTGCCAGATTAACACACTGGCACACATGCATTGGAAATGTTGGTGCGCACAAAGTATCTGCTTGTGTGTGTGTGTGTGTGTGTGTGTGTGTGTGTGTGTGTGTGTGTGTGTGTGTCTGTGTCTGTGTGTCTGTGTGTCTGTGTGTGTGTCAGGATAATTGCCTGGATTTATGGGTGACAGGAACAGTTTACTGTGTCATTTGGATTTTCAGGGACAAGGGTTCACTTACCGGTGAATATGACAGACAAAGCGCCCGGAAAGACACACACACACAACCACACACACACACACACACACACACACACAAGCTAACTTGGATGCGTAGGAGTTTCGAGGCTTAGTGTTTGCATGTCGCAGTGATATCTCGTGTATTGAATGTGTGGGATGGAAGAGCGTTACATGTAAGGAGACAGATGCTGGAGCTCGCAATTACACACACACACACATGCACGCACACACACACACACACACACACACACACACACATATGCATGATGCCCAAAATCTGACAAAAACTGCAAAGAAGCTGATGTGCTCAGCGCTACTGACTGTCCCGCAGATGAACTCCTGCTACTGAAATTCACACTAAACCAAGGGGAGTCTGATCAAATACTCCTATTCCCTACTGTTACCCCCCCTACCCTCCCACACACACACACACACACACACACACACACACACCCTCTCCCTGCCTAAACACACACATGCACACCCACACACACACACACACATGCACAGACAAAAACAGAGTATAGGATGACTGTTGAATACTAATGTCAGACCCATTTACATTTCAAGCTGCACGACTGTCAGCACATCTCTGTTCGGGGACAGAGTGGGAATTGTCACAAACACACAGTTCTCGCCTCGCTCTTAGTTTTATTCCAACCTTTAAACCCACAACATGATGTCGGGGTACTCTCCCATCAAGGGCTGATAATGACACTTCAGTCAAACGGGGGGGAGCTACTGCTTCATCTTACATTTTGTTTACAAATCCCGAGCTTACGGCCCTTTTTTCCTCTGAGAAACCAGCACGGGTCTCTTTTGGTTCCATTTTATTTATTGTGTGAATGCTGCAGCTTTTCAACGTCTAGACTTATTCAGATATTCTCATGAGATGTCCTTCTCACCGGAAGAAAAGCACAACCAGTCTTTTTTTTTACTGAAGAATCAAATCAAATCAGAGAGCCCACAGTGTGAAAAGATGTACTTGGCAGGGATCAGTCTAAAGGCGCTGACCCGATTATCGTCTGGTGAGGTCGGTGACTCGAGTCTGTTCGGTGCGTTCATTTTTGCCGGTTTTGGTCAGGGGCATCGGACTGGGGGTAAAACCGATACTGATTACCAGAGCCCAAGGGGAGAGAGGGCCCTTGAAAAGTCTGTAATTTCACCTGGATATTTTCATTTCCTAATGAAATTTCATAATGCATGTCAGATGAAATGTAAAGTCAGTGTATTGGCTGAATAACTTGGTTGATTGACTGACTACATTTTGTATACAGAAAAAGACTATCTAAGGTCTCGCCCACCCCTTGCTAATGCTCCAAATGGTTTAGTCCATCTGCACGCTTGAGCGTCTGGTGGAGCGCAAACTTCTGCTGCAGAAATGTCTTTCTCAAAGAAAGCTAAATGCTACCAAAAAAGAAAGGAAAGACAGGAGGAGGAGAGAAAACAAAATGAGGGGAAACAATTGGTAACTGACTTCTTTTCAAAGGAAGGTGAGCACAAACTAAAAAATGAAATCCATGGTGCTAAACTGCTTGAATATCTCCGCGACCGTTAGCGCTAAAAACAAACTGAGACAACCCATAGAAAGAGCAGAACATACACTTTCAAATGATAATTTGGTTATACTTGTAATCTGAGGTAAAGGCTAAATAAATAAACTACACTAGCAATGCTGTTTGCATATAACACACCATTGTAATAGCCTAATTAAAAACATGTTTAATTTAAAATTAATAGGCCATAATGTTTATAATTAGCAATATGTTGAGGAACATGGGGGCCCATCAGGACTACCTATGCATAGGGCCCAGGGTCTGGTGCTACGCACCTGATTTTGACTTGTATAATCGGCCGGTGGGCACTCTCACTCAATGACCAATCTGATTGGTGGATTGCTAGCCCTTGACTAGCGAATCAGTGCACTTATGTTGAAACACTTACCGGAAATGACGAGCCAGGATGAGCGTGACGAACGGCTCTCAAAATCTGACGAAAATCTTTCAATCTGACCTTTGTTGGCCTGAAATGAAGACAGATTCAGGAACTGCACGGCTTGTTTCTCACTTAAAATGTTTTCAGAAACACGTTTCGGTGAACTATACGAGATCGTATTCCGAACGAGCCGCCATTATGGCCCGGGGTGCAGCCAGATCCACGTGATGCGTTCGTCCAATCAGCTGCCGGTTTTCATTTTTTGGGCGAGAATACAGATTAGCTCAAGTCGGCGTCTCTTCGGTGTGTTCTGAGACACTTTTTGGGATGGTGCGTCAGAGCCTTTACTTCACATATACAGTACAGGCCAAAGGTTTGGACACACCTTCTCATTCAATGCGTTTCCTTTTTATTTTCATGACTATTTACATTGTAGATTCTCACTGAAGGCATCAAAACTATGAATGAACACATATGGAATTATGTACTTAACAAAAAAAGTGTGAAATAACTGAAAACATGTCTTATATTTTAGATTCTTCAAAGTAGCCACCCTTTGCTTTTTTTATTAATAAGGGAAATAATTCCACTAATGAACCCTGACAAAGCACACCTGTGAAGGTAAAACCATTTCAGGTGACTACCTCATGAAGCTCATTGAGAGAACACCAAGGGTTTGCAGAGTTATCAAAAAAAAGCAAAGGGTGGCTACTTTGAAGAATCTAAAATATAAGACATGTTTTCAGTTATTTCACACTTTTTTGTTAAGTACATAATTCCATATGTGTTCATTCATAGTTTTGATGCCTTCAGTGAGAATCTACAATGTAAATAGTCATGAAAATAAAGAAACACATTGAATGAGAAGGTGTGTCCAAACTTTTGGCCTGTACTGTACAGCTACAGTATGAGACAATAAATAGATTATGTATCAAAGGGTTGGTTCACTCACATTTCAAAGAAAATATATAATTTCTTTTTCGGTTACCAAATTTCAATTACCTTTTATGTTTTCATCCCTAAAGGCGAAGAAAAAAACGAAGACAGCAATTTATCAGCATACAGTATATCTAATACATTCATTCATTCATTCGTTCATTCAACCTTAACCTTATTTTCAATGTCATCGAGTCAGATTACAAAGACAAATATAAAACAACACAGAAAGTACAATTATAACAAATATGGAAAGACAATAGAACATTCAGAATTGGGAAATGATTTGATAAATACGTTAGGATAATGAGGATGCAAAAGAAAATACAATTATGTAAAGCAGTTACGAGTAGAAGTTTGCAGGTTTAAAACCAGATTTTCTAAATTAAATACAGACCGAGCTCGTGGAACAACAGGGACAGACTTTCTCTTTAGGCAAGGTAGGCAACTGCAACTAAGGACCTGCACGCTGCCTGCGTGACGTTTCTGCTGCGTGGCAGCTGTGGCAACGTAAATATCTTCTGATCTGATTACAGCAAAGACAACGTGGCAGAATAGGCTCCAGAATATTTCCTTCTGGATTGACAGGTTCAATATTTGAAAATCTATAATTATTTGTTATTATTTTTTTAAATAACATTTATATATCTGCATTCATGTCAAAACCTTGAGACTTTCAAACATCAACATGTAATTTATTAATATGTATTAGTGTCAAAATGACATATAAACATCTTTTTGTATTTTATTTTGCTTGGAAAAATACGAAGGTACCAGGGTACAAGCGGCCGAAATGGGTTTCCTCAGGAGGGTGGCTGGCGTCTCCCTTAGAGATAGGGTGAGAAGCTCAGTCATCCGTGAGGAGCTCGGAGTAGAGCCGCTGCTCCTTTGCGTCGAAAGGAGCCAGTTGAGGTGGTTCGGGCATCTGGTAAGGATGCCCCCTGGGCGCCTCCCTAGGGAGGTGTTCCAGGCACGTCCAGCTGGGCGGAGGCCTCGGGGAAGACCCAGGACTAGGTGGAGGGATTATATCTCCAACCTGGCCTGGGAACGCCTCGGGATCCCCCAGTCGGAGCTGGTTAATGTTGCTCGGGAAAGGGAAGTTTGGGGTCCCCTGCTGGAGCTGCTCCCCCCGCGACCCGACACCGGATAAGCGGACTAAGATGGATGGATGGATGGATGGATATTTTGCCTGGAAACACTTCCAACCCGCTTGCATGTCGCATGAAAAATAGGCGTCGGTCCTATTTCTATTCCTAGCATGCACGCGTTTTCGTACATGTCTCAATGTCTCAGTACATCTTTGCAAATGATTAAGTACAGGTAGCCTACATTTAGCACAATTACCAAGTGAATAGATCTTGTTGATCTAAACTGATTGTTGATTCCAAAACGTGTCAGCGTCATTTCATTGTATAAGTCATCACATGCACAATAGTCTGTTCAATTGTCAAAACATAATATTGACCTTAGAATATTGAAAAATTGATTTCAGCAATTGACAGTCAGGTGAAACTAGAACTTGACTAACGAAGGAGGAGTTTCACACATCTCAGATGACCAATCAAACAGTATCTTTAGTTACCTGACAGGTGCTGTCCATGATTGTGAATGCTGCCAAACATGTATATACAGTATTTAGAAGAGGAAGTGTGTGTGTGTGTGTGTGTGTGTGTGTGTGTGTGTGTGTGTGTGTGTGTGTGTGTGTGTGTGTGTGTGTGTGTGTGTGTGTGTGTGCGATAGGCCTACAGTAATATGTTACCTCAATGGGATGTTATGATACTAAAAATGACAAGAAAAATATTGGTATTGATGATACAGTTTACAGTAGTATTCCAGTCATGCATTAGTATTGTGGTAAAGTTACTGTAAGTAAAACAATACAATTACATTGGTAACTCCTTCTGTAAGGAATACATAAGGTATACGTTATGAATGGAGTGTTGTCCTTTGAATTCTGTGTTTAGGATTGGATGACAGCCTTGAACGGGTGGCAGAGGAAAACTTCTCAGTGAACAACAAGAACAAGAGATCTGTAACATGGTGATTGCAAATAATGCCTTCACATTGAGACAGATCCGCGCTGCAATCATACAAGACAATGCCATAATATTCCAAAATGTCAACTCTATAAGCATCTCCACAATAGACCGGATATTGAAGAAGCATCAGATGACAATGAAGCAAATTTACAGGGTATCATTTGAGAGGAACTAGTACCAGCATGTACATGTTAGTCAGTTACTGGTTGTCCATCATCATAACCTTTTTTTCATTATAACCGTGTGATTAAAAATGTTTATAATTTCCTTGGCAGTATGAGTGCAATGTGTGATGTCAAACCGTGGAGGCTACTCTTACCCTCAAATCAAATCAAATTTTTTTTTTTCAGTTTTATACACAATTGTATTCTGTTAGCTAGACAAAAAAACATTACAGTAACCAGCTAAGACTGAAAGGTGGAGACATGAGGGATATTTCAATGGTCCTCGGCCATAGTGACAAAACATCGAAACATTTTGACTTGCAGTGCTTACACAATGCCAAAGGGACGAAGCATTTTGGGGGCACTGACTATTTAAATGAGAAAGAAATTTAGTTTTGACACATGAGTGAACTGTTTTGGGAGTGATATGAGCTTTTGCAAGTGAGCTATAAGGTTGTGCTGAACTGTAAGACTGTTTTGCCAAATGATCTTAGAGTTTTGAGAATGTAATTTCTGTTTCAAGAAATGAGCCAAACCAATGGAGAAAAACTGTAAAAGCGTACACACCAAGCAGCCAGGGTGCAAGTGGCCTACGAGGGGCCCCGAACAATTATAGATTTATTATTATGTTTAGATAGAAAACTTGTAAAAGGATGTTACTGTACTCATTTATACGCTGAAATAACTTTCAAAAGTCCCTTAAAGCGATTAATTTATCATTTCAATGAGCCAGAGTTAACCCAACATGTTCCTGTTGCATCGACTCAAACGTTACATGACGGGAGCACTTCAACTTACAACGAGTCCCACTTTGAAGACACTTAAAGTAACTGTCAGTAGATTTTGTGGATCATACTTTGTACTTCAACCCAACTCAAATATTAATTAATAATTAATAATATTAAATATTGAATGCAGCACATTTACTTTGAACAGAACAGAGTATTTTTGCAGTGTTGCATTAAGCGATTTATTTCATTTTAAAAAGAGTACCTCTAGCACTGCCAACACCAACATCTCAGTTAGAGAAATGGTGAAAATAAGGCTCAACAACTTGACCCACTGTAGTCTATGAAATGTCAAAAATAGTGAAAGATGCCCATCACTTTCCTGGAGCCCAGAGTGATGTCTTGAAATGGCTTGTTTTATGCCAAACCACAGTCCAAAACCCAAAGATATTTCATAACTGTAATATTATGTCAAACAAAAGCAGCAAACTCACTTGGGGCAGAGTTAATTACATAAAACATAGAGTTTATGGGCTACATACGCCTAACAGATAAGATACATCAAAAAACAATATGCAATATGCTAAAGCAGGGGTCTTCAACAGGGGGTCCGGGACCCCTAGGGGGTCCTCAGAGTCACTGCAGGCGGGTCTCCAAATTATTGTAAATTTTTTGTTAATTATTGTAAAGTTTTTTCAAAATTTGAATGTCTTAACATGATTCCAACATATTATTAGCAAACATAAATCCCCACTGATGATAGGCTTACTGGCCAATAATGTAGTCACTAATTAAAACATAAGGCTATTTGAATAGCTCAGTATTCTATGTGTAACAGAGTTAAAAATGCACTTCTAATTTCCAATTTATGTTTAATTTAATTGTAATCATTTTAATCATTATTTAATGATTTGTTGGGTATTTGTGAATTTTATTTTATTGAGTTTAATTTATTTATCAAATGCTATTGTTTCCCGGCGGAGATGTTGTTCCTCATTGCGCCTCTTTTGTACCTCCGGAGTTGCCGTAGCTTCCGTCTTCTCCTCACAATACCGTTCTGTATTGTTGAGGAGCAAAGGTGCAGATGGAGAGGAAACGGTAGACCAGAAGAAATCAATGTTTTAGTGTCTTCTGCAGAATAAATCTTGGAAAATCATCAGCTGTGGTTGTCCTTCTCTTCACGCCCTGACTATGTCTGTTACATATGCAAAAAAAAAAAGGTATCTATAAATGCTTTAGGCTGCCCTAAAAGTTATTGTAGGACCAGATCAACATGCAACTTCATTTTATACAATATATGAAGTAGGGGGTCCCTGATCCGTCTCTATTTCAGTTAAGGGGTCCTTGACTTAAAAAACGTTGAAGACCCCTGTGCTAAAGCCACATAGTTGTTAACTATAAGTCACTTTGTAAGTCACTTACAGCTTGGTCCACATACAGCCTTAAAAAAAGTCAGCAAAGTTACTTAGCCATCATGGAATTTGGCAAACCAAGCAAAACAATGCTAAAAAAATGTAAAGTAGGCCACCACACAGTCGACTCACAGCAACCTGTTCCACGGGCCTGGATATGCAAAACTCTGCTGCTTCTGGGGGAATTTCTGACTCTCAAAGTCAGAAAATCTGCCAAATTCTGCTTTGAGTGTCGCATAATTACAGTTTGAAAAAACCTAAATTGATATGCGGGCTGGATTAAACTTTGCGAGGGGCCGGATTTGGCCCGCGAGCCTCGAGTTTGACCCACATGCTGTAGACCAGGCCATGCTTTTGGCTTGTTTGTGTGTGCATCACTATTTCTACTCATGCACACGTTTACATAAATCACTGAGTTAGGAATTGAGTTAAGCAGCACAGCCTCCCCACCATCTCTTTCTCTCTCTCTCTCTCTCCCTGTATTCCTTGCTCCACTTATCCACAGCGCTGCCTGCGGCTACTCATCTAAGAACAGAGCAGAGAAAATGAGGGAATCAACTCCAAAGTGGAGGAGGATGATGTGTACGAGCAATCAGTGTGCCAGGAGGCACGATAAGCCTTTGAATAGCAGGTTCATTTATGGAAGTTCTTTACGCTGTCGCCTTTTTTCTGTTTCCCTTTCAGAGCATCAGTGGGTTGTTTGCAGACTGTCAAACAATGAGTTCACCGACTGAGAGTGTCACAGCCAGGTCAAGAGACATTTTAATCAGACGTTCACACACACAGAGACAAAGGTACGGAGTCAAACATTTGGCCAGCAGGCATCCACCACTACGGCTGACTAGAATTAGCAATGTGCTCCGCGCTAGACAGCAGTGATCCAGTTATTCTGCGGGCCAAGTGCAGTCCTGTATTGCCCTCTTTAGGAGGAACAGTGAAGTGAAGAGGACTTGGATCAACCTGCCCGAGGAGATAAGGCTTGCTGAATCAGTGGCTTCTTTTACAGTTTTTCTCAGTCGCTTTGGTACATTTCTCGAATCATCCTCCACATTTGCATAACAGTAAGTGCATTTCTCAAAACAATTCGCACAAATAGCAAAACACCATGGATTACCTGCCAAAGCCAGTCTCTTGCTCCAAATCCTTAGTTCACCTCAAGGGTGTCAAACTCATTTTCCCAGAGGGCCACACTGGAAAGACAGAATCCCACCGAGGGCCAGACATGGAGAGTTTATTGACGTGCTTTTGTTACCGCATGTCGCTTTTTTTTTTTACATTTTGGTATCTTTTTTCCTCATTTTTGTTGTTTTTGTTCAGACTTTTTTGTGGCTTTCTCAGACATTAAGTCACCTTTTTGTAAATTTGTTGCTTTTCGTCGAATTTTTGTTGACATGCAGCCCTACAAAAGTCATCAAAAGAGTCCCTTAGCCATCGTAGAATTTAGCAAATCAAGAAAAACAATGATTACATTTTTTTTAACAACAACCAGTTTCTCAGCCTGAATATTAAAACTCTCTGCTGCTTCTTCTGGGGGAATTTATGAGTCTCAGAGTCGGCAAATCTGCCCAAATTCTGCTTTGAATGTCAGCTAATTTGCAGTTTAAAAAACTTTCCTGTGTTTTTGGTTTGGCGCACAACTAGGAGGGCCAAAATATATTGTGAACCCAAATTGATGTACGGGCTGGATTTAAATCTGCAACGGGCCGGATTTGGCCCACGGGCCTTGAGTTTGACACCTGTGATCTATGTCAATGAACATGTCAGTGCCATCAGAATGACAAGTCCTTGTGTCATTGTGCACGGATAAGACAAGTCAAATTGCTTGGTCATGTTGTCATTATATAACAATATACTCTGGAGGGATGTTCTGATGTAAACTATGGCTAAAGTTTTGATGACAATTATTGTAAATTGTAGGTTACACCTCAGTGAATGTGGGAGTTTGATTGCAAGAGACTGGACAAGATTCACATTTACGCTTTTTACAGTTTGTACTGTAATTTGTTGACAGACCATGTCATTGCGATACAGAAAGGAAAAGACAGCACTGCATAGCACACAGAAAAGAAAAAAAAAAGAGAACATAGGCCAATCTCCTTAAGGAAAACTGTACATGCAGTGCTGTAATATATATATATATATATATATATATATATATATATATATATACTTGGCAGTTGATGGTTCATGAGATGCACCTTCGTTAGAGAAAGTCAAGATTTTTGTTTTTAAGTTTTTACTTTTCCCCAGGTAATAAGGTTATTGAACGACAGCACAACAGGAAGGAGGGTTTGTGGTCTGAACTTAGTGACTTATTTATATTATGTTGGATATTTTATGATGTTTTTAATGTTATTATGTTTTTAAAATTGTTATTATTGACAGGTGCTGAGAGAGTGCTAAGGCACATTGTATTTCATTGCTGTGGTACTTTGTACTAATATGCATATGACAATAAACTTGAACTTGAACTTGAGATTCACCTGGGAGCAATTTACAATTGCAATTTAATTCAGGACAGATTTAGAAATAAAAGTCTAATGGAAATGTGTAGAAATATGCTCAATGTTCAACCATTTTGCATGTAAAGACTTATGCTATGAACTAATGCCTAAATGTTGTGGAGGGGTGAGACTATTCAACAGAGACCCATTATAATAGATTTTGATCAACATGACATAAGCAATTGATAATGTAGGAAACAGCAGAGAATTGTAAATAATCATTTGCATGGATGTACCAAAGTATTGGCAGCTTGTTCAAAGAAATGAGAAACGGCTTCTCTGATGTGCAACAAGTGACACAACGATGTCAAGATTGAACAGGTAGTTTTGAGAATTTCAATTCTGAATTTGAGAAATATACCAAAGCGCCTGAGAAAAACTGTAAATCACTTCTTAAAACACATATTTATAGATGTCGTATTTTTTTATCATTTTTTTACCCTATCATCCGTTAATTTCATTTCATTTATTCATATGTCATTTTCCTGTCCTTTAAAGGTCCAGTGTGTAACGTGTTTAGTCGTTCATTATCTAAATCTGTTCACCAACTTGTCCTTTTTCATGAATATTTACCTCCACCATCAATTCCAAGTCCTCATATTGGCTTGACATTTAACATTTGCATCTGAATGAACTGGAGTAGACACTCCATATTCATGTTCATCTAGAAATACGTTAGCTGGTAAGGGACATACAGGACATACTGCTCCACCTTTATGTGTGTGTGTGTGTGTGTGTGTGTGTGTGTGTGTGTGTGTGTGTGTGTGTGTGTGTGTGTAAGGGACATACAGGACATACTGCTCCACCTTTATGTGTGTGTGTGTGTGTGTGTGTGTGTGTGTGTGTGTCTGTGTGTGTATGTGTGTGTAAGGGACATACAGGACATGCTGCTCCACCTTTATGTGTGTGTGTGTGTGTGTGTGTGTGTGTGTGTGTGTGTGTGTGTGTGTGTGTGTGTGTGTGTGTGTCTGTGTGTGTATGTGTGTGTAAGGGACATACAGGACATACTGCTCCACCTTTATGTGTGTGTGTGTGTGTGTGTGTGTGTGTGTGTGTGTGTGTCTGTGTGTGTATGTGTGTGTAAGGGACATACAGGACATACTGCTCCACCTTTATGTGTGTGTGTGTGTGTGTGTGTGTGTGTGTGTGTGTGTGTGTGTGTGTGTGTGTGTGTGTGTGTGTGTGTGTGTGTGTGTGTGTAAGGGACATACAGGACATACTGCTCCACCTTTCGTGTTTTCTCTGTCAAATGATAAACTCACAGCTGCTGCTAACGCTGCTAACGCTGCTAACGCTGCTAATGCTGCTAACGGGTATCGTAGCTTCCCGGCCCCGGCAAGTTCAAAGAAGGAAACGTGGAGGACCACACGTATTCAAAATCCAAATTTCAGGCTTAGGAGATAGTTTGGGCTTCAGCAGAAAGGGGGGAGGGACTGAGAAGTTGTCGATGTTCACATTTTTTTTGGCAAAGTCCTGTATCTTCCCAATCCTACCTACAGCACCTTTAATGAGGTTTTCTTCATTTGCATGCCTTCCTCCTTGCTACTGAGGTGTATTGTCATCCTATTTTATCTGATCATTCTATAACTTGTATTTAAGCTTTATATGACTGGTATCTAAGATTCGACAGGAGAACTTTAGCCTATACTTTCAGAGGACACCTCTCTGGAAACATCTGGAAAGTGTTATTAATGGAGCCCCCAAGATGGAGAAAGAAGGCCAGTTGGCTTGTAGCCATTGGTCAATTATTGATCCCACCCTAAGTTATGAAGAATAGATATACCATGTTCAAACAAAGAAAGTCAGAGGACCACTGGAGAATTGGGAAAACAGGTCCTCTCCAGGCTCTTCAGAGCTTGTAAATGATGCTGATTTCTTGGATGTGAATAAACCTTTATAATCAAGAAACAGTGTCAGCGGATTCCTCACCACATAGCATTACAGCATCGCTACCAAAATACACCACACTACACTGCAGTTTAACAAAGAAGCCACAAGGTGGCAGTGCTACACAGGTGAAGAAATGCTGTGGTGCTCTGCCACTGGATCAGAATCAGATTTAGAGAAGGATTTATCGCCAACTAACGTCAAACTTACAAGGAATTTGCCTTGGTGGATGGTGCATACATAAACATAGATATACTAAAAAGCAAATACACAGTTAATACAAAAAGACATTTGTACAATAACAATAAGAGAAAAGGCTAAAGTAAAGTCTTTTGGGGGTGGAGGGGGGTTAAGAGTCTGTGTCAGTGGAGGACCAGGGCCTTGTTATGGTGCTTTACCATCACATGGTACCTGCTCACCTCTACTCGCCTTTTTTGGTTTTCCATTCTGATAAAAAGTCCCTGGTACCGGGAGCAGGGACAGTTGAAACACTTTTTAATTAAACGTAATTTACAAAGCGATCATATCGCACTGAAAGCTAATATTTTGTCACTAGCAACCTACACCTGTCTTGTGTCTAATACAGTTTCATTTTCAGCTTTGAACAAAACCGTGTAAACATACAGTTTAATCCATATAAACTTCCCACAACTGAAATATTTTACTACATATGATGTGTTATTTTAGATAGATTGTTGCTGGGCTATACGTCTTGGTGAATATCTGTTAACAACTTATAGCCATCACCTTGAAGCGTGTATGAAGCGGTTTTTGAAATATCATGCACTGTGGATGATTCTGCCATTTTTATAGCTAGAACAGTACGTTTTTTCCCATTTATATCATGTGGGAAATGTCGTTTCACCAGGTTTTTACGTGGGTTAGGTCACTGCACATCCAAATAAGTTCCCTTAACAACTCACAGCCCATCAGTCTCCATAGGATAACATGGGAAAACTCCACCCCCTACCTGGTGGGGGCCCAAATATATTTTCATCTTTCTAAAACTGCTTTTCCATGTCTCCCCTCCATAAATTATTGTATAAACACAGATATTTGTGCATTTACTTAAAATACATGGAGTTACAGCCAGGTCGGGGACAGTTGAAACAGCTGTTTCGACATAGACATATGCCATTACAACCTGTTTTGCTTTCCATGTAAACAAGCATGCAATATGAAAGTCTGGGATTGTGGAGAACACTACATGGTCTACCGAATAAGCACGTAGTCAAACCTTTAATTGAAAAACACTCATTAATAATAAACGAAAAAATGTAACCGCTATTGAAGTTTACTTTTGACCATCAAAACTTGTTTATCGCCTGAAACTCCATGATAAAAGGAAATAACAGGAAGGTATTTTTATTTATTTAAGATATATCTCCCCTACCACGTAATGCAAAAAACGTAATGGAGTGTAGTCTCGCATTGCTAGCTCTATCTCCACAGCGCTGCGGAGGAAGGTCTGGCTACACCACCGATGCATTCTGGGATAGGAGAAAAAAAAACCCGCTCTGGGTTGTTTGCATTTCTTTAACCCTTGTGTCGTCTTCCTGTAAACCAAGAACTTGTTGTCCTTCAGGGTCAAAAAAACCTTTTAAACTTTTTTTTTTATGTTTTTGACCCTTTGTTTGATGCTTCTGACAGGGTTTGTCGCTTTTTCCGGCACTTTTTTTAAATTCATGGTCAATAACCCTAATTTATATGACATTATAACCCAATTTCTTTAGCTAAAAAAAGCAGAAATTATGAATTATTTGGACTAATAGTAAAGATCAGAGGATGTTGAACACACAGAGAATGGACGCTGATGTCAGCCAATAATCCTGGAAATATATCTTCTGTTGATCCAGACTATCATAAGTGTAAATCAAAATGTTTCCACCTCAACTATAGCCTGGTGAGACTGTCCTGATCTGGTGAGCTCCAGTTTTCCACTCTCAGATCAGTCTGGTATCTTGAGATAGAGAACATTTGGAGCCGTTTGCCAAACGACCGACCAATCAGCGTTGGTTTTGAGGCGGGTTTAGGTGGTGATAGACAGATGTTTATCCAATCAGCTAACCAGTATTTTCAGACAGCGGTAGCCCTAATTCTGTTAGCTGCTCGCTAATGCTTTTTTCTCTTGGATCCTTCTTTTGGAATATGGACCAGGAACCTGAAATGGGGCCTTTTATTCTTTTATTCCTAAATTCTCGTTACACAAACGCAAAATCTCCTTTGCCGACATGTTGCTAGCTTGCTGAGCTAACGAGCTATGCTTTGCCTGCAGCAGCAGCAGGGGTAGCCTGGCTTGTGGTTGTATTTTCATACGCTTCGTTGATCTGATTGGTTAATTTGGCCCGTCTATCACCAACTATAGATGGTTTATCCAATCAGCTAATCAGGATTTTCGCCACCTTCCCAAAAGTTCTCCAACGGAAAGTTCCCGGATGGATATGCCGAGCATATGCGATCCATCTGGCCGAGTCTGGTTACCTCAACAGTTGGATATGGGTTAAATGGAGATTTGAGTGAATATAGCAAAAGGTTATCTTTAAATTTGTTGCATGGCGACTGTGTTTAATCATATGAGTACAGGTGACGGTGTGACAGGTCCCTACCTGTCACACAGTGACGGTACATATACTGTGACTACGTTTACAAGCTGTCAATTTTAGGGTTATGGTCGGGTTAAGGTCACTATTCGGGTTTCTGACACATTCGGAATAACCCGTTTACATGCGTGAGCAGAGAGAGTTACTCCTGTATACGTGGAATATAATAACATGTTTACATGTGTGAGCAGAGAGAGTTACTCCTGTATACGTGGAATATAATAACCCGTTTACATGTGTGAGCAGAGAGAGTTACTCCTGTATACATGGAATATAATAACATGTTTACATGTGTGAGCAGAGAGAGTTACTCCTGTATACATGGAATATAATAACATGTTTACATGCGTGATCAGAGAGAGTTACTCCTGTATACGTGGAGTTTGTAATCAATCGGCAATATCCCGACGCACGGTTAGCGTCTGGACGTATGGACAACATTAAGACGCAACAACTTCTCGGTCACCTTCTTATAAATCTCACTATCTCGGTACTTTCTGCCATCAACAAAAGACATTATATTCCTGGTTTTCACCACACTAATAAAGAAACTGGTTTCCTCCTCGCTCCAAAAGTGTGGTGCTGTGCTGCGTCTCGCCATGTTTACCTCTACTTCTTGTTTACTTCCGGTATACCGCGCGCAGGCTTTCTGCATTGACATATATTATACACAACTATATTATTATAGTATATAATTATTATTATAACTATGTTTTCTGACGCATACAAGAAGTTCCTCTACTCAAAAGAACAAGATATTCCTTGCGAATAGAACATGCGCAGAACACAAATCAATGTTCCTTTCGATGGGGATATGCCCATACGCGTTTACATGACCAAAATTTCGTGTTAGAAAATGGGTAACCCAGGTAGCATATTCGGGTTTTTGCCGGTGTTTACATGGCCATGCGCGATTGGGTTATTGCTAATATTCCGGTTTTGAACGGGTTATTGGCTGCATGTAAACGTAGTGACTGATACATTAGTCATCAAAGCCAGAGGTGTGATATGAACACGCCTCGGTGGCTCAATGGCTTTTCTATTGTCGCAGGCTGAAGAATTGCAGAACTCGGACTGAAGAATGATCCAGAGGCAGCTGTGAAGCTGTGAAGAGAAAGGCGAGAGTCACTTCCCCTCTCTCCGGTTGCCATGGCAACATACCTACTCATCACTCCAGCGTCACCCTGAACGCAGAGACAGAAGTCTGTCGACTGTGTGGAAGGAAGCAAAAGAGAGAGAGAGACCAACCGTGCAGGCACACAGGGATTCTCATCATGCTCTGATCAGGATTCGGCAGCCTGTTTTCTTAAAAAATCCAACTTTATATCATCTCTAGCAGTTCAACACTGGCATAAACACACACACACACACACACAGTACAATTTGACAGAAACTACTCGAACTCACCACACGAGTGGGTGGACCTGACATTCAATAAGCCTAAAAAAACAAAAAGGTAATTTCCACCCAGAGCATCCAAACCTCAAACTGGAATTTTCAACACAAGATTGTTGCAGCACAACTACATATTTTTGCAGCAATTTTAAAAGTGTATACCCCCTCCGTAAACTGAATAACTAGTCTATATAGATTTAATTGAATTATATCCACGACGTTCCACTGCCGGGATTGCTCTGTTGCCTCCGGAAAATTCCCCCAGATGTCCCTTAATTTCGGCTGGATGTCCGTTACCTAGGGCTTTCTCTGTGTTGGCGTGCTAACCTCCGGTGGATTTGTGAGGACTGTGGTTAACTGCTCCTCAGATCTCTGCAGGGTAAATCCAGACAGCTAGCTAGACTATTGGCATTTTTCCATCACCTGCTAGACTCTACTCGCATTTTTGGGTTTTCCATTATCAAAAATAGTGCCTGGTACCTGCTAACAGGTGCTTTATTTAGTATCACCTCCGTCGAGGTTCCAAGCAAGCTGAGCTTAGCCAAGACTTTTGTGATTGGTTTAAAGAAATGCCAAAAAACCAGAGCACGTTTTTCTCCCATCCAGGAATGCTGTGCGGACTAGCCAGACCCTCCTCTGCAGCTCTGTAGAGGAAGGTCTGGCAATGCGAGACCACTGAATAACTAATTATTGAAATTTAAATACTCATCTTGTTTGGAGACCCTGCACAAGCCAAACAATTAAAATGTAACTTACAATTTCCCTTGTGGGACAAAATCCTTGTACTGTACTGAAGGTTAGATAGAGAGGTGAACACTAAACTGAATGAATTGAAATGAATCATACTAAGTCAATTTAAATCTTTATAATACATTATTTTCAAAACACAAACAGAAAGAAATGTTTCCCTATAGGTCACTATATGTTGCTTAAAAGCTATTGGTGCTTCAAGACATGTAAAAAGTGTGATGATTTTTTAAATTAATTTTAATTTGTTGCCACCTTTTAAGCCACAAGACTTGATTAACACGGAAGATAACAAGGAATAAATGAGAAACACATTACAAAGGAATGAGCAACTGAGGTACGAGGAATCAATGTGTAGTCAGTGCGTGGCACATTCAATATTTTGACCAGCCTATATGTTGGGGATTGACCTCCTATGTGTCCCCCTATTTTGGGACAATGTGTCTGACTCCAATAAAAGACCTATATATCCCCGCGCATTCGTTAAATTGGTATTGCATTGATCCTAAGCGAGAGCCAAAGAAGACGATAAGATAAAGTCAAATACATTGATCTAATCAGTCAAGCATCAGTTACAATACACAGGTCTGTGGGATCACAAAGAGACTAAGTTTCCCTAGCAACAGACAAAAATTTGAATCAAGCCCACGTATCTCTAGACTGTCCTCTGTTACACACAGAAAACAGCTGTCCAACACACAGCGCTCTCGAGGGCAGGGGAGAGGTAGGTAAGGAGACGCATAACTAGACCTTAACAAGTAGAAAATAAATCACAAAGTTAAGTCTAACTTGTTGACCTAAGTGAAAGAACATCCTGCACACACAAAAAGCAAAAAACAAAGCAGTCAACTTAAGACAGCAGATACAGTGACAGTGGAGCAGAGAAGCCTATTAAAGGTGCAGTATGTAAGCCTTATAAAAATAATATTAGCTGAAACTGACCCTATGTTCCAGTAGAACTACATGAAGCAGGTCATTTAAAATAAATCCAGCTCCTCTGGCTCCACCTACAGCCTGGAGGGAGATTTGCAAAAATCCACCTCTCCCTGTTCAGATGCACCAATCAGGGCCAGGGGGAGTGTCTAACTGCGTGTCAATCACTGCTCATGCACACACATTAATTCTCTCTTGTGGGGGGAGGGGCTTAGGAGAACATTTTGGGCTTTAGCAGGGACTGAGAAGTTGTTGATGTTCACATTTTTTGGATAAGTCCTGGATCTTCACAAACCTACAGGTCCTTTAAAGGAACACGCCGACTTATTGGGAATTTAGCTTATTCACCGTAACCCCCAGAGTAAGACAAGTCGATACATACCCTTCTCATCTCCGTGCGTGCTGTAACGCTGTCTGACGGTTCCAGCATTAGCTTAGCCTAGCACAGATCCTGCAGGTAACTGGTTCCAACTAGCCTACTGCTCTAAATTGTGACAAAAGTGACAAAATAACACCAACATGTTCCTATTTACATGTTGTGATTTGTAGAGTCACAGCGTGTACAAAAAACAACGTAACATGAGACACAGCCATCTTCTAACAGTAAACAACCCGGGAACTATATTCTCAGACAGGCTTGCTGTGAGCATATCACTCCGCCCAAGTACTATATTCTTCCGCTTGAGAATATAGTTCCCGGTTTGTTTACAGTTAGAAGACGGCTGTGTCTCATGTTACGTTGTGTTTTGTACACGCTGTGACTCTACAAATCACAACATGTAAATAGGAACATGTTGGTGTTATTTTGTCACTTATTGGGAGCAGTAGGATTACTGGAACCATTCACCTGCATGTTCTGTGCTGGCCTGATGCCGCTGGAGCCGTCAGACAGCATTACAGCACGCACGGAGATGAGAAGGGTATGTATCGACTTGTCTTACTCTGGGGGTTACGGTGAATAAGCTAAATTCCCAATAAGTCGGCGTGTTCCTTTAAAGGTCCCATGACATGGTGCTCTTTGGATGCTATCATATAGACCTTAGTGGTCCTCTAATACTGTATCTGAAGTCTCTTTTATATAGAACTTAGTGGTCCTCTAATACTGTATCTGAAGTCTCTTTTATATAGACCTTAGTGGTCCCCTAATACTGTATCTGAAGTCTCTTTTATATAGACCTTAGTGGTCCTCTAATACTGTATCTGAAGTCTCTTTTATATAGACCTTAGTGGTCCCCTAATACTGTATCTGAAGTCTCTTTTATATAGACCTTAGTGGTCCCCCTAATACTGTATCTGAAGTCTCTTTTATATAGACCTTAGTGGTCCCCTAATACTGTATCTGAAGTCTCTTTTATATAGACCTTAGTGGTCCCCCTAATACTGTATCTGAAGTCTCTTTTATATAGACCTTAGTGGTCCCCTAATACTGTATCTGAAGTCTCTTTTATATAGACCTTAGTGGTCCCCTAATACTGTATCTGAAGTCTCTTTTATATAGACCTTAGTGGTCCCTCTAATACTGTATCTGAAGTCTCTTTTATATAGACCTTAGTGGTCCCCTAATACTGTATCTGAAGTCTCTTTTATATAGACCTTAGTGGTCCCCTAATACTGTATCTGAAGTCTCTTTTATATAGACCTTAGTGGTCCCCCTAATACTGTATCTGAAGTCTCTTTTATATAGACCTTAGTGGTCCCCTAATACTGTATCTGAAGTCTCTTTTATATAGACCTTAGTGGTCCCCTAATACTGTATCTGAAGTCTCTTTTATATAGACCTTAGTGGTCCCCCTAATACTGTATCTGAAGTCTCTTTTATATAGACCTTAGTGGTCCCCCTAATACTGTATCTGAAGTCTCTTTTATATAGACCTTAGTGGTCCCCCTAATACTGTATCTGAAGTCTCTTTTATATAGACCTTAGTGGTCCCCCTAATACTGTATCTGAAGTCTCTTTTATATAGACCTTAGTGGTCCCCCTAATACTGTATCTGAAGTCTCTTTTATATAGACCTTAGTGGTCCCCTAATACTGTATCTGAAGTCTCTTTTATATAGACCTTAGTGGTCCCCCTAATACTGTATCTGAAGTCTCTTTTATATAGACCTTAGTGGTCCCCTAATACTGTATCTGAAGTCTCTTTTATATAGACCTTAGTGGTCCCTAATACTGGTCTTGACCAACTGCCACTTTGCTCGTTTGAAAGCCATGATGTCTCTCTCCCTCTCATGGGTGGGCCAAATTCTCTGGGAGGGCAAAGCAGAGAAAGGGGAGGTAACCTTTCCCCTTATGACCTCATAAGGAAAAGATTCCTGATTGGTCCATCTGAGCTTTCATTTTCTCAAAGGCAGAGCAGGATACCCAGGGCTCGGTTTACACCTATCACCATTTCTAGCCACTGGGGGACCATAGGCAGACTGGGGGAACGCATATTAATGTTAAAAAGACCCTCATAAAGTGAAATTTTCATTCCATGGGACCTTTAAAAGAAAGTACTCAGCCACATTCATTTAAAACAAGGTCATGTATGCACTGAGATCCACCTGTAATTAATGCACGGAAAGTGTATTTGTTCACATACTGTACATGCTTTTAAGGGACAGCTGCCATAAAGGGAATAGATTAATAAAGAGTGTGTTGTTTGCAGGGGCGTAGCACAAAATTCTGGGCCCTGTAGAAAGGCATTTTCTATGGGCCCCTCCCCGCATCCACAGCTATTCATTCTAGTATCTTTTTGGGCCCTCCTCACATGAGGGCCCTGGGTACTCAGTCCCCTTTTTCCCCCCAGTCCGACGCCCAGTTATTTGCAAGATCCTGCTTGTAGATGTTGATCCTGTATTCCTTGTATTTTGGTGCTGGAGGCTATATGAATATTTCACACACAGGATGATGAACACACCCTTTCTGCTAGGGCTGCTTGAGACGATATGCTTTTGTCCCGATTCGATTCCTTCACTATACATGGGTGCCGGTGCGATTTGTATTGCGATTTTCATATATTTCGCGATTCTAGAAGTATTGCGATTCGATAATATTGAGCATTGCGATTTTCTTTTCCTTCTTTAACAAAAAGAAAAGTTGAATAATCCACTTCTAGATACAATATATCGTGAGACATTTCTAAAAACTGATTGTTTTCTAAGAAGAATGCACATCACATGTCAGTCATTTGTCAGTTTGACATCTATTTCATGTGTAAAGTAGAACATATTGTGGATTTTCTGCAAACAACAAATATTTAGGTCAATTATTGGCAAAATAATTTTGATTGTGGGGAGAGAATCAATTTTAAAAATAGACGCAAAAGAAATCAAGATACATTCGATTTTGTTTTCCACTCCTATTTCCTGCTGACACACATGGTCACCATTTTAAAACCCAGGGTACTCTACAGTACCGTACATTAATTCTAAAGTTATTGCATACAAACTCCTGTTTGCCTTTTAGTTCCCCCTATCCAGCATCATACCCAGACCGGGAACAGGTCTGTAAAGCCAAGCCAGGCTTGAATAAATGCTGAACCATCTAGACCAGTGATCTGCAACCTTTTTAATATGAAGTGTCATTTTAAAATGTTCTTGTTACTCAGTGTGCCATATCAGCATTGAGCCCCCGTCATCTAAGCAACAAGGACTAGTTAATCTTCGCAGAATGGGGATGGGGAAAAAGTCAATTAAACTACCGTAAATAACAGGCTATGATCCTGCATGCCAATGGCTGTGAAAGAGGTCATTTGGCGTGCAGATTGGAACATTTCCAAAAAAAACTATCTTGCACTTATTGCTGGTGTGCCATTGGTTGAGCTACCGGGTGCCAATGGTGGCACACGTGCCTGAGGTTGCTGACCCCTGATCTAGACCGACTGAAAACAAAGTTAGTCTGGATTATCGTGGGTAAATTTATAGGTCTGAAAGTGGTATGATGGAAAAAGGGGGCAGCAATATAGAGGCATTTTGCGTAATGATTTGAGGAAATTTGGCAGTGAAATTTAGTTATAGATTCTCATTACAGTCAGAGGATTAAAAATATAGGTGTAATGTGGCCAGGCTGGCTCGGTGGGTGGAGCAGGCGCACGTTCGCTTGGAGGTTTATGCCTCGACGCAGAGGTCCAGGGTTCGAATCCAACCTGTGACGATTTCCTGCATACCTTCTCTCTCCCCTTTGTCACCTAGCTGTCCTCGCAAATAAAGGCGGATTTTCTGAATTGATTAGATTCTGATTCACAAAGTCCCAATTTGATTACATTTCCGATTTGATATAAATTAGGTTAAGGGAATTTCAGTTACAATATCAATTTTGCTTGGATATTAAAGAGATTCTCAGAGAACGTGTGCTGTAAATTTTACAAGCAAGAAGCAACCCTTAAATATGTTTTATACCGCACCAAGTTTAATGTTTACAAGTACTTTTTACTTATATATCCATGGCGAAAAGGCATACTATTAAAAGACCAATTCCTGGATTTTATTAATCGATGTCAGATCACTCAAAAAAAAAAGACCATTTGATGAGATTATTTTAACCCAGGCCTAATGAAATATATCACAGACATAAACTGTATAACCTGTAACTGTATTTTGTAGGCTTTGCAGCTGTAAAATGCTATAGATGCAACTGTTTTCTACCTGCATCTCAATGCTGCAGCAGTCCCCCAGGTAGATGGAGGGTTAGCCTCAGTATGAGCAATACCACAGTCAATCTGATTACTAAAATATATTATATCCAATCATTATACATACATGATGTTTGTGCACGTTGTAACCTATAATTGCAATGTTGCTTTATGGTCTTTTGGGACCCACACTAAATTCAACTTGCATCCAACCTGAGGGCCTCTTTTTGTTTTCTTAACAGCGCTAACTCAACCTAGCCTGCTAACGGAGGCGGGGAACTACATGCTAAAAGTGTTCTAACGTGCAGCAAAAGCATCCAATAGAGAGGATGTTCGTCGTTCAAATCAGCCAATGAGAAGAGCGGGCTGCCGCGCTGCTCCTCTCAGGGCTCCGGAGGGGCGGTGCTTGTCCACGAGGACCCACCCCCTCAAGGCCGCGGGGTTTGGTTGCACACAGGCTGCAGTTTCAGTTTGTTTTATTCACCATTTTGAGTAGCTGAAGGTAAAAAAAAAAATTAAGAATATTTGCGTTTGGAGGACAAGTCGCTGCCGTACTTTTATTTTCACGCGCTAGCTCGGACGGTGGAGTTGTGCGCCAACCTCGCTCCCCTCGGTGTTTTGCAGAGCGGGAATCTAGCTATATTTCTTTTTTTTTTTTTCTCCCCTGTGCTTTTTCTTCTCCCCCCCCTTTCTTACATCCTTAACCTCTACAGTATTCCTGCAAAATGTCAAGACCAGTGCGGTAAGTGTGGCTAATTCGCTCCTTCTTTGCTCTCCCGTTAAGTTAATGACGACACAGCGCTGGCGAGCCCTTCGCAGATAACATGCACGTCTCGACCATGCTGTGTTTTATGAGCTGGGGAAATGTGTTTATTTCATGAAAAAATAATGGAAACGTGATGCGTGTGTGCGCTTCCCTTCTTGTGTGTGTGTACCCTCCTTTTTCTAACATGGATCCCAACGGTGTGCACGGCTCGCCATGTCTTGTGGAGAGACCGCCGCTGTGTCGTGGCTAGCTATCATGCTTTGAAACAAATCCATGATGTGCATTGTTAACTGCTAACGGTTGCTAACGTTCTGTAGGTTGCTAAGCGTTCTATAGGTTGCTAACGTGCCGTACGTTTAACGTTCTATAGGTTGCTAACGTTCCGTACGTTTAACGTTCTATAGGTTGCTAACGTTCCGTACGTTTAACGTTCTATAGGTTGCTAACGTTCCGTACGTTTAACGTTCTATTGGTTGCTAACGTCCCGTTGTTTTTTTTTACGTTTTTCTGTCGGTTGCTAACGTTCTGTAGGCCAAGCTGGAAATTAGGCGGTGTGATTTGGTTTTAACCAGCTAGCTACGTTTTACGGCTCGCTTATGCCAGGCCTGATAACGTTTCCCTCCCTCTGTGACTGAGACTGCGAATATGGCTACCCATTCATCCAGGGGAGGCTCTAAAACGCCAACACCCCCCACCACACTAAAAAAAAAAACTACCGGAGGAGGTGGTGTTTGGCCTCGGGATTTGATCTTGTTGCCGCGCAGACTAGCCATGTCGATGTTGTAGTCCGTTTATATCGCATATATTGCGTTAAGAACATTTTTGTCGCTTCAGAACAATAGAAAACGGTGTATTATTCACCGGAGATGTGAATCGGTGAGAGCAGATGTACATTTTTAGTGCAGGGGCAGTAAATGAACGCTGCTGGCTGATGTCAGAGGAAGGCGGAGAACTACAAAAAGTCACCACACCCCCCCCACCACCAATATAAGGTCCCCACCGTGATTATAAAAAATAAATTAAAAATAAAGCATGGGGTATCTCTAGGCGCTTTTTAAACGCGAATTAAAACGCACTGCAACTTAATTAGAAGTCATTTTATGCGATCACATCTAATTTAAAGGTGAATCCTTGAAATCTCGCTGTTTCAGGGCATCTGGAGGACTCATCTTTGTGGCATCTGAAATGAATGTGTTACTCAGAGCTGTTTTGTCCTTTTCTTTGAGTGAAAATTTAGTTGTTTTTTTAATAAAATAAGGGCTCAATAAGTCTAACCACAGATAACAGATAACACATTTTGCTGGATGATAAATTGTCCCAGAAATTATTGCGATAAACGATAATATTGTCGTTTCTGAGACCATTTTCATCTAATATAATACTAATTATAATAATAATGCAGGTACAACTTTTTTCAAAGATCAATACACTTTTAATTTTTTAAGGAAAATTTAACACTGCAACTGGAAGACATTTTAAATGTCCACAATAAATGAACAACCCGAAAACGATGAATAAAAAGTCTCAGTCTCTGTTAATAAAAAATGCACTGGAATAAAAACCAAACGCAGTCAAAAACAATAAATTAAATGGTAATTTTTTCGGCAGCGATGATTTCCATTTTCATTTATCATGCGATTAATTGATTTATTGCATATTGCGACAGGCCTACGAGGGCTGTATGAAATTTGTGGAGGGATTTAAACGCAGTGGCCTCTGTTGATGTTTTATTTTTTTTAAGCCGCTAAAGACAAATTTTTTTTAGTCAGGCGTTCATTTAGCCACAGTGTTGACTGTATAACTGTGTTTTATGTCTTTGTGATTTATATTGATTATCGATTGTTTTTTATGTAGCCTGTGAAGCACTTTGTGAATGTCTGTGAGAAGTGCTATATAAATTAACTTAAATATATTTTTCAGGACCTCCACTTCAATTAGAAAAATAAGTGGACCCTCCCTTCTGATATCTGAAATTAATGTAACCACATCATCAACAAGACGCCTATTCTTACCAAAACTGCACATTAAACTGCTGGCCACAAACCAACAGCAGCTGTGTGTGTCTTTGTCTTTTAGGCAAAAATGGTCCAAATCTGAATTTTTTGGGGTGGTCAAGTGACCAGGTCAGACTTCTTCAGAAGCAGTGTGAACACTTAAATCTAGACCACTTCCATATGTGGTCCTGAATCAGAATCCTGGACCACACATACTCAAAATCCAAATTTCAGGAGCAGGAGTCTTCTTCTTCTTCACCCAGAAAAAGAAAAAGGAGATTAAAAAGAGCAAGAGAGCGTCTTTTTGAAGCGTGAAGGCTACCGTAGCTGAAATACTTACATTGAACTGCGTGGCGCGAGAGAGTTGATTGGACCTTTTTTAAGTAGGGCTGTGCAATTAATCGAAATGTAATCGTGATTATGATTTTTGGCTGTTGAAAAACTGTTATTTAGCTCGAAAGGTTTTGCAAGTAAACTCTTATTTTCTCTCGTGTTCTGAATGAAAATATAAAGTTTAAATAGGAAAAGTACTTAGGCAAATTTCACAGTTGTATGTGTTTTTTTTTTACTGTTGATTTATTTAACTTTTTCCACTGTACTTTTAAGTTAAATAATTGCAACATCTTTTGAATCGTGAGTTCAATACTTACTGAAATAATCGCGATTTATATTTGTTTCCCTATCATCGAGCAGCCCTAGTTTTAAGCGGCACCAACACAGCTTCTAGAGGTGTGCGTTACCTGAACTATAGTTGGCTGCTATCACCTGACGCCTCCCTCATACACTTTGCCAAATTAGTCTTGGAAACTGTAGAAGGCTGACCAGTGTCTACGTCAGTGCCCCCAACTGGAGGCTGTCTGTGGCTTCTCAAGCCATAGAATACAATCCATACACTTAACTGCATGCTGACTTGTGGCTGTTGAATTGCTAGACGTTGCCTACCCTCTCAGCACCCATTGACATGATGTCTAATACGAGGTGTGGGCAGTGAAGTGACTTTGTCTTGTGTGAATGTAATGAGATATGTAATTTGATCCAGTGTGTATACTTCTTCACAGGAACAGGAAAGTGGTGAACTACTCGCAATTCAACGAGTCTGATGATGCAGGTAAGAGATGATTGAGATGTCTTTTAATATATGTGGTAGTAAGGGTGGGTGATATGGAAATAATGCATACATTATTATATTTTACATTATGATATCCATGTATATTGTAAAACAATACGTTTGCTGGAAAATCGATTGAGAAATTGTCAGTGTAACGCTTAGCAGTTCAATTTTCTAAGCACAAATGGACATTTGAAAAAACAGAAAAATGGGTTCAAATATCCAATTTTTCATTTTTTTTCCCCACATTGACAAATTAAAAAATTTGATCTTTAAACTGTTTTTCATTCAGAGGATCAGAAATTTAGAAAATGTATTACAAAATTACATCTGAGCTCCAATTATTCAATATTTTTTTTTTTGGCTTATTTGGCAAATTAAATACAAAGCGATGTAAACGGCTTAGTCGGAATATCGTCTTTTCAAGAATAAGGGCAAAAATCAGAATAATATGTGCATGAAAATGTAGTTATTGTCCAAAATGGTCTAATGCATCCTGAGATATTTAAGGTATAGTTACGTAAATGTGTACGTTCTCGTGGTATACGCCGACATATTGGCCAACCCGTTGTGGTAGAATACACCATACAGGTGTCAGCCATGTTATTATATTAAGACTGGGACTGCTAAATTATACCAGATTGTTCTGCTACTAGTTGGAAGTCTAAAACCTAAATAACTTGTAGAATTAAAATAGTGATTTGTATATTTTAACAGATAATTTCAGGGCATTTTATTTAATAATTATTAGTCCAGCTAGGACGATGGCAGCTCTAGGGATAGCAATACAGTTCAGTCTGTTCATATAGGTACATTGGTCCTGGTTATGTAGGATTGGCTGGGCATATGGAGCCCCCTAGCAAGGCCTTTAGTATCAAAATGCTTTTGAGTAGAAGTAATGGTTTAAGACTGCATGTTTTGCCTCATAGAGCAGATATCTTTAACATGGGGGGCTCCAAATTGGCATAACATAAATTCAACATATTATTAGCATATGTAAATAAGTAAATGTTCTCATAATAATAGGCTTACTGGCCTATAGGTAAGTTAGTCACTAAGGCCATCCACAGTTAATTCAAAGGATTCCCTGTGCCACACGTATGTTTAACATCAAAACATGATTTGTGAAATCATGCCAACAATTCTTATTTGAATAAATAAATAATTGAATAATTATTTGAACAATATTAAAAGCTTAGTGTTGTATGCAAAATAATGAATCTATAAAGGCTTTAGGCTGCCCTACAGGTTATTGTAGGCCCAGGTTCATTTTATATCATTTTATATATATTTAATTATGTAGTAGGGGGTCCCTGCCTTCATTGTGGCTGACCTAACTTGCTGGCCGGGCAGTCGGACTCACTCGTCCAATCTGATTGGTGGAGAGCTAACCCGAAAATAACAAGCAGGATGAGCGTGACTAGAGTCTCTCTCGTTGTCGATCTGAAATGAAGACAGATTCAGCAACTGCACGGCCTATTTATCGCTTAAAATGTTTT
>CM046790.1:3008654-3036154 GCA_025617405.1 Perca schrenkii | reverse complement strand
CCCTGACCATAGTTGCTAAGACTTTTTTTTCGTAATTTGTTTTTCTTCCAGTGAGGAGTCTGATGAGAAGCTCTCTAAACCCAAAAATGACTCAGCAGGTAAGTCAGTCTATTTACTGATTTTAGTTGAGAAGCTTGGCTCAGGCACTTTGTGAAAACGGCTGGAATTTGATTAGCGGAGACTGAACACTGGTGCGCCAGCTCACTGACTTCCCCTCTGTATCGCTGCTGCTGCTGCTGCTGCAGAGGACTTTGGCAGCGATGAGGAAGACAATGACTTTGGAGAGGAGGAGGAAGATGGAGGAAGCGACTATGAAGAAAAAAAAGGCAAAAAGGGAAAGAAAGCCAAGGTGGAGAAGCCAGCAGCCAAGAGGGGGCCAAAGAGAAAACGGCCTGCAGGTAATGATCCAGTTTCTTCCTTCTACAAATTGACCTGACCATTTTTAATAGTTTGATATGAGTGTGGTAATGGGAATTGTGGAATATATATAGAGTGTATCTCCCTTGATGCATGACATGCAGTACGTTTTGTTGTCATATATGCACGTTTATAGGAATCCATTAAGTCCAAACATGATTACAAGTTCACATAAGGGCTGAACGATATAAAACGAGTAGAATATCTTATTGCGATTTCTCTGGGCCAGTGTTGCAATTTAAATTTCTTCTGAGAACACTTTAATTCAAACATTAAGGAAAGCAGGCTGCTCTTTAAAGGACAATCCCGGCGTTAAACGAACCTAGGGGTTAATAACCACTAGATATCGTCTTAGATTTTGGATATCATAATATGGCGAACGTGTCTTTTTCTGGTTTTAAAGGCTGCGTTACAGTAAAGTTATGTCATTTTCTGAACTTACCAGACTGTTCTAGCTGTTCTGTTATTTACCTTTACCCACTTAGTCATTATATCCACATTGCTGATTATTATTCATCTAAAATCTCATTGTGTAAATATTTAGTGAAAGCACCGATAGTCAATTCAATTTTTTATTTATAGTATCAAATCATAACAAGAGTTATCTCGAGACACTTTACAGATAGAGTAGGTCTAGACCACACTCTATAATTTACATATCCCCAACAATTGCAGTAATTCCCTCAAGAGCAAGCAATGCCACAGTGGCGAGGACTGTAGTTGACTGTAGTCAACACTACAATATCGTTGCGGTATCGATATCGAGGTATTTGGTCAAAAATATCGTGATATTTGATTTTGTCCATATCGCCCAGCCCTACGCAGTACACGTTATTAACCCCTAGGGTCATTTTGCGCTGGAATTGTCCTTTTTAATGTGTGTAGATAACCAATTACACCTGAGGTCTCGTAATGCAACGCGGAACTTATTGTTGAAGTTCTCTCCGGCTGGTTCAGAGGAGTTTTAGTCCCAAGAAGATGTAGGATTCTCCCTAACCAGAAGGAGTTTCTGGCCAGGGTTACAGGAAGCTGCAGAATAAACAAAAGCTGAGAAGTCTGTCTGATTAGATTTGCATAGACTCCACACTGTCTGCTCCAACTAATCAGAAGTGCTTTGATTAGTTAAGGTGTGAATCTCTGCTGGAGCCAACCTGTGCTCTAAACAAAAGCTCTTGCTCGTTGATCGTAGCGAAATGCTTCCACTTAACACTAAGCTCGAGACAAGGCAGACTTAATGAAATCAGGAGACACTAAAAGTTTGTTGATCAGGTAAAATAGCAGGAACTTAATCCATTTTCATTGAAACACAAATATAATTGTACTATAGTGTTTTCTTTTTAGGATTTCTTTTTTTTTAGCAGTGGCGTGTCCCGCAGCCAAATGTTTACATCACTACAAACTCAACATAGAGGAAACCAAGGGAACTATATCAGGGGCCTATACCATGAAGCTGGTTTAGGTGGCTAGCCAGCTATGTTTCAGTTTAGTTTCCACCAACCCTGGGTTTTATGTACTATGAAAGTAGCTCGGCTTTAATCGGTGTTCGTTGCCATGGTATCTTACGCTGCACGGCTAACCTGCTCCGGGGCAGGTTATGTTCTGGATTTGAGATCTCAGTCTGAAGTTTGACCAATCAGCGGTGAGCAAAGAAACATATAGGTGACGTAATTAATTCCCAGCTGCTGTTCTCTGTTGCAATCATTGCAATGGCTTCACCTTTTGCTGCAAAGAAGTGTTTGTGATAAAATATTCACAAAAATAATAAAAGGTTGTGATAAATACTCACCACTTTGAATTATATTTTTATATTTTGTCTTGATCTGCTGCCAAGAACGTTTGGAAAAAGTGACAAAAACATAAGAAAGCGCCAAAAACTTCCATGAAAATAGCAAAACATTGAATAAAGCGTCACACACGTTAAATCAAAGTGCCCAAAGCATCGAAAATAACGCATAAACCGCCTAAAAAAGCAACAAAAATGTAAAAAAGAAAAGAAAAAGCACATTGACTTTTCACTTAGAGAAAGGATTTACCTTTGCAATTTTGTTTATGTTGATGCACTTTAATTAAATACAATAAATATATATTTTAAAAATATATTTACAGTTCGCAGTTATTTTGTTTTAAATGGAAGGGGGGGGGGATCGAATCTCAAATCGAGATTCGATTTTACCCACACACACATACAGTACAGGCCAAAAGTTTGGACCCACCTTCTCATTCAATGCGTTTCCTTTTTATTTTCATGACTATTTACATTGTAGATTCTCACTGAAGGCATCAAAACTATGAATGAACACATATGGAATTATGTACTTAACAAAAAAGGGTGAAATAACTGAAAACATGTCTTATATTTTAGATTCTTCAAAGTAGCCACCCTTTGCATATGTGTTCATTCATAGTTTTGATGCCTTCAGTGAGAATCTACAATGTAAATATTCATGAAAATAAAAAGGAAACTCATTGAATGAGAAGGTGTGTCCAAACTTTTGGCCAGTACTGTATATATACTGTTGCATCGAGGATTTTTAGAAATCAAAGTGTGTGTGTGTATCTACTGTTGTCCCGTCTCGTTCTAAAATGATTGTATATTCTTTGCCCAGATGACAGCGATGATGACAAGGAAGTGAGTCGAAAGCGCACAGTGCGGGAGGCGGCCTCCAAGGCTGTGTCCAAACAGAGGGAGATCCTGCTGGGCGATGGAGGCAGCGAGGATGAGGAGCACGAAGACCAAGAGGAGCCCTATATGGACCGTATGTACAACTGTACTGCACACTGATAAAGCTACGGGTCTTCCATAAATGCTGCATGGCATCCATACACAAGCTGTCGCACATCAGACCAGTAGTACATGTCTAATGTGGTGTTTCTGTATGAATCAAGAAACACTGTAAGCTACATGAAGCTAACGTTTGATTCCTAAAGATTATTGAAGGTCTAAAATGTAGGGCTGCCACCTCTTAGTCGACTAATCGGTTGTTTTGGTCTTAGTCGACTAAGATTTCTTTAGTCCATTAGTCATTTTTTATGCTTATTCATGCTTCATTACTTATTTCCAAGAAACTTCTGAGCACATTTATGGTAAACACAAGATTTAAAGTGGTGCTTTTGCAGGATTAATTGTGGAGAAACTCAGTTTTACAGATGGTTAATTAACTACATTTATATTGTGCTTTTCTAGTCTTAACCACCTCTCAAAGACAGGGTATCCGCGGGGTCTTGAAAAGTATTAAAAGGTGATAAATCAATTTTGGGAAAATTAAGACCCTTAAAAAGTATTAAAAAGTCTTATCACGGCTTTATAAAGTCTTACATTTTGAAAGTATTGTTTCAGAATTGAGTCCAACAGTTTGAGTCCCAAAAACATCGTAAAAGTGTGTGAATTTAGTCATTTTTATTAAAAAAACGAACAGGTACATAAAAAACTAGGCTATTGTGGGTGCGTTCGTAAATTACCTCTGAGAGCACCAGAGCGGGCGGGCGGGCGGAACTTCAAAACCACAATGTACGCTCTGGCGTTCCCAGTGCGTATTACAATGCACCGAAATGTTTTAAGAGAAGGTTGGTGAACGCATGAACAGAATGGGGAAGTGCAAATTTGCAGCGTCCTGGCTGGAAATGCCGGACTTCAAAGCGTGGCTGCAGCCAGTCGAGGGGAATGTCAGGGAGGTATATTGTACATTATGCAAGAAAAAAATAAGTATTGTGTCAATGGGCATTAACTCGTTAAAGTGTGTTGTGCTAGCCACAAAGCCGCTGCTAGCCGCCGAGAGCGGCAGCTCTCCATCGCTAGCTTCTGTGGTAATCGCGTTGCACCACCACAACCTAGTGCCAACGTCGTTACACCACCGGCAGTCGCACCTATAGCTACAGCTACGACCCGGGCTGTCTCTGCTTCCTCATCTTCTGCAGCCGACATCAGAGTGGCTCTCGGCGGCACAGCAAGTGCTTTGATTTTTTTGTATCAGAGTGGTCTAGTCTTTATCACAAACTAAAACTGTTAAGTTAAAAGTATCACTGATGTAAATGGTTACAGCTTGAAGTGGCGGTGAGGTATTAAAAAATATTGAGAAGGTCTTGAAAAAGTCTTGAAAAGGTATTAAAATTAACTTCATGATTCCTGCATATACCCTGAAAGAGCACAGCTCTGTCAATTAAATCAACTAATCGATTAGTCGACAAAATCCTATAAGTGTTGGTCGCCTAAGAGTTTCTTTAGTCGAGGACAGCCCTACTAAAATGCTCGTCAGGTTAAAGGTGCACTAAGCCATGTTGGGTGACGTCACTTCTTGTTGACGTTTAAAGTATTGTATTGTTGTATAAGTTTGTGGAGCCTGGGCTGTCTATAGAGACCGCGTTTCTTTTACAGTGTGTTCAGGGGACAGGCAGCTAGCAGAAAGTGAGGAGATTTCTATATGATTTCTATATTAAATACTGCATACTTGCATTCTTTTCAGGTCTCTAAATCCTTCAAATGAAACAACCCGAGGAAGAAATCACTCATGAGGCATCCCAAGTAAACGCTTGGTCTTTTTTTTTTAAAGGCCCACAAGCCAAATAGTTTGGGAACCACTAATGAGTATATTATCTCAGGTCTTGATAAAATGTTCTTGTGAGCAGATAAAAGCTCAAAGCTGGGTGGGGATTAGTGCAGCTTTTTCACCCTCCCCCAAACCATCTTGTCTGTGATTGGCTGGAACGTGGTGTGTTGTATTTCGGTGCATAGCCTGTGCTCCCTAGTGTTTGACGTTTACGAGCCCTGTGTTGTCTCTCGAGACCGGGCTTTTTCACGGTGTGTTCAGGGACCAGGCAGCTAGCGGATCAAGGAGAGATGACTACCATGTGAGACAAAAATGAAATGGCAGATGATACCTGTGTCAAGTGTGGAACAGCTCCCTGCCATCTTAGATCTTATCCATATGTTTACCCTTAGTCCCAAACTTGAACATTTTTGGCATTCTATCTAGTACAGGGGTGGCAATCTCAGTTTCCCAGAGGGCCACACTGGAAAAATGAGAATCGCACCAAGGGCCAGACATGAAAGATTATAGACAGTCAAATATTTTGACTGTATTGCATGTCTCATATACTGTAGTCTTCTCCCCTTGCATTTTGGGCCTCATAAAGCCCCCAAAAGTTCCTCAGCCAGCTACAAATACGTTGAAAAAAAGTGTGAGGGGTGGTGATGGCGCAGTGGGTATGACACATGCTTTTGGTGTGGGAGATCCAGGTTCAATTCCCACTGTGTTACATCAACCAATGTATCCCTGAGCAAGACACTTAACCCCTAGTTGCTCCAGAGGCGTGCCACCTCTGACATATAGAATTGTTAGTCGCTTTGGATAAAAGCGTCAGCTAAATGTAATGTGTGAAAAAAGTGACAAAAAAAATCAGAAAGCGCCTTAAAAAAGCAACACAAATGTTTTAAAAAAGCGACAAAATCTAGGTTGGCCTAAATGTATTATGAACCTAAACTGAAAGGCGGGCCCGATTACAACCTGTGAGGGGCTGGATTTGGCCCCCGGGCCTCGAGTTTGACACATGTGATCTAGTAGAACCACACGGTTCCTTAACAGAAGACGGGTAGATGTTGTTGCCTTTGCTCCTCTGCTGGCAAGGCCTAGGATCCTATTCTCCTGGAAATCCTCCCAGTCCCCTTCGGTGGCCCTTTGGCTGAAGGACCTTATTTTCTTTCTAAATTTAGAGAAGGTGAAATTCACTCTCAGAGGGAACACTGAGAACTTCTTCAAATGTTGGTACTCTTATTCTATTACTTATTTCAATGAGCTTGGGAAAACAAATCTTTGTTTTATCCTCATTTATGTTGCATAACTATTGTACAATGTTTGAATCTGTTGTCCTGACTCCATATTATTATTATTATAATAATCATAATAATAACAGTGATTCCTTTAGGATTTTTAAAACTGAACTGACACTTTGCTGCAACAAAAACTAATATATTTATTCACCTCTATTCACACACAAAATGAGGCATATTCTCAGTTGCTATATAGGCCAACTTTGATCTTGACATGTAGGCTAAGCATTCTGTAGCAAATAACAATAAACCCCACTATTAATTACATTATCTTAATGCAGTGTCACTACTTCAGCATGGAAATAATGCACCTCAAATACAAACGTGAGCAATCGCTATTATATCGAATCAGCAGCCACGTGTAATTTAGCTCGAAGGTGAAGAATAAAAACAACTAAAATCACCAGTTAACTTAATTTAAATTAACAAGACCTATAGACTGATACAGGACCTATAGACTAATACAGGACCTATAGACTAATACAGGACCTATAGACTAATACAAGACCTATAGACTAATACAAGACCTATAGACTAATACAAGACCTATAGACTAATACAAGACCTATAGACTGATACAGGACCTATAGACTAATACAGGACCTATAGACTAATACAGGACCTATAGACTAATACAGGACCTATAGACTAATACAGGACCCATAGACTAATACAGGACCTATAGACTAATACAAGACCTATAGACTGATACAGGACCTATAGACTAATACAGGACCTATAGACTAATACAAGACCTATAGACTGATACAGGACCTATAGACTAATACAAGACCTATAGACTGATACAGGACCTATAGACTAATACAGGACCTATAGACTAATACAGGACCTATAGACTAATACAGGACCCATAGACTAATACAGGACCTATAGACTAATACAGGACCTATAGACTAATACAAGACCTATAGACTAATACAGGACCCATAGACTAATACAGGACCTATAGACTAATACAGGACCTATAGACTAATACAGGACCTATAGACTAATACAGGACCTATAGACTAATACAGGACCCATAGACTAATACAGGACCTATAGACTAATACAGGACCTATAGACTGATACAAGACCTATAGACTAATACAGGACCCATAGACTAATACAGGACCTATAGACTAATACAGGACCCATAGACTAATACAGGACCTATAGACTAATACAGGACCTATAGACTAATACAAGACCTATAATACAAGACTTATAGACTAATACAGGATCTATAGACTAATACAAGACCTATAATACAAGACCCATAGACTAATACAGGACCCATAGACTAATACAGGACCCATAGACTAATACAGGACCCATAGACTGATACAGGACCTATAGACTGATACAAGACCTATAGACTAATTTAGGACCTATAGACTAATACAGGATCTATAGACTAATACAAGACCTATAATACAAGACCCATAGACTAATACAGGACCTATAGACTGATACAAGACCTATAGACTAATTTAGGACCTATAGACTGATACAAGACCTATAGACTAATACAAGACCTATAGACTAATACAAGACTAAGACCTATAGACTAATACAAGACCTATAGACTAATACAAGACCTATAGACTAATACAGGACCTATAGACTGATACAAGACCTATAGACTGATACAAGACCTATAGACTAATACAAGACTAAGACCTATAGACTAATACAAGACCTATAGACTAATACAAGACCTATAGACTAATTTAGGACCTATAGACTGATACAAGACCTATAGACTAATACAAGACCTATAGACTAATACAAGACTAAGACCTATAGACTAATACAAGACCTATAGACTAATACAAGACCTATAGACTAATACAGGACCCATAGACTGATACAGGACCCATAGACTAATATAGGACCTATAGACTAATACAGGACCTATAGACTGATACAGGACCTATAGACTAATACAAGACCTATAGACTAATACAAGACCTATAGACTAATACAGGACCTATAGACTAATACAGGACCTATAGACTAATACAGGACCTATAGACTAATATAGGACCTATAGACTAATACAAGACCTATAGACTAATACAGGACCTATAGACTAATACAGGACCCATAGACTAATATAGGACCTATAGACTAATATAGGACCTATAGACTAATACAGCACCTATAGACTAATACAAGACCTATAGACTAATACAAGACCTATAGACTAATACAAGACCTATAGACTAATACAAGACTTATAGACTGATACAAGACCTATAGACTAATACAAGACCTATAGGAAGCCACGGTCAAATCAACATAGAGGAAACACTGAGTTATAATAATAACAAAAACAAAAGACGATCGACACTGACCAAACTCACTTGATGTTTTTCATTTAATTAGCGCTTTACTATCTACGTGCTGCTTGATTGTGTCGAAACCTCCAGGCACCATGTACGTGAACTGTAAACGCGCATGATTGGAGGTTTAACAGGAACTTGTAGTTGCATTACTTTACTTGACTTTATACTTTATTAGTCCCATCACTGGGAAATTTGTCTTGGACACCGTGCATAGTCTAGTCATGCAAAGCAACATGATCAAAGAACATAAAACACAATAATTGATCATTCACACAATACAGCATCCATTAGTTATAGTAACAACGCCACAGTGCTTCAGCCAAAGAGATCCTTATCCTTTAATGCGTTGCGTTGTGTGTGTGTGTGTGTGTGCAGCTGACGAGTCCGGTAGCGACGAGGACTTCATGGTGGAGGATGATGATGACAGCGACTACGGTCGCTCCAAGAAGAGAGGCAAAAAGGTGATTCGAAGGGGCCGGCCGGACAAGAAGGAGAAGAAAAGCCCCAAGCCCCGACTAAAGGCCACAGGTGAGACCTCCAAACCCTACCGTTATTGATCTACTTGTGTATTTTTTGATGCAAAACAGAGTTTAAGAGAAATACCTTTTGCGTGCTCGCCCGACAATACTGGCATCTTTTCTGCAGAAAGTTGGCTACGGGGGTCTGAAAAGTTGCTAAATCTAGTAATTTAGCTGGAATATTTGGAGAATAAAGGTTGGGATATTACAGGGAAAATAAACTCAGAATATATTGAATTTTCTTTTCTTTTTTTTTTTTTAGTTGGAATATTTGCAGGCATGAGAATTATATGGTGGGCGAATGAGGGAAAATACCGAGCAATAATAGATTTAAACAGGTCAAAGATAAGCACCGTTCATAGTATATTTGTGTAGGTAGATAGAGCCTATATTGAATACCCTTTATCTGCCTTTTTAGTAAGATTGTAAATGAGATTTAATGTGACAGTTAAATTGCTCTCTACGGGGGTCTGAATAGTTGCTAAATCTAGGAATTTGTAAAGGTGTGTGTGTGTGTGTGTGTGTGTGTGTGCGTGCGTGCGTGTGCCAACCAATCAGCGCGCAGCTCATCTAAATATTCAAGAGCATACCATATAAGGGATCCAGGGCTATTTTCACAGGGTTGCATTAGGGCGCATAGAACAGAACCGAGGCCATTTTTCATTTTAGGAGATCTTAAGGAACCGAGTGAAATACCCTATATAATCATTGCCCACTTAGTCATTATATCCACATTACTGATTATTCATCTAAAATCTCATTGTGTAAATATTAGGGCTGCCACCTCTTAGTCGATTAGTCGACTAATGGGTTGTTTTGGTCTTAGTCCACTAAGATTTCTTTAGTCCATTAGTCATTTTTTATGCTTATTCATGCTTAATTACTCATTTCCAAGAAACTTCTGAGCACATTTCTGGTAAACACAAGATTTAAAGTGGTGCTTTTGCAGGATTAATTGTGGAGAAACTCAGTTTTACAGATGGTTAATTAACTACATTTATATTGTGCTTTTCTAGTCTTAACCACCTCTCAAAGAGCACAGCTCTGTCAATTAAATCAAACTAATCGATTAGTCGACTAAATCCTATAAGTGTTAGTCGACTAAGAATTTCTTTAGTCGAGGACAGCCCTAGTAAATATGTTGTGAAAGCACCAATAGTCAACACTAGGGCTGGGCGATATGGACCAAAAGTCATATCCCGATATATTTTGTCTGAATATCGATAAACAATATATATCCTGATATTTTTTCCGCAAAGTGAGTGCAAATGTTCAGTCAAAGTCAAAGTCAAATATGACATGTCACATGTAGTTTCATAGAAACTGGCTATTTCAGTGAACAGTTGCAAAATCAAATGAATAAATAATAAACCGGTTTCTTCACCTGGTTCAATGCTCAGCTGTTCAAATAACAATAAAATGTAAACATAAATACTGTATAACAACAGGAGTACCTTTTTATGAAATCAAAGCTCCATAAGGTTTGATTTAGTTTTTTACGTTTTAAATTGTTACATTTTTCTTCTACACATTTTCAGCGCTTATTTCTACGTCCCATATTTTCTGATATAGGGCTGGGCGATATAGAGAAAATCAGATATCACGATATTCTTGACCAAATACCTCGATATTCGATATCGATATATATCTTCACACTTAGATTTTAGATAAATAATCATTAATAATAGAACAGCTAGAACAGTCTGGTAAGTTCAGAAAAGTTCATCACTTCGCTGTAATGCAGCCTTTAAAACCAGGAAAAGACACTTATGTCATATCACGATATTACGATATCCAAAATCTAAGACGGTATCTAGTCTCATATCACGATATCGATATAATATCGATATATCGCCCAGCCCTAGTCAACACTACAATATCGTTGCGGTATCGATATCAAAGTATTTGGTCAAAAACATCGTGATATTTGATTTTCTCCATATCGCCCAGCCCTGTGTGTATGTACATACACTGTATGTGTGCTAATAAGTAGCCAGTTGTGAGATTAAAGCATAATCTGTTGATCACTAACTGACTCTCTCTCTCTCTCTCTCTCCCCTCCCCCTAGTGACCCCCAGCCCAATGAAAGGAAAGGGGAAGGGGCGCCCCAGCGCCAAGGCCCTGGAGAAGAGCTCACCCAAAGAGGAGGAGGAGGAGGAGGAGGACCCCGAGAGTCCCCTGGAGGAGGAAGAGGAGGAGGCCGAGAAGAAGGCCAGCTCCCCTGCCCCCAAGACGACGAAGGAGGCCACCGGAGGAGACGAGGAGGAGGAGGAAGACGAAGAGGAGGAGGACGGCTCAGAAGAGGAGGCGCCCTCTGGGGAAGACTAGAAGAGGGTTCCCGCTGAAGCCCATTTTCTCTCTCTCTCTCTCTCTCTCTGTCTCTCTCTGTGTCTCTCTCTGTGTCTCTCTCTTTGTGTCTCTTCTCAAAGATTTAGTTTTTTCTTTCGTTGCTCTGTGTTTTTAGAGTATTTTGTCTCTTCTCCTGGTGGCCTGGCTCAATGGTTTGGACTTTGGTGTGCTTTCTTTTCCTTGTTTTGCTTTCCCTTCCCCTCCTCCTTCCCTCCCTCCCTCTCTCTCTCTCTCCCTCTCCAACCAAGACATTGTGCTCATGTGATCATAGGGTGTATGTGAGGAGTCCCAACATCCACCCTCCCTCCTGTCTCAGTCATTTCTGCCTTTCCAAGAGCTCAGTGCTAGTGGGCATCCGTCCTAAATGTGAACAAATGAAATTCACCTCTTGTTGTTTTTTTTTTCTCTCTTTCTTTCTCTCTCTGGGATTATCTGTGATCTGACATGACTGGCCACACACTTTTTTTTTATTTTATTTTATTATTTTTTTTAAACCATTGTACTTCCACTGATATCTGCGAGTAGTGGGAGCGTTGTGTTCAGAGCCCTCTCGCTATCAGTTCCTAAAGCGCTGTATTTACAAAGCGAAGCCAAGTCAACACGCGCTGGGCCGGAGCCTTGACCCTCTATTGGGTACGTTGTGGTTTTTAAACCGGGAGCGTGTTTTTTTTTTTTTTTTTTTCAGTCAGTCAGCTGGTAGTTTTTAGTTTTCAAAAACCTCCAAAAAGCGTTCAAAGTTCACCCTGCTTGTTTCAGACTCTAACGGTGTCCTGTTAAAGGTGTGTTAACGTGGACTGGCAGAGTGGTGGGTCACCGCTGAGTGTTTGCTACGCGCCGGACTGCCAATTTCACCCATTTCAAGTGTGTGTGTGTGTGTGTGTGTGTGTGTGTGTGTGTGTTTTTATGTACTTGTTTAAATTTATGTAATGCTTGTGACGTACTAACTGTAACAGGGTCCGGCTTTTGTGTCTCTCTCTCTCAGTCCATCTGCTGCCCACGTTCAAAGGTTTCTGTTGTATGTTTGGCTTTTTATGATGCACCATGCTACGTGAAGCGACCCCACCACCCCTTGACCCCCCTCCCCCACACCCTGACCCCCCCCACCCTAACCTCCCCCCCCACCCCTGCATGGCTACAGTATCTTCTCTACATTCAACCCCTTGTGCCAGGCACCCCTAAATCTGTTTTTGTTTTTATTTTTCAGAAATGCAAGAAGAGATGTTTCCTTTTTTTTTTTTTTTGAGTTCAAACAAAAAAATTAATGTTTTTTTTTCTCCTGTTGTTCTAATTCTCTATTCAGATTTTTTTTGTAATGTTTGTTTTTTAAGAAAAGAAATAAAATGTATCTTGATTTTAAAGAAAAAAAAAAGTTGACCCTTATCCAATCTGTTCAGCTTAATGGTTACTGTTGGCATCCATTATTTGTTTTTTGCTTTCCCTTTCCTTGGGGCTTTTTTTTTTTGGTCACCCATTTGTATTTCACAAGCAGATCCATTTTAGATTTCTACAGTACTGAGGCTCAGGAAAGATTGAAATGAAGTGGGCAGCTCAGTATCCGGCATTTGTTTGTCTATCAATGCCTTAATTTTCATTGAGTTCGGTGTTAGCTCTGATATTGTTGGAGGCCTGAGAATGTAACCTGTCCTCGTGTTTTTAGGTCTTTGCTACAAGCGGCAAATTAGGCTTACAACAAGTCAACAATTTGTATGAATCCACAGACCATCCAAAGCCATAAACGATCTCAAAACTAGTGACTCGGAGATCAGGTGCAGCACTTGGTAGATTGTCCTTTTTATTTTCAAAGAGTAGTGTTTTGATGTCACAGCAAGAAAGACAAAAAAAAAAAAAAAGTTGAGGGAAAGCTGCTATTGTGATCTTGGGGATGGTGAACGGGTTATTAGGCGCACCCGTCGGGAGAACATTTCGGATTTTGTCCCAAGGCTGCGATAGAAATCATCAGACCTGGATGTGTACAGGACCCCACTCAAACCTAGTCCTTGGTTCAGAAGCACATAACGATAGTTTTACAACAGTCCTCAGCAGGTTGGTGTGTTTTTTTTTCTACATTCAGTTCCTGAATTGGCACCAAATCCTTTAATAATGTCACTTTGAGACGATTGGATATGAAAAAGGAAATCAAAAAAACAGGAGGGGACCAATCTAAAGCTCCGAGAGCTCTGTTTGCAGTAGCGTCGCATAAACTGTCCTGTAGCCCACCGTAGGGTTGGGCATCGTTTTGGATTTTAACTATTCTGATTCTGATTAAGATTCTTCCTTTCGATTCCGGTTGTCATCGATTCTCGATTTTCTTATTTCACAAATAAGAGGAACGTTTTATTTTGATTCAAAGGTGGGGTTTGCAGCTTGACGGGGGCTTTTTCCAACGTAAAATCAATAGGGCTGCCACTTCTTAGTCGATTAGTCGACTAATCGTCGTTTTGGTCTTAGTCGACTAAGATTTCTTTAGTCCATTAGTCATTTTTTGTGCTTATTCATGCTTAATTACTCATTTCCAAGAAACTTCTGAGCACATTTATGGTAAACACAAGATTTAAAGTGGTGCTTTTGCAGGATTAATTGTGGAGAAACTCACTTTTACGGATGGTTTATTAACTATATTTATATTGTGCTTTTCTAGTCTTAACCACCTCTCAAAGAGCACAGCTCTGTCAATTAAATCAACTAATCGATTAGTCGACTAAATCCTATAAGTGTTAGTCGACTAAGAACTTCTTTAGTCGAGGACAGCCCTAAAAATTAAGCCACGCTAGAGCTCCGCTTACTGCGCTCCACGGCTGCACGCCTGGCCACTACGGAAACCTGAATCGTAATTTTTGAAACTACTCCGAGTAGGAATCGGCTCTCAATGCCCAACCCTAGTCCACAGCGTGGGGGGGTCTGAACGAGGTTCCTCTCCATCATCCCGCGGGAGGCACATGGCATAAGGCTGTGAATTTCTCCTCTGGTCATCCATTCTAAGATTTCTTCTGTTGTACTGTTTTTTGATGTGTGTGTGTGTGTGTATGTATGTGTGTGTGTGTGTGTGTGTTTTATTTTTTTTCTATCTCCCTTCGGTTGTACTGGCAATGTCTAATGTAAGCCGATGTGGAAACCAAGTGGAGGAGCTTTTTGTCAGTAGTGTGGACAGGGAACACTGAACTCTTTTAATCTTTTGCATGTTGTGGAAAAAAAAAAAACAAGTGCGAAGCGATGATGATGATGGTCATGGAACTATTTGTGGTCTTACAAAAACATAACAACAAAAAAAAGTATTAACGACGATGTTGATAATGTTTTCGGTTTCCCAGCTTCTAATAAAGGCAACCTACTTTTTATACCGATTTTAACTACTGGTTTTGTGACGTTGAGCTCTGAGTTAATGTGGCTTTTGGGTTTTCATAATGATCTGCAGTATTCAGAGTTTGCCACTCGGTGGCGCTGTGTGCAACAACTGACATGACATCACCGTGTAAACATACACGCCACTTTCTAAAGCAGGGGTGTCCAAACTCATTTTCCCAGAGGGCCACACTGGAAAAAGAGAATCGCGCCGAGGGCCAGACTTGTAGGGTTTATTGACGTGCTCAAAGAACTTCTAATATAGGAAAAAGTTCCACTCCCTCGTTACTTCCGGGTTCTGAACTGGTTGCAGTTCCACCAGAGATCCATATAGGGGGCGCTCACAGGCCAGTGCAGAATGAATGGGACTCTATGGAGCTATACCCCTCAAACCCCACTTTTCTCAGGATATAATTTTTTGTCTTGTAATTTGGATGTTGCATTCGAAAGGGGAGGCAAAGAAAATACACACTGCTGGGTGTTAGATTTTGTTAAAGTAGCTTTTCTGTTCTAAAAAGCCTCTTAAAATGTCAATGACGTCATACACGTATACGGCCAGAGATACTGCTTTACGGCAAGCGCTGAGTCTCTTCCTTTGTTCTCTCGAGGCATCGACAACACAGCTGACAGGTTAGGCTCTCCCTGTTAATACACATGCTAGAAAGAGGTTTACTGATGTTTTAAAGACCACGCCGAAATATTCAGGCTCTGCTTCGGATGCCGTCAAGCGGGATCTCCGATCGTAATCAGTCCTTCGCTGACCAATCAGCATTCATTAGCAGAATGCTAGCGTGTTATGGGCTACAACGACTCAACCTGTAAGAAATCAAAAGGACATAAGTACTCGTTCATTCAACTTTCGCCCTATAACCCATGTTGAACTTGCAAAATCTACAATCAAGTCTGAGGTTTCTCAACGACAATCAGGCGAAAGAGACAATCACCCCCAGTGGAACTCTGGTGGAACTGCAACCAAGTCCGGTACAATGGGGCTGGATAGGGAGTGGAACGGCTTTCCGTAGACCGGCTTTGACGTGCTTTTGTTACTGCATGTCACTTTTTTTTTTACATTTGTGTAGCTTTCTTCCTCATTTTTGTTGATTTTTGTTCTAACTTTTTTGTGGCTTTCTCAGACATTTGTCCCCTTTTTGTAAATTTGTTGCTTTTTCTGACATTTTTGTGCGCTTTTTGTCACATTTTTGTTGACATGAAGCCCTACAAAAGTCATCAAAAGAGTTCCTTAGCCATCGTAGAAATTTTAGCAAACCAAGCAAAAAACATGATTACATTTTTTATTAACCACAGAGTTTCTCAGCCTGAATATGAAAACTCTCTCTCTGCTTCTTCTGGGGGAATTTCTGAGTCTCAGAGTCGGCAAATCTTCCAAAATTCTGCTTTGAATGTCAGGTTATTGCAGTTAGAAAAACACTTTCCGCACAACTAGGCGTGGCCAAAATGTATTGTGAACCCAAATTGATATACGGGCCGGATCTGGATGCATTTTGAGCTATCTGCGTCTATGTCTACGCCACAATAAGGGCCAGACACGTTGAGTTTACTGACATGCTTTTATTTAACAAAAAAAAGTCTATTAACTTTGTATTATTGCATGTCTCATATAGCTTTCTCCCATACAGTTTGGTCGACATAAAAACCTAGAAAAAAGTCAGCAAAAAAGTCATGAAAAACATTTTTAAAAGCAGCTGAGTCACCACAACCTGTTTCACAGCCTGAATATTAAAATCTCTCTGCTTCTGGGGGGAAATCTGAGTCTCAAAGTCGGCAAATCACATAATTACAGCATGAAAACTTTCCTGATTTTATTTTATTTATTTTTTTGGTGTGGTGCACAACTAGGTGGGCCAAAATTAGCAAAAAAAAAGCCCCCCGGGCCTTGAGTTTGACACACATGTGGTCTAGACTAAAGTAATAAAAATGTCAGTAAAGGGGGTTTCCTGTACCTGTAAGGCAGCCAGGGTACGCTCCTTCACCACCTCGGCTCCTCCCTTTCCATCAGGAGGGGTGGGGTTAATGGCTGATGCTGAGCGCTGTAAGTTCGGACCAGGGTTTCCTGTTTGTTTTTTTTTCGTTTTTTTTGGTGTGGTGCACAACTAGTCGGGCCAAAATTAGCTGTGAACCTAAATTGAAATAAAGGGCCTTGAGTTGTTTGACACATGGTCTACGCCAGGGGTCACCAACCTTTTGATAACTCTGCAAACCCTTGGTGTTCTCTCAATGAGCTTCATGAGGTAGTCACCTGAAATGGTTTTACCTTCACAGGTGTGCTTTGTCAGGGTTCATTAGTGGAATTATTTCCCTTATTAATAAAAAAGCAAAGGGTGGCTACTTTGTTGACTAATCGGTCGTTTTGGTCTCAGTCGACTAAGATTTCTTTAGTCCATTAGTCATTTTTTATGCTTATTCATGCTTAATTACTCATTTCCAAGAAACGTCTGAGCACATTTATGGTAAACACAAGATTTAAAGTGGTGCTTTTTGCAGGATTAATTGTGGAGAAACTGAGTTTTACAGATGGTTAATTAACTACATTTATATTGTGCTTTTCTAGTCTTAACCACCTCTCAAAGAGCACAGCTCTGTCAATTAAATCCATAGATATGTATATATCTATGAATTAAATCAACTAATCGATTAGTCGACAAAATCCTTTAAGTGTTAGAAGAAGAAGAGGATACTGTTGGTACACGATGACGCCCACTTCGAGCATTTAGCGAGCTGGGAAGAGAAGCTAGCGGCGATAACAAGTGTGGAAATGATTGTGATTCGGCCAGAAACTTTAACATTGTGAGGCGAAGAGATCGTTTTGGAATATAAAGCTCGGATATTACATTTCCTCGGACTCTTGGGGATTTATGAAAATCAAGTTTTGGTCAAAATACCACTTTGTTGCTGAAAGGACGACAACAGGTATGCATGCACTCTCGGCTGCGCAGATTACGGCTGAATTGTTTTATTTTCTGTTACTTTGTAACAGTTGTGTACATGGCTTTATATTTTAAAGATTTAATGCTTTAAAGTTATAAAAACGCTCATGAGTGGAAGTTTTATCGAGGTTACAGCGACGCCCCAGTGGTGATCCTTGAGAGGTTAAAAGTTTATTAATTCTGAACGCGTCTGGCCTGTCTATCTATATTGCACCAAATACAGAGGTGGGTAGAGTAGCCAAAAATTGTACTCAAGTAAAAGTACTGTTACTTCAGAATAATATGACTCAAGTAAAAGTAAAAAGTAGTCATCCAAATAATTACTTGAGTAAGAGTAAAAAAGTACTTGGTGAAAAAACTACTCAAGTACTGAGTAACTGTTGAGTAACGTCTGATTTATTTTTTTAACATAAGCATTCAATCAGACGGACAAAAAATACAAAATAATCATATTTAGACAAATTATAGTTCATCCAATCAATTAAATTAATTTAAATTAATTAATTAACTATAAAATAGCTTAAATTAAAATAATCCAGGTAAATTCAAGTACTTAAAAAAATAATATCAATAAAATAATAATACATAAAAAATAAATAAGCACAAGTAACACAAATTTCCAAACCTTTACACTTTTTTTTTACCAGACTCTGCAGGCAGAACTAGAACAAGGTAACGGAGCTGCTGTTTGGTACTTTTACTAAGGTAGACATGCTTTCATTCACAAAGGTGGATCACTTGTTACCGGGTTCAATCGCCGTGGTAACTTATGCTGGACGCCTAACCTGGTCGGGAGCAGGATAAGTTGGAGATCAGAGATCAACCGGTGTGAAAGCACCGGCTACTGACCGATCAATACTCCACTGATAACGGCTTCACCGTTCTTAGAAGATCAGGTGGAGCTCGGTGCGCGGAGAGAGAGGGAGAGAGAAAAAGAGAGGGGTGTGCTCATACAAAAAATATTTAGAGACCGACAGCCCCGTTATCATTCCCTGATGGGTATATTTGCCGTGTGTAATGCGCACAGCGGTTTTATGTTTTTTATATTTTTTATTTGCTCTCACGATCGCTCTCACTGCCAAGGTTGCAACTGAAATAAAAGGCTAAAGCAACGACAGTTTATGGAAAGTACAAGTGTAATTATGGTCAGATATTGTGCCTGACTGATGGGGAAGTGATATTGATACGAGTTGTGCGCATCTACAGCGTCGGCTATTTCTTTTTTTTTTTTGCCAGCTTTCCTTCCCGTTTTAGGAAGCAGCGACTGTATTGCGTTTTGCATGTAAAACCATGTATGTTTTCATTTTTATGTAGAATTATAGTTTGCTCTTCTTATGTAAAATATGTGGCTATTGTTGGTCATGTTGTGCAAACATCACCTCTTTTATGTGAACAGGCGCCGCTGGATTGAGAAACCCTGGGTTGGTTGAACTGGTTGATAACCACCGTCATGACACAGTTTATGCGGGACCGCGGTGGTTAGGTTAGGTGAAGCCGGGGAACTGAAATAAATCCAGGGCATGTTGATCTTGCTTCGTAGTACAGGGCGCGGTTCCTCCTCGTCTGTGACGTTTCTGACATTGCCATTTTTGTTTTGCTGCGACTGTAAAAGCTAACCCATCCCGCTGCTAGGTTTGAGGAAGGTGACGAGACTGCACAACTACGTTTGATTGGGTGAAACACAGTCACGTGGTAGAGGCTTTAGCGGAAGTCTCTCTCTCTGTCAAAATAAAACATTAAAATGAGGCGTACGCGGGGGGATAAAAACAATGACGCGTAGAATACCAAAGAGGTAAAAAGAAAAGTAACGAGCTCATTGTAGCCTAATGTAGCGGAGTAAGAGTACAGTTTCTTCTTCACAAATCTACTCAAGTAAAAGTAAAAAGTATAGTGATTTAAAACTACTCCTAGAAGTATCATTTTTTCAAAAACTTACTCAAGTAAATGTAACGTAGTAAATGTAACTCGTTACTACCCACCTCTGACCAAATACGACACTGCTGCACTCCCTTGTGAAGTCGTTTGGATGAAAGGTTCTCAAAATAATCAACAAACAGACAGACACATAGAGATTCCTGCCTTTATTAGAGATAATAATATGTTCAGCCCCCTCTCTCCGAAGCTTCGAATATTCGATGCTCATTACTACCGAAGCTTCGAAGCTCAAAAAATGGTATTCGGACCAGCCCTAGTTAGCATTCAGGTGCCCCTCGTTAAACTCATGGTGCATTCAACGGCACCAGGTAAACTCAAGCTCAAGCTGTTGTTGTAAAGTACTCTTCTGCCATCTAGTGGCTCCTACGCTTTGGTCACCTTTTTCAACATTTGTATGGCTTTTTCCCGACGTTTTGGTGACCTTTCAATGTTTTGGGCACTTATTTTGACGTTTTTGGCACTTTTTCTAAAGTTTGTAGGTCTTCTTTCAGTGTTTTTGATGCTTTTCCTAACGTTTGTCTTTTTTTTTTATTTTTTTTTTTTACATTTTCAGCGCTTATTTGGACATCCCATATTTTCGGTTATAAAAAAAACTTTGAAAACGGGTTAGCTTTGACCTGAGGACAACATGAGGGTTAAAATCGAATCATGACACCAGTAGTCAGCAGCTCCAACCATCGGCACAATGTGTCCCCATAACAGTGGCCTACTGCTGCCAAAACCCAGGCCTGAAACAGAGACGTTCACATCTTCAGTCTAATGCTCTCGGCACACGAGCCTTTGGTGTGAATATAATAAAATATGGTTATTTATGGTGAGGGAGGGTCATGCATCCCCCCCTCCCCCAGTCACTAAGGGAAGGAAAGAATATTTGCAGCTCCAGCGAGGGTCAAGAAGAGAAAAGAAAAGCCAACCTCCTCTGATAAATAACGTACAGTTATTGCATTCTTCTTCTTCTTCTTCTTCTTCTTCTTCTTCTTCTTCTCAGGGACCTGTTCTGATTGGACATTGTGACATACACAAACCAATCCTTTTAATAATTGTGTTATATTGTTTATTGTCAAGATCAAGATCTGCTGCGTGGCAGATGTGGCATCAGCTTAAGACCAGTATTGACATGTGGATGAATGCATTGCTATGTATCCTGTACCAATTTTTTGTTTTTATATTCTTGAAAGGCAATGATAGGGAGCCATATCCTGCTGTGTACTGTTGCTAAGAAACCACACTGGAGTCTTAGCACTCGTGTAATGCATTACGCTGCAGTCTCCTCATCCTTATGCTCCGTTTGGCTTCTCAGTTACAGCCAGAATATCTAACTGAATGTATGTAACACATTTATAGCTTTTAATTATAATACTTAATACATAATCTTTTTTTTTTTTTACCAGGGCTTCTTGTATGTATTCAGTTTTGGATTAAAGTGCTCATATTATGCTAATTTTCAGGTTCATAATTGTATTTAGAGGTTGTATTAGAATAGGTTTACGTGGTTTAATTTTCAAAAGACACCATATATTTGTTGTACTGCACATTGCTGCGGCTCCTCTTTTCACCCTGTGTTCAGGTCTCTGTTTTAGCTACAGAGTGAGACATCTCACTGCTGTAACATCTTTGTTTTCAGGCGCACATGCTCAATAGCTAGATAAGACTACACTAGGTAAGACTACATGCTCAGTAGCTAGGTAAGACTACATGCTCAGTAGCTAGGTAAGACTACATGCTCAGTAGCTAGGTAAGACTACATGCTCAGTAGCTAGGTAAGACTACATGCTCAGTAGCTAGGTAAGACTACATGCTCAGTAGCTAGGTAAGACTACATGCTCAGTAGCTAGGTAAGACTACATGCTCAGTAGCTAGGTAAGACTACATGCTCAGTAGCTAGGTAAGACTACATGCTCAGTAGCTAGGTAAGACTACATGCTCAGTAGCTAGGTAAGACTACATGCTCAGTAGCTAGGTAAGACTACATGCTCAGTAGCTAGGTAAGACTACATGCTCAGTAGCTAGGTAAGACTACATGCTCAGTAGCTAGGTAAGACTACATGCTCAGTAGCTAGGTAAGACTACATGCTCAGTAGCTAGGTAAGACTACATGCTCAGTAGCTAGGTAAGGACTACATGCTCAGTAGCTAGGTAAGACTACATGCTCAGTAGCTAGGTAAGACTACATGTTCAGTAGCTAGGTAAGACTACATGCTCAGTAGCTAGGTAAGACTACATGCTCAGTAGCTAGGTAAGACTACATGCTCAGTAGCTAGGTAAGACTACATGCTCAGTAGCTAGGTAAGACTACATGCTCAGTAGCTAGGTAAGACTACATGCTCAGTAGCTAGGTAAGACTACATGCTCAGTAGCTAGGTAAGACTACATGCTCAGTAGCTAGGTAAGACTACATGCTCAGTAGCTAGGTAAGACTACATGTTCAGTAGCTAGGTAAGACTACATGCTCAGTAGCTAGGTAAGACTACATGCTCAGTAGCTAGGTAAGACTACATGCTCAGTAGCTAGGTAAGACTACATGCTCAGTAGCTAGGTAAGACTACATGCTCAGTAGCTAGGTAAGACTACATGATCAGTAGCTAGGTAAGACTACATGATCAGTAGCTAGGTAAGACTACATGCTCAGTAGCTAGGTAAGACTACATGATCAGTAGCTAGGTAAGACTACATGTTCAGTAGCTAGGTAAGACTACATGCTCAGTAGCTAGGTAAGACTACATGCTCAGTAGCTAGGTAAGGACTACATGCTCAGTAGCTAGGTAAGACTACATGCTCAGTAGCTAGGTAAGACTACATGTTCAGTAGCTAGGTAAGACTACATGCTCAGTAGCTAGGTAAGACTACATGCTCAGTAGCTAGGTAAGGACTACATGCTCAGTAGCTAGGTAAGACTACATGCTCAGTAGCTAGGTAAGACTACATGCTCAGTAGCTAGGTAAGACTACATGCTCAGTAGCTAGGTAAGACTACATGCTCAGTAGCTAGGTAAGGACTACATGCTCAGTAGCTAGGTAAGACTACATGCTCAGTAGCTAGGTAAGACTACATGATCAGTAGCTAGGTAAGACTACATGCTCAGTAGCTAGGTAAGACTACATGCTCAATTTATTTTGTAGATTAGGGTGAATATATGTGTGTTGTAGCAGTGTTTTGCCATTGAGAATGAGCTAGCATGCTAACGGTTAGCCCCCTAGCCCCCTCGTTTTGACTAGTGACGTAGAAAGCCGTGCAGGTTTTGACCAGCTCACCCGGAGACTGAAGGCAGGACACATTCAGAAACCAGATCTCACTCAGAACACCATGGAGGGATTTATTTCAAAGTGTGTATGTGTGTGGAAGCACAAGAGACACAAAATAACACCCCAAATCCCAGAAAAAGTGATTTTTTCATAATATGGGCACTTTAAAGTGTTTTTTAACCTTGGAGGGAAAAAAAAGATTAAGATTTAAAAGGAGTGTGTGTATTAGTTTGAGATTTTCAATACACAAACGTTAGAATAATATGATTGCACTGGTTCCAGGTAAAAGATTGCAATTTCTTTTCCATATTTTATTACAGATCCCTGTAGGTAAGTTTAAAAGTAATAATTATTAAGACATGAAGGTTAGTTAGTGTAGTTTAGGATCATTGGAACATTTACCTGTGTGATTTCTCAATTTTTTTCCAATTCCCCATCTCCTGTTGCTGTAAAGAGTTTCTGTGGCTCTGCTGAACCACCAGAGGGCCTCTTCGTACAACAGATCAGCAGCACTTCAACATCAAGTCGACAGTTCGAAGACCACATGTTCACCTCAAGAACTGCTCGCCTACTTGTGCATGTTGTTTGTGTCCTACAGCTGCTCTGTGTTGTTCCAGCGATAGAGACTCATGTTGTACTGTACACGACATGTATGTATCATAAACTCCTGTTATGATTTGACAACTGTAAATAAAATTGAATTGATATATGGTGGGTGTATATATATTTATATATATATATATATATATACATATATATATATATATACATATATATAGTACAGGCCAAAAGTTTGGACACACCTTCTCATTCAATGTGTTTCTTTATTTTCATGACTGTTTACATTGTAGATTCTCACTGAAGGCATCAAAACTATGAATGAACACATATGGAATTATGTACTTAACAAAAAAGTGTGAAATAACTGAAAACATGTCTTATATTTTACATTCTTCAAAGTAGCCACCCTTTGCTTTTTTTGATAACTCTGCAAACCCTTGGTGTTCTCTCAATGAGCTTCATGAGGTAGTCACCTGAAATGGTTTTACCTTCACAGGTGTGCTTTGTCAGGGTTCATTAGTGGAATTATTTCCCTTATTAATAAAAAAGCAAAGGGTGGCTACTTTGAAGAATCTAAAATATAAGACATGTTTTCAGTTATTTCACACTTTTTTGTTAAGTACATAATTCCATATGTGTTCATTCATAGTTTTGATGCCTTCAGTGAGAATCTACAATGTAAATAGTCATGAAAATAAAAAGGAAACGCATTGAATGAGAAGGTGTGTCCAAACTTTTGGCCTGTACTGTATATATATATATATATATATATATACACCCACCATATATATTTTTACATCTATTTTATTCTAATATTTGATAGTTTCTCAGCCTGTTTAATAGCAAACATCAGGCGGCAATATGCAAAAGTTCCCTGTTAGTATTCCTCCACTGATTACTGCACTAGGCTAGTTACTATAGTATACTGTACTTATGACCAGTGTTCGAATTATCTTTTTGTCTTCAAGGGGGTCTCTCTATCTCATAAAAAAAGTTGGCACACCCCGCGCATAGCCTAACAAGGCTATACAATTAAATAACATAGGCGCAAGTGGCGCTTTTGCGCAGTATGCACACAGAAGAGTCTTTTGCCACGAGTCCAAGTCAAGTCTCTGGCCATCTGATCTTTCCCATAAATCTTATGAATTCAAAGCATGTCCAGACAGTACAGTATTAAAATCAGTTGTGGAATAACTTTATGGGGTCTACTTAATACATCCCTCTAGCCCTCAGACCTGGTGAAATATTAACCTAAGTCTGTCACATTATATGGATACAACTATAAAGATACAATGTGCCTGTTCCCAGCATTAGCACAACACTTTGCCATGGTTAGCTTGTTACCTGTGATGATATCATATATTCTAAATGTAACGTCTCTTTCATTCAAAAAAATGTCTAATGTTGAAGTGGAAATCAAGAGAATAGCGGCAGCGCCACACCAGTTACAGAACAACATGCATCTCAACGTCAGTCCAAATTACGCACAATAAGCAGTTTGAACTCACTGATGTAATGTAATTTATTTTCTTAGGGCCCTATCTTGCACTCAGCGCAATTGCCTTTTTACACCGACGCATGTATCATTCCTATTTTGCACCCGACGCACGGCGGACTTTTCCCTCCACAGACGCACGTTGGTAAATTAGGGAATGTATTTGCGCTCCTGGGGGCGGTTCAGCGAAAAGAGGAGGCGTGTTCCGGCGCAAACGTTATTGGTGCTATTTTGCAGTTTCAGAAACCAATTCCGCCACTGACCAGGAAAAACCTGGTGTAAAGTCAGTAACGCTAATCTAAAGTCAGTAGCGCGTTATTCAGATGCTATTTTAGGGGCGCATGCTTGGCCATAATGCAGCGTGGGCACAACGCGCATACACTTCTCTCATCTAAGCAGTTCCCATTTTTGTAAACCATACATAATTACAAAGGAAAATATTACTGAAAATGCGCTTCAGGTGTTTATCAGGAGGCACTTTACAGTACAGTCCTCATAAGTCGCAGCATTCTTTGTGGCTTGTTGTGATTTACACAACATTTCCATGAATCATGGATGTGTTGATGACATAAATGAGGAAATATTAGAGGACTTAAGGAGACGTGATGTTGAACTACGGCGGGATTGGACACTCCAGCGGGATCTGGTCCGGGAGTAATGCACGATGTGCTCCTGGTAGAGCGGGTGGACGGAGATGGAGTGGGGGGAAGAGGAAGGGGCACAACAGGTGCAGGTGGTGCGTTTGGAGGCCCACGCTCCATGGCTGCAGCAATCCTCTCCAGACTTGAGCAGATGCGCCCGAGATCCGCCCACACAGCTACTTGCGTTTTGCGTTTCATACTTGCGTTTCAGATCGTTAAAATAGGGCCCTAAGTGTTAGTAAGCTCAGTGAAACTGAGTCCAGCGCGAGAGAGACCCGACTCAGAGGAGGAGAGGTTAGTGAGGCCAGCGTCTCCACGGCAGGTGACAGTGCGCACGGATCCGCTGCGCCACGCATGGATGAAATAATGAAATAGTAGCCTCAATAGGACTACAGTAACACAAATATGTGCAGAATTAAGACCCAGTGTTTGGTGGACCGGGATAAACCTTGTTCACTTAATATCCTACAAATCATCCACGGGATCAATTACGCATCACATGAGTTTGCCCACCCGACACTGCGTTTGTTTGTTCCTGGGGAGATGGATCAGTGCGTCCTGCCTCCTGTGCGCCATGGATGTCTGAGCCTCAGCAACTACTAACTATAAATATATAATTTACCTGTTCCCAGCATTAGCACAACACTTAGCGATGGTTAGCTTGTTACCTGTGACGAAATATGCTAAATAACATCTCTTTCACATTAGCGTGTGAGTGACTGACCTGCCTGGGTGCGTTTTGAGATGCCTGATGAAGTCCGACGTCACACCTTGCACGTAGCTGTTGGCTTACTGCCACTGTTTACAAAGTTATTGAAAACAAAACTAATGACAAAAGCAAGATCACTTCTTCGGACTTGCGAGTGCTGTGAAATCGATCGTATGCGGTTTGCTCACGTAGCCTAGTGGTGTGGTGGTGAAGTGCAGTCATGCTGCGTTCATGAGCGTAGGGTAGGCTCAGGTCTACGTCCGTAGTAGCCTATGTTTTAATTTAACATCTTTAATGGTAAGAGATCGCACAGGGATGGATAATGAGCGTTGATTAAGATTAAATTACAATTCCACATATGGCAGACACCTTCAGATATGAGAGACCCCCTCAGAGTTTTGACTTTGGTGCTTTCATGGGAGCCAGTCCTCACTCTATGGGAGTTCGGCTCCCTCTGGCTCCCACGTAATTCGGACACTGCTTATGACAAGTTTCTTCAGCTGCAGGATGTAGAAGCCCTTTAAGTAGATTTCCTCCCCCCTTTCTTTACAGGATAAAGAGCCTTGAAGCTGTTCTGGTGGACAGGGGTACATTTGTACATTAATAGTCTCCATAATGTACCCGCTGTAATAGGTAATAGGCCACATTGTGCAGTGTTTAGTCGCTGTAAAGCGATCCCTCCATCGACACATGGCAGGCAGAATTTATCGAGCGGCGACCAATCAGTGCGCTCCTTTTAGGGCGAGCCTCCGCCGCACTCAGCCAATCAGAGACGCGGAACAGGACCCGTGCCTCCGAGTTGTGCAGCAATGCTGTCACGTGACGCTGGGAAAAGGAATGCCAACATGGACCCGTGGCAAGGACAGGATGTGAGCGTGCTACGACCATAACACGACGGAGGAGAAAAGAGAAAACTGGGAAATAGAAGAAGCCGTCGACGGCCGAGCCTCCCCCGAAATACGCACGGTAGGTCGAGCCAAATGTCCCGGATGCTGCTGCTCGGTTTACCCGGAGACCCGGAGCAGCAGAATATAAAACATGTTTTTTTTTTTTGACCCAGCCGAACTTGAGACTCGTGGATTCCTATGCGGGCGCAGTTGCATTCAGGCGGATTGCCATGTTGTCGACTGCTATTCCTTTAAAAAAAACCACTCTCAGCGCAGTTATTTTAGTT
>CM046790.1:2983654-3003654 GCA_025617405.1 Perca schrenkii | reverse complement strand
CAAATAAATAAATGAAATGAAAAATGAATCGACTAAGAGGTGGCAGCCCTACAGACAGGCGTCCACAGGCAGCTCTGTGTTGCTGGAGATTCTGCACCCATCCATATGATGCACACTGCACACATAATCTGGGTGATATGAATGTACGATGATTGCAGAAGTGACGCTGATCTGTGTTTTTGTTTATTATTTTTAAAGAAATGGCAGAGCAGATTCCCAAAACTAATCCAGTGTGGCAGGGTTTTACATTTTTATGATCTACAGTACAGGCCAAAAGTTTGGACACACCTTCTCATTCAATGCGTTTCCTTTTTATTTTCATGACTATTTACATTGTAGATTCTCACTGAAGGCATCAAAACTATGAATGAACACATATGGAATTATGTACTTAACAAAAAAGTGTGAAATAACTGAAAACATGTCTTATATTTTCGATTCTTCAAAGTAGCCACCCTTTGCTTTTTATATTAATAAGGGAAATAATTCCACTAATGAACCCTGACAAAGCACACCTGTGAAGGTAAAACCATTTCAGGTGACTACCTCATGAAGCTCATTGAGAGAACACCAAGGGTTTGTAGAGTTATCAAAAAAAGCAAAGGGTGGCTACTTTGAAGAATCTAAAATATAAGACATGTTTTCAGTTATTTCACACTTTTTTGTTAAGTACATAATTCCATATGTGTTCATTCATAGTTTTGATGCCTTCAGTGAGAATCTACAATGTAAATAGTCATGAAAATAAAAAGGAAACGCATTGAATGAGAAGGTGTGTCCAAACTTTTGGCCTGTACTGTACCTGTAAAGTTTAAGAAAATCTGCACTTTGACTTTCTGCTGCGTAGTAAAATTCAATCTCAATGTTGCCTTTGCAGGTTGTTTTTTTTTTTTTAGGATCCCGCTTACTGGGCTGTGTTTCGTCGACATCCTGTCCTCAGCATCAGTCCTGGATCAATGGTGTCTCTCAGCAGCAGAACGCTGAGTTTGGAGAATGACGTGTTCAGGGACAGCAGCAGCAGCAGCCTGTTCTCCCTCGGCCCGGGGGACGGAGCCGGCAGCCCGGCTTCCTGCGACAGCCCCGACGCCGGGGAGCTGCGTGCTATGCACAGCTCCAGCCTCGGAGAGGAGGAAGATGAGGAGGATGACGAAGACGAAGACGAGAGGGGCAGTCTGCATATCTTTCTCGGAGCCGAGGGAGAAGAGGAACCTGCGAGTCAGGAGCCCAAGTTGCCAGACTTCCCTTTCCATCCCTCTTCTCCGTTCTCCCCAACGCTGGAGGACATAGAGGAGTTCCTGAGGGAAAAGATGGAACTGGTCAAAGAGGGGCTACTGGCCCCGAAAGAAGAGGCCTTCCCTCTAGCCTGCAGTGACTCTCCATCCTCCGCTGCACCCCAGGCTGCCTCCTCAGAGACTAGCAGCGACCAAGGGATTAGTGCCTCTCGTCGCCCTTTGAGCCCAAACACCCCTAAGAACGAGCAAAACCGCCCCGGCCCAGCTGACCGTTCCCCTCCTGCCCACGTTAACTCCTCACCTTCCAGCTTGACCCCTCCGGTGCTGCTGCGCCCTCCGCTGGTTCTCCAGCTCCAGCCCGTGCCTCTGGCCCAGCCTCCGACTCCAGCGGGCTCTCCTCCCGGCGCCCAAAGTGGCATCTGGCTCACCCACGTGGTCATGGGGCTCCAGGGTGCAACAGGACAGAAGCTCACTCTGCTGGCCCCGCAGGTGCCCTCCACAGCTACCACTTTGTTATCGCTAAACAGCGGAGACACCAAGTCAGCTGACCAGAAGTATGTGAAGATCGCCCCTCTGCCCATCACTATGAGGACTCTAGAAATCACGGGCGTGACTGGGCTCGGAGGAGGCCCGGGCCACGGCCTGCTGAAGGCCATGGCCCCCAGGGTGACCAGGCTGCCGCCCACCGAGAGGGTCCATAAGTGCTCCCACCCGGGCTGCGGGAAGATGTACACCAAAAGCAGCCATCTGAAAGCTCACTTCCGCCGGCATACTGGAGAGAAACCCTACACATGTAGCTGGCCTGACTGTGGCTGGAGGTATGTGGCATGATGTGTACTGTAGCAGGTTTAACAGTAAATACTTAGTTTAAGATCAAGATTAAAGGAATTCACCATGTTATAAGGTGATTTTTCCCACTGGTTGGTGCAAGAGGCTAGTCTGGCTATCAGCAGACAGAGCTCAATCTTTTAAAGGTCCTATGATATGGTTCTCTTTGGATGCTCTTATATAGACCTTAGTGGTCCCCTAATACTGTATCTGAAGTCTCTTTTATATAGACCTTAGTGGTCCCCTAATACTGTATCTGAAGTCTCTTTTATATAGACCTTAGTGGTCCCCTAATACTGTATCTGGAGTCTCTTTTATATAGACCTTAGTGGTCCCCTAATACTGTATCTGAAGTCTTTTTTATATAGACCTTAGTGGTCCCCTAATACTGTATCTGAAGTCTTTTTTATATAGACCTTAGTGGTCCCCTAATACTGTATCTGGAGTCTCTTTTATATAGACCTTAGTGGTCCTCTAATACTGTATCTGAAGTCTCTTTTATATAGACCTTAGTGGTCCCCTAATACTGTATCTGGAGTCTCTTTTATATAGACCTTAGTGGTCCTCTAATACTGTATCTGAAGTCTCTTTTATATAGACCTTAGTGGTCCCCTAATACTGTATCTGGAGTCTCTTTATATAGACCTTAGTGGTCCCCTAATACTGTATCTGAAGTCTCTTTTATATAGGCCTTAGTGGTCCCCTAATACTATATCTGAAGTCTCTTTTATATAGACCTTAGTGGTCCCCTAATACTGTATCTGAAGTCTCTTTTATATAGACCTTAGTGGTCCCCTAATACTGTATCTGAAGTCTCTTTTATATAGGCCTTAGTGGTCCCCCTAATACTGTATCTGAAGTCTCTTTTATATAGACCTTAGTGGTCCCCTAATACTGTATCTGAAGTCTCTTTTATATAGACCTTAGTGGTCCCCCTAATACTGTATCTGAAGTCTCTTTTATATAGACCTTAGTGGTCCCCTAATACTGTATCTGAAGTCTCTTTTATATAGACCTTAGTGGTCCCCTAATACTGTATCTGAAGTCTCTTTTATATAGACCTTAGTAGTCCCCTAATACTGTATCTGAAGTCTCTTTTATATAGACCTTAGTGGTCCCCTAATACTGTATCTGAAGTCTCTTTTATATAGACCTTAGTGGTCCTCTAATACTGTATCTGAAGTCTCTTTTATATAGACCTTAGTGGTCCCCCTAATACTGTATCTGGAGTCTCTTTTATATAGACCTTAGTGGTCCCTCTAATACTGTATCTGAAGTCTCTTTTATATAGACCTTAGTGGTCCCCCTAATACTGTATCTGGAGTCTCTTTTATATAGACCTTAGTGGTCCCCTAATACTGTATCTGAAGTCTCTTTTATATAGGCCTTAGTGGTCCCCCTAATACTATATCTGAAGTCTCTTTTATATAGACCTTAGTGGTCCCCTAATACTGTATCTGAAGTCTCTTTTATATAGACCTTAGTGGTCCCCCTAATACTGTATCTGAAGTCTCTTTTATATAGGCCTTAGTGGTCCCCTAATACTGTATCTGAAGTCTCTTTTATATAGACCTTAGTGGTCCCCTAATACTGTATCTGAAGTCTCTTTTATATATCGGGCTGGGGTTACCTAGCAGGTACTAGTTAGACGCAGAAACACGATCCAAGAAGTCCAGTTGGAGTATCAGATCCATGAGTGAAGGGTTATTAGACACCAAACACTGCACAACTATATATAATACATATAATATAAAGATAAAATAATACTTTATTGTCTTTGACCAAGGCTCCAGTCACAAAGAGACATTCACACGGACATACAGTACAGGCCAAAAGTTTGGACACACCTTCTCATTCAATGTGTTTCCTTTTTATTTTCATGACTATTTACATTGTAGATTCTCACTGAAGGCATCAAAACTATGAATGAACACATATGGAATTATGTACTTAACAAAAAAGTGGGAAATAACTGAAAACATGTCTTATATTTTAGATTCTTCAAAGTAGCCACCCTTTGCTTTTTTTATTAATAAGGGAAATAATTCCACTAATGAACCCTGACAAAGCACACCTGTGAAGGTAAAACCATTTCAGGTGACTACCTCATGAAGCTCATTGAGAGAACACCAAGGGTTTGCAGAGTTATCAAAAAAAAGCAAAGGGTGGCTACTTTGAAGAATCTAAAATATAAGACATGTTTTCAGTTATTTCACACTTTTTTGTTAAGTACATAATTCCATATGTGTTCATTCATAGTTTTGATGCCTTCAGTGAGAATCTACAATGTAAATAGTCATGAAAATAAAAAGGAAACACATTGAATGAGAAGGTGTGTTCAAACTATTGGCCTGTACTGTACATGTGGCAGGGCACCTTTTTAATGGTTGACAACCAATCGAATCCAACGTGTTTGGGCTCGTGGCCTTCGTCCGAGTCACCATCAGTCGATAAATGAGCTGCTGGGCTAATGTGGGAAACCCTTGGTGTCTCTCTCTTTTTGTTATGTGTCTCCAGGTTCTCCCGATCTGACGAACTGTCGCGTCATCGCCGCTCGCACTCCGGCATCAAGCCCTACGAGTGCTCGCTGTGCGAGAAGAAGTTCGCCCGCAGCGATCACTTATCCAAACACACGAAGGTCCACCGCAGCTCCAGGCCCAGCAGGATTATCAAAGCCACTGTGTGACACCTTCAGCTGGCCTAAACACCTGCCCTAACCCTTCCCTGGTCTGGCCTGGCCTGGCTTTGGGTCTCCCTCAGGACTTTTGGTGCTTCACAAGCAGAACTTTCAGAAGAATCGAGAGTGCGGGGCTGCTGTTTTCCCTCCCCCTTCCTATGTTCCTTCCTTTCTCTCCTGTTGTGCTGTTGTCTTTCCACGTTCCTTGCGTTGTCGTACCAAGCAGCCACCTCAGGGAAGTCTTACAGAGGCCCCTCTCGCAGCCACCGCTGGCGCTGCCGGGACCGAGCCACACCGGGTGCTGTTGGAAGCAGGGTGGTAAACCAACAATAGGAGTGTCTGTAATTCTGTAATCCCCCCCTCTCTACTTTTGTGATTGCTCTTCTTCTTCTTTCAAAGCCAAACTCCAGGGTCCACAATGGATAGAGCTTCCCGTTTTTTTGTACGTTGTTAAAGTGAAAAGACGTTGGCGTGGTGTGGCGTGGCAGCCGTCCCTGTATAGTGAAATTATGATTTAAGCAGAAGGATCTCCTCTAAATACTTTTAAGAGTTACAGTTCGCTCTGAATTTAGGGTGCTCCGATCGACTGACCCACCGATCCTTATCGGCCGATATTTGTTCTGAATAGTTTGATCGGTGATCTCTTATAAAGGCTGATCAGAAGAGCCAATCAGATGACGCAAAAACAGGCGAGACACAATATTAACGTTGGTTAGAACAGACCACACAGACCACCATAGAGATTCGGCATGTCGCCTGGTTCTCTGCAATAATACACGGTGAAAATGATGAATGTTTGTTGTCATATTGACATCAAATCAGCAGCATTACACCTTCACTACCGTTCCAATGTCTATATCTGTGAGATATGTCACAGACAAAATATAAATACTTTTAACTCTGTTTTTAATTCCAATTAAAAGCCCTCTAGCGTTACTGTGGACAGGATCCCCTTCATTGGTTAACACAAGGCTTTTATTGGGAAATATTTGTAGGACCGTGTTGTGGAAAATGCACACGCTTCCTAACCTTTTTCTGTCTAAAATAAATATAAAATACAGTACAGGCCAAAAGTTTGGACACACCTTCTCATTCAATTTGTTTCTTTATTTTCATGACTATTTACATTGTAGATTCTCACTGAAGGCATCAAAACTATGAATGAACACATATGGAATTATGTACTTAACAAAAAAGTGTGAAATAACTGAAAACATGTCTTATATTTTAGATTCTTCAAAGTAGCCACCCTTTGCTTTTTTTGATAACTCTGCAAACCCTTGGTGTTCTCTCAATGAGCTTCATGAGGTAGTCACCTGAAATGGTTTTACCTTCACAGGTGTGCTTTGTCAGGGTTCATTAGTGGAATTATTTCCCTTATTAATAAAAAAAGCAAAGGGTGGCTACTTTGAAGAATCTAAAATATAAGACATGTTTTCAGTTATTTCACACTTTTTTGTTAAGTACATAATTCCATATGTGTTCATTCATAGTTTTGATGCCTTCAGTGAGAATCTACAATGTAAATAGTCATGAAAATAAAAAGGAAAAACATTGAATGAGAAGGTGTGTCCAAACTTTTGGCCTGTACTGTATATAAATTACATTTATAGTGAAATGAAAAACTATTATTGATGGCCATAATCAAAGGCAAACATAATGTAGAAAGAGAGGCCTGGCAGTCTGTGTGGAGAGCGCAGTACCAGACTGATGTCATGAAGTGGAGTATGCACGCCAATTCGTACGCCATTATTGGCGTGTTATCGGTGCCTAATCGCTTTTTAGCGTGTTTTTCAACGCCGTTGGGCCTCCGTTGACTTACATTACCTTGCGATTGCATGTGAATTGAACCGTTGCTTTCTTCCCGCGATAACACACCAAGTGGCATGTATGTTTACCCCTGCTGTATACAGCGTAGACATACTCGCGGATAGCTCAAAATGCGTCCAGATAACACGCCACTTGGCTTAAGAAAGTGGGCCTGTATGTTTACGCAAAGTCATGATGTCATGTCGGCAGTACGGCGAGGTAGCTGCACAGGGAGGGTAGGCCATGTGACCTGGAGTAAGAGTGGAATATAAGTTGCACATATTGCGTGTCGATATATAAACGGTTGTCAATTCATGACACTTGCTCAACTCTTAATTTTAATACTTAATATATAATATTAAGAATAGTTAAATAAATGAATAAATGCTGCACGATAAATACCAGGTTTCAAATGGAGCCTGTAATTGATATCGTTGAGTTCCCGATCAAAGCGCCCTCACTCTGAATGAATAGTGGGTGTGACTCTCAAATTAGGAGGAAATGCTGAGACGTCATTTTTGTCGGACTAAACTTGTGGCTTTGCTCACAATTTGGCCAAACTGAGAAAAACGTCTGTTTTATGCATCCAACCCTGGCCTTGTGTTGCATTCGTCCAATCATAAATCTACCCTGTTTTGACCCGTATGCCTTTTCTCAGCCCTATTTTGCCCCTATTCTCTATTGATGCCTTTGTCCGTATCACTAAACCAACCTCACTTGAGTCTACTGTTATCATATGACTGCTCTTATTTCACTGTGATTCTGAATTGGGGGTTGCCAAACCAGAAAACCCAGTTCTGGCCCTGTGAGAGCATGAAAACAACACCGTCGGTGCGTGACAGTTCATAAGCTGTTTGTTCTTTTGAAATTCTCCTGAAATCATTGTGCAGCCAACTTTGTGTGGCCTAGAAAACTACTCGGCCTATGTGTTACATTTTGGCTCAATGGTGCAAAAGTGATGTGAAAAACTGCTCTCTCTGATTTACAGTAGCAGTTACTGTAATGCAATTCTCTGTTGGTTATAGCAGCAAGAAAAGCTAATAGTTGAAACAGCTGGAGAGGCAGCGTACATTTACTCAATGCTCTGTATTAGCATACTCAATACAATGTGTACTGAACATAAAGGACAAATATGACCTGTACAGCTCGTAGCCTTTATATAGATGTTGTTTTTTTATCGATGAGGATTATCAATCAGTGCATTAAGCTATTCAGTCGTGTTTCTGGAGAGGTCTTTGGTCTGTTATGTGAGTTTGATTGTAGCGTGATCAATCTGTGGAATGTCAGACTGGTTATGGTCTGGGATTCGGAGTCCCACTGTACCCATTAACAAACCATTACGTTGAGTCTGCTGGTCTCAAGTGCACTTGTGTTAGTGGAAAGTGAGAAACGGTCATTGTGCTCTTATGGCAGTTCCGTCATGTGTTGGAACCGTAAAATGCCGCAAATAAAAAGAAGTCGAAGGGCAGTGAAACTGCGCTGCACAGTGCAGTCACTATTATCATTTGTTCTTTGATCTCAATATGTTGGTGCTTGTTAATCCACCAGTGCTTCACGTGAAGAGACTGTATAACTGGAAGCGTAGCGCTTCACCTAACTGGATTGTCTCTGTAAACAAAGCAGACACTTAATACTACAAACCGTAGGCTACTGGCAACCTTAACGTAGCTCGAGCAACATTGGTGCTTTTGAATAAACTCAAAAGTAGAGCACTTATGCATGTAGCGGTGCACAGTCATTTACACGGCAACCATCCTCATATCTCTGACTCTTATAGCGTTATGGATGCATTAGGTTTCACTCTTTAAAAAAACAACAACAACAGCCATGCTTAGTAATGTAGAAACCCATTCAGAGCAGACAGACGGGCAGACGTGTTTATCTGTCTGAACCAGTGCTGTCTTTGTGTCTGAGCCTCCCCAGGCTGCTTTTACTGACCTACATCCAGACCTGTATTCCCTAGTCATTATCCACTTCTCTCTCTCTCTCTCTCTCTCAGTCTCTCTCTGTCTCTCTCTCTCTCTCTCATCTCTGTTTCTCTCTCAGTCCTACCTGTGTATCTGGTTAAACACACAGGCTGTATTTTATTTTTTATTTTGTTTGAATACCAGATATGCTATTTTCCTATTTGCAAAAATAAAAAGCAAAAAAAAAATGAAAATGCTGAATCCTTTGCCTTGTTGTTATTTGATGGATGCTTCCTGGAAAAAAAAAAAAAACTGTTACGGCATTTATGAGGACAGAATGGGAGTTAAGGTAATAGCTGGGTTCATACACAAGTGTAAAATATGGGAGAAAATAAGTTATTTTTTAATGCACCCACTACCATTTTACATAGCACTATAATGATTTTATTGTGTGGAATGTATGGTCCCATTTAGACCTCTACCAGCAAACGATTGTCAACAGTGATTAGACCCTCGATGGTGTTTTAAGACCCCAATGTCTCGTTGCGACTGTTGACTTCAAGGCACCTAACCTTAACCATAACCCTAACCATAAATTTATGGACTGAGACTAGGGGTGGGGGGAAAATATCGTTACAGAATAGTATCGCGATATTTTTCGTGGCAATACTGTATCGATACACAGACGCCAAGTATCGATCTTTTATTCTATATGTGTTGGTCAGTTTGTCTGCTTCACAATCCCATTTTGCAGCAATAAAATTGAAGTGAGATTAGGGCTGAGCGTATATATCGATATTATATCGATATTGTGATATGAGACTAGATATCGTCTTAGATTTTGGATATTGTAATATCGTGATATGACATAAGTGTCTTTTCCTGGTTTTAAAGGCTGCATTACAGTGAAGTGATGAACTTTTCTGAACTTACCAGACTGTTCTAGCTGTTCTATTATTAATGATTATTTATCTAAAATCTAAGTGTGAAGATATTTTGCGAGAGCACCAACTGTCAACTCTAGAATATATCGCCGCAATATCGATATCGAGGTATTTGGTCAAGAATATCATGATATCTGATTTTCTCTATATCGCCCAGCCCTATATCAGAAAATATGAGACGTAGAAATAAGAGCTGAAAATGTGTAGAAGAAAAATTTAACAATTTAAAACGTTGGAAAAAACTAAAACAAACCTTATGGAGCTTTGATTTCAAAAAAGGTACTCCTGTTGTTATACAGAATTTATGTTTACATGTTATTGTTATTTGAACAGCTGAGCATTGAACCAGGTGAAGAAACCTGTTTATTATTTATTCATTTGATTTTGCAACTCTTCACTGAAATAGCCAGTTTCTATGAAACTACATGTGACATGTCATATTTGGCTTTGACTTTGACTGAACATTTGCTCTCACTTTGCGGAAAGAATATCGGGATATATATCGTATATAGATATTCAGCCAAAATATATCGGGATATGACTTTTGGTCCATATTGCCCAGCCCTAAGTGAGATGAACAAACACATAAGTGTATCTTTTTAGATTAAACGGATGTTGACAAAAATGTTCCTTTGGGGACATCATTTGATATTGGGAAAAATCTGAAGTTGGAAAAACGGTAATACATTGCAATATATCGCAGAATATTGCAATATGTTTAAAATCGCAATAATATCGTATCGTGACATAAGTATCGGGATGATATCGTATCGTGAGGCCTCAACCCTAACGTAGACATTGGGGGCTTAAAACACCATTGAGGGTCTAATCAGTGTTGACAATCGTTTGCTGGTAGATGTCTAAATGGTCTTTGTATTCTGGGATGTTGTATGAACAACAAAGGGGACCGTCAAAGTCACAGGAGGCTTGTATAAATTTAAATTTATAGAGTTCTGAGTTGAAATTCAGAATTAAATGTATTCTCAAATGTATTCTCAGTATTCTGACTTTAAACTCAAATACATTTTTTCACATGTGGCCCTAATCCTCTTCTGTAATTCAGGGACAAACTGAAACTTAAATAAATGATTCCCCTTTTTGCTAAAGACCCCCAGGAACCCCATCAAGGACCCCCCATTTTGAAAACCACTGCTCTGAAGGCTGTTTTATGCTTCTTCGTCAACTCCACACCGTAGCTACAGCCTTTCGGAGTTCAGGGTTGCTTTGCATCGCGGTGCATTTCACCTCCACATGACTAGCAGGCGATACGTCTGAGGGTATCTGCGAGGTGTCTGCCAGCCAGTTTATGTTATGTTAGCGAGCTAACTTTAGCACAACTGCCCACAAAGTCCTGCTTGCTGGAGAAGTGCTGATTTCAAAAGGTTAACTGACATATGGAGACGTTACAAACTGATAACCACGTCATTGTAACCAAAATATGTCTGAGTTTATTTACAAAGCTGATGTCAGTGAACTAGCATGTTGCTACTCCCCATAGTATGCTGCTGGAAACACCCACTATCAACACACAGGACCAGCTGACCAATCACAGTCACACAGGACCAGCTGACCAATCACAGTCACACAGGACCAGCTGACCAATCACAGTCACACAGGACCAGCTGACCAATCACAGTCACACAGGACCAGCTGACCAATCACAGTCCTTGCGGAGGTGCGTGTGGAGGGCTGGGAGGGGGGTTCGGGGCGACCCAGAGGGGTCTGCGCGGTACGCTGTCGATTCAACGTAGAAACGTGAACCAGCCTTTAGGAAGCAGAGAGGAAGCTGCAGCTCTATCTGCATGTGTGTCACCATAGACAGCATATATATATATATATATATATATATATATATATATATATATATAAACTGGACCACCAGACCCTGTGTCTCTGGACGGAGACCAGTGAAGGAGATCAGAAGTCTCTTTCCCGGTGCTGGCTGAGCGTTACTGAGCAGCCTCCAACTGAGCTTGAAGACGTAGATGTGACGTGAGCAACGTGTCTGAAAGTGTGAAGTCTTCTGGTAGCTGTGCCGAGAGAAATCTCAATCATTCCCAATCTTACAGAGATGGAGAATGTAGGTATATGTAAGGAGATAACATAGACACAGGCTAATTATTGATCACTAACATGCTAGTTAACATTAGTAATTAAACCTAAACAGCTAATGGAAGTCCAAACTGCCTGTGAGCTTCTCCTGTACTATACGGTAATTCCTCTACTGTGTGACAGTAAGTCTCGTGGTTATGACCCAATCGTTAGCCTATTTTTATAAAAGCGTCTGCTACGGAGCCATAACGTGAGCTACAAGGTAATGGAGCCTTTTATACGTTGTCGTGTTTCTTTAGAAATAAACAATGGACAAATAGAGTCTTTAAACGCTTCAGATGTAAAGTTATTCGCTGTCAAAGTGACGTCAAAATGAATGGGAGTCAATGGGATGCTAACGGGAGGTGATGGCTTGTTAGCAACAAAATGGCGCCATAGGAGGTTTGAGTTTTGAAGCGAAGCTTACAACCTTGTGTTTCATGCTGGGATTTGTTGCAGTTGGAGCTCCCCAGCTGTGATTGGCTGGGAGGGAGCACCAGAAGGAAACTGGGACTGTCTTCAAAGCTTTAATCTGTGTTGCCTCCTTTCCTGCTACGCTCTTTGACACTGTTGCTAATCTGGCACGATGCAGTCCCAAAAAAAAAAAAAAAGCTGCTCATCTGATTCTTCTGTGATTTCATTCATTAACTGCAGCCGAGGCGAAGAGAAAGTGGGCCAGAGCGGGAGGACAGAGGAAGGAAGGGAGTTTCCTTTACCACGGGCTGTAATCCAATATCATAGCTGACAACAGTTGTGACCAGAGGTTACTGTCGGACACAGCACTGTTTTTCTTTTTATAGAGGAACAGTACTGCCCTTTAAAGAGCTATACACCTTCTCAGTCAATGTGTTTCTTTATTTTCATGACTATTTACATTGTAGATTCTCACCGAAGGCATCAAAACTATGAATGAACACATATGGAATTATGTACTTAACAAAAAAGTGTGAAATAACTGAAAACATGTCTTATATTTTAGATTCTTCAAAGTAGCCACCCTTTGCTTTTTTTTGATAACTCTGCAAACCCTTGGTGTTCTCTCAATGAGCTTCATGAGGTAGTCACCTGAAATGGTTTTACCTTCACAGGTGTGCTTTGTCAGGGTTCATTAGTGGAATTATTTCCCTTATTAATAAAAAAGCAAAGGGTGGCTACTTTGAAGAATCTAAAATATAAGACATGTTTTCAGTTATTTCACACTTTTTTGTTAAGTACATAATTCCATATGTGTTCATTCATAGTTTTGATGCCTTCAGTGAGAATCTACAATGTAAATAGTCATGAAAATAAAAATGAAACACATTGAATGAGAAGGTGTGTCCAAACTTTTGGCCTGTACTATATATATATGCATACTTTGGATGATCATGTATTGAATTATGCGATCGCATAATCACGTTTTTCTGGAGGGACTGATCCTAGCGCTGTTCGCAAAATGATCTATTAAACTGACGAACATCATATGTGTAATTCATGGGCCATGGCTCAATTCAAACAGGATCAAAAAATTGAAAAAAGGGGAAAGTTCTCTGCGCTTCTGCAGACCACAACAATCCAGTGCAGCCAAGGCAGGACACAACAGCACAAAATAATAAAAGAATTAGCCGGTGCAACACAGATGTCTTCTTACTTGATGGTTTTATTTCTTAAGGTGCATAACAGTGACGTTTCGATGCATGATTACATCTTCATGAAGAAGTTATGCACCTTAATAAAACCATCAAGTAAGAAGACATCTGTGTTGCACCGGCAAATTCTTTTATTATTTTAGGATAAAAAAATAATTTGCCTTTCCCCATTCACTATACCGTTCATATTTTTTCCGAGTTAAGGTCCCATGGCGGTCCACTTGGCCTCCCTATAGGTCCTGGCCATGTGTATGTATTTTCAGCCTGTGTTACAACCATATAAAACAACATGTATGTAAATGTTCATTCTATTTCTATGGTTATAACTAACAACAGAGTGAAAAATGTAGTATTCCCTTGCAGGATCAATAAAGTATCTCTTAATCTATTAATCATCATTAATGTAACAAATATTCAAAAGCGCAGCTTTAAGTTTTTGGGCTGCTTTTTCCGATTCCTTTATGAATTCAGTTTGGTTTCAGGATCAGCTTCAAGCTGTCTATTAAAGGTGCTGTAGGTAGGATTGGGAAGATCCAGGATTTAGCCCAAAAGATTTGAACATCAACAACTTCTCAGTCCCTCCCCCCCTTTCTGCTAAAGCCCAAAACGGTCTCCTAAGCCCCTCCCCCCAAAAGGGAGAATGAATGTGTGTGCATGGCCCTGATTGGTGCATCTGAACAGTTAGACATCCCCTCTGGCCCTGATTGGTGCATCTGAACAGGGAGTAGTGGATTTTTGCAAATCTCACTACAGACTGTAGGTGGAGCCAGAGGAGCTGGATTTATTTATTTTAAATGTCATGTAGTTCTACTGGAACATGGAGTCAGTTTCAGCAAATATGACAGAAAGGTAGTTTTATAAGTCTTACGTACTGCACCTTTAATATAGAATAACAAAGTTCCCCTCTGTTATTAAGCTTTAGGGCGGACATATCCTTGTCACACTTACTGATCAGAAGAAACCTATCTTTTTTTAACTGTGTTTTTATTGAACTTTTCATTTACATATAAAAAAAAACAACAAAGTTAAAATAAATACAAAAGTCCTTGACAGCAGCTCAGACAATACACCACATACCAGTACATTGTCTGCATATTTCAAACATTAATATATATTAAATATTTACTTCAAGCTAATTTTCAATTAGTGCCCACTTCTGTCGAAAAATTTCCGATTTCAACTGCAAGTCTGCTGTCATCTTCTCAAACATGTATATCTGTTTCAGTCTATGTGTCCATTCTGTCACAGTGGGTTCACGCACCTTCATCCAGTTCACAGTGATTATCTTCCTAACATACAGTACAGGCCAAAAGTTTGGACACACCTTCTCATTCAATGTGTTTCCTTTTTATTTTCATGACTATTTACATTGTAGATTCTCACTGAAGGCATCAAAACTATGAATGAACACATATGGAATTATGTACTTAACAAAAAAGTGTGAAATAACTGAAAACATGTCTTATATTGCATGATTTCATAATCCCCGCGTTTTCGTTGCAGAAAAAGTCCCATAATATATCGAAAAAATGTTGCGTTTACTTCATACAAGAGCAGCCATTTTCCCCTGTCGCCATGGGAACGCTATGAAGTAACGTAATTAGGCGACGTGAACATCATCGTCTTGGGGGGGGGGAAATCACTTTTTTTTCATCAAACCAGTTTTTGCAAGTTCCCGCAATGTCATCGCATAAAATTGCATAAATATCCCGCATATTCCATCGCATTTTTTAAGAAAACGTGCCGCATAATCAAGGATTTTTGCCCGCAACAATCACAAAAAAACTCCACATTTCCCGATACCGATTCTGATACCTGAACTTGCATATCGGCCGATCCGATACCAGTGTGTAGCTGTATACTACTATCTCTGTATAGATGTGATATGATGTATAACAGCTGTATACTACTATCTCTGTATAGATGTGATATGATATATAACAGCTGTATACTACTATCTCTGTATGGATGTGATATGATGTATAACAGCTGTATACTACTATCTCTGTATGGATGTGATATGATATATAACAGCTGTATACTACTATCTCTGTATAGATGTGATATGATATATAACAGCTGTATACTACTATCTCTGTATAGATGTGATATGATATATAACAGCTGTATACTACTATCTCTGTATAGATGTGATATGATATATAACAGCTGTATACTACTATCTCTGTATAGATGTGATATGATATATAACAGCTGTATACTACTATCTCTGTATAGATGTGATATGATATATAACAGCTGTATACTACTATCTCTGTATAGATGTGATATGATATATAACAGCTGTATACTACTATCTCTGTATGGATGTGATATGATATATAACAGCTGTATACTACTATCTCTGTATGGATGTGATATGATATATAACAGCTGTATACTACTATCTCTGTATGGATGTGATATGATATATAACAGCTGTATACTACTATCTCTGTATAGATGTGATATGATATATAACAGCTGTATACTACTATCTCTGTATAGATGTGATATGATATATAACAGCTGTATACTACTATCTCTGTATAGATGTGATATGATATATAACAGCTGTATACTACTATCTCTGTATGGATGTGATATGATATATAACAGCTGTATACTACTATCTCTGTATGGATGTGATATGATATATAACAGCTGTATACTACTATCTCTGTATAGATGTGATATGATATATAACAGCTGTATACTACTATCTCTGTATGGATGTGATATGATATATAACAGCTGTATACTACTATCTCTGTATGGATGTGATATGATATATAACAGCTGTATACTACTATCTCTGTATAGATGTGATATGATATATAACAGCTGTATACTACTATCTCTGTATGGATGTGATATGATATATAACAGCTGTATACTACTATCTCTGTATGGATGTGATATGATATATAACAGCTGTATACTACTATCTCTGTATAGATGTGATATGATATATAACAGCTGTATACTACTATCTCTGTATAGATGTGATATGATATATAACAGCTGTATACTACTATCTCTGTATGGATGTGATATGATATATAACAGCTGTATACTACTATCTCTGTATAGATGTGATATGATGTATAACAGCTGTATACTACTATCTCTGTATAGATGTGATATGATATATAACAGCTGTATACTACTATCTCTGTATGGATGTGATATGATGTATAACAGCTGTATACTACTATCTCTGTATAGATGTGATATGATATATAACAGCTGTATACTACTATCTCTGTATAGATGTGATATGATATATAACAGCTGTATACTACTATCTCTGTATGGATGTGATATGATGTATAACAGCTGTATACTACTATCTCTGTATAGATGTGATATGATATATAACAGCTGTATACTACTATCTCTGTATAGATGTGATATGATATATAACAGCTGTATACTACTATCTCTGTATAGATGTGATATGATATATAACAGCTGTATACTACTATCTCTGTATGGATGTGATATGATATATAACAGCTGTATACTACTATCTCTGTATGGATGTGATATGATATATAACAGCTGTATACTACTATCTCTGTATAGATGTGATATGATATATAACAGCTGTATACTACTATCTCTGTATGGATGTGATATGATATATAACAGCTGTATACTACTATCTCTGTATAGATGTGATATGATATATAACAGCTGTATACTACTATCTCTGTATGGATGTGATATGATATATAACAGCTGTATACTACTATCTCTGTATAGATGTGATATGATATATAACAGCTGTATACTACTATCTCTGTATAGATGTGATATGATGTATAACAGCTGTATACTACTATCTCTGTATGGATGTGATATGATATATAACAGCTGTATACTACTATCTCTGTATAGATGTGATATGATATATAACAGCTGTATACTACTATCTCTGTATAGATGTGATATGATATATAACAGCTGTATACTACTATCTCTGTATAGATGTGATATGATATATAACAGCTGTATACTACTATCTCTGTATAGATGTGATATGATATATAACAGCTGTATACTACTATCTCTGTATGGATGTGATATGATATATAACAGCTGTATACTACTATCTCTGTATGGATGTGATATGATATATAACAGCTGTATACTACTATCTCTGTATAGATGTGATATGATATATAACAGCTGTATACTACTATCTCTGTATAGATGTGATATGATATATAACAGCTGTATACTACTATCTCTGTATGGATGTGATATGATATATAACAGCTGTATACTACTATCTCTGTATAGATGTGATATGATATATAACAGCTGTATACTACTATCTCTGTATAGATGTGATATGATATATAACAGCTGTATACTACTATCTCTGTATGGATGTGATATGATTTCTATCTGTTGTCGGTCTGGCTCAGGTTAAACTCTTTGTAAAACATGAACAAACACAAACAATGAATGCCCCAGAACTTTCTTTTATTATCCAGTTTGACAGTCAGTTATAACGGCAAAAGAACAGAAATAAACTACTTTAACGTAGATTTTCTTTAGGGCTTTCCTACGTGCATAAACTCCAGTACTGTATGATACTGATCTCACACAAAACCTAATGTTGTTCAACTTCTTTACATCAAACTGTTTATGTCTTGATGTACACGGGGATGCCAGTGTCCAGGAGGTGAACTGTCCACATCCGGGCTGCACGGGAACCTGAATCGCCCCCCCAAAAGTCAGTTCCCTGACCGGGAATCGAACCCGGGCCGCGGCGGTGAGAGCGCCGAATCCTAACCACTAGACCACCAGGGAGCATACAGGTAAGTACATGTAATAAAAGAAGCGTGCCTGTTGTGAGCTCTGTGATGAACTTTAGCTTAATTGTTAGGGATTTTTATAGAACTTCTCTCTCTCTCTCTCACACACACACACACACACACACACACACACACACACACACACACACACACACACACACACACACACACACACACACACGCGCGCCGATACCGTGGGTGTTCGAGCTCCGGAGCACCCACGGAAAATACTGAGCAGCACCCACGTGTGCCCGACTAGGCCTACATTCATTTAAAATTCAACATTGCAGGTGCATGGTGCTGAGTGGAGCGTCTGTCATAGTGGGATCACATTTTTGGACTAGGTTTTTGCGTGCGTCTGTGAGCACCCAAGGAGGAAAACATAAATCGGCGCCTATGCACGCACGGACACACACACACACACACACACACACACACACACACACACACACACACACACACATAAACACACAGAGACTGAGAGAGAGAGAAAACAATACCAGCGTTACTATCGCAGCTAGTAATCAACTCTACTGCAGCTCTCCCTCTCCTGTCTGAAATGCACTCCTGCACTTTCTCTCTGCTGCTAAATTCTATATATTCTATATAATATATATTCTATATAATATATATTCTATATATTCTATCTACCTTCACATCTCACTGTGAACCTACTTCTAACAATCAGTGCTCTGTTATAAGTCTACTTATGCCCTGTCTTCTGTTGTCTGTCCTGTCCCTTGCCTGTCTTAAATGCTAGTAGTAATTGCACTTTATATCTATATCCAGGGTTCTAAATTAGCACCGTTTACCAGCCAAATGCTGGTGAAACAAGCCCGGATTGGGACTCATTTTCAGCCCTGGATTTTCATGCCGTAGACCGGCCCACTTTACTTAACGAATGACTATATTAAAAAAATGTAATCAAAACCTTAGTATATAAGTCTGCGATAGCGCCCTGTTCGCTACATCCTTGTAATTCGGTGTATTTTGTAAAATATCACTATTTCCAAGTGTTGCTTCACAATGTAGATTTATTAGAAAAGTTAACATCTTAACAACAACCCAATGATGTTGAACAATATCAGAATCTGTTTCTGAGCAAATAAGTAATCACAGATTAAATAAAGAACAAGATACATTGTATTGCACTTTCTAATGACATCTATGTTTTCCTTTGAATATTTCATACAACTTTCATAATGGGTCACAAGTAATATGTGGGCATAAAAAGTGATTATATTGTAGCTAATCTGATCATGTTTGCTTGTTCCCACACTGTGATACAACAGCTTACAGTAGATGTGCCATCCACAGTGACAGCAGCTATCCCTAATGCACACTACTGGCTCTGCTTCTGACACTAAATCACATTTTATAAATTCTCATAATTCTCAGCACAAATCTCTCCTTTTTACAAAGCTTTCTGATCAAGTCAAGTCCGTGTCATTATGGTAATGCCGAATCATCTGGCATCATTAATTATCCCAGGGCATTTTTCATATAGAGCAGGTCAACACCACACTCTTATTAATTCTTATAATATTCAGTCAATGAGCAACCCTAGCTGCCCAAACTGGAGTTCTGGGCTCATATAGCTGCTGCTTGGTAACCTTACTGGCTCTTCATTGTCACTGTTAGCAGCAAACTGGACTAGGAGCTGCTGCTGCGGAGCTACAAGAACAACTTTGATTCATAAACATAGACGCTGGTTTGCAGTCACTTCTCCTAACTAACTTAGCTTACCCGTCTCAACGTCTTCATTTGGCGTTTTGCTAAAAATAGAAAAAGTTCATCTGGCCGCGTCACTTTCTGGAGCTCTCCTTTTTTAAATTGACGCCTTTTCAGTGCCGTTTTGCGCTTTCTACTCCCCGTTTAAAACAGCTTCTTTTTGCTCACGGTGGCATCCTCCAACAAGCACCAGTGACTTGTGTACGCTGACGTATTTTTGTTTTAGCAAGGTGCTGCCGTCGGAGGACTCGGAACATAAATAGGTCATCATTAACCAGCATAGGGACAGCATCCATAATATTAAACTATGATTTCAACCCAGTG
>CM046790.1:2928654-2976154 GCA_025617405.1 Perca schrenkii | reverse complement strand
CACTAAAGCGCATTTTCGCATTGCAACTCAAAAAAAAAGTATCTGCTGCGCACTTGTGGTCAAACTATAAAAAGGCAAGTCTTTTAAAATTGAAAGTAGCATATAATGACGCAATGAGAATATTACTCACAAGACCAAGATGGTGTAGTGCAAGTGAGATGTTTGTGGTTGCAAGAGTGAGAACCTTTCATGTTTTAAGAAACCTAATGTTTAAATTTATGTGTCGGCTTAATGGGTCACAAAATGAAATAATAATGGGCTTAACTGACATACGTCTAAGCACTACACGCTACCAATCCCGTATGTGGAAACACTGGTATAATTGTCTCCTGGTAGCAAAATAATTTTCTTTTTTTCAATTTGTTTGTTTTTTTATATTTATTACATGTGTAGGTAGGTGTGTATGCATGTGTTTTATGGATATGTATTTATGTATTGTTGTGGGTGATTTGGACCTTGAGTCTGTAATAAAAGTTTGATGATGATGATACATAAAACCAACAGCTAGTACCGGGTACCCATACACTAGTACCACACAAAAAAAACCATTTTTTGTACATGTTTTATACATAGACAGTATGGTTTTATACCGTCTATGGTCGCGACAGATTTCGGTTTTGTGGTGTACAAGGAACATTGAACGCAACATATTTCCTGTTCAAAGGATAGCTAGCTACGCCGTCAGTTCAAGCCAAATGCAGTTTTAATGTGTTTTATGTTCAGGTATTCCCTAGAAACTCAGTTTGAAACGTGTTTCCTGAGCTATGGCGCAATAGAAAGCTTTCCAACAATGTTTTGGGAATATTTCGACGTGGCTCGACGACCCGGACATTCAGCGGACTGTACGAGCGAGGTAACGATAATGTTAGCAGCAGACGAGCTAAATGTGATAGCTATCTTGCTAACAGCTAACTTACAGTTGACGTTACGGCAAACTAACGTTAATATGCGTTGATTTGTTTGTGTCCTCTATCGTTTACACGCGTGCTGAACACGACAGTTAGCATTTGGGCTCCACGCTGCGACTTTAAACGGTCGGAAAACATGCGGGAGTCTGTGTTGACGGCAACGAATCCGACGTTATCCATCAACAAGTGGTCTCTTTTATTTTTGCAGCACTGTGTGGGTGCCCAGGCAACCGAGCCCGAGCGTTAATAGCGCGTGCATAATGTAATGTTATGTATGAGTGGTTGGACCCTAGCTGTCGTTATCTCCGTTATGTTCCGTAGGTACTGCAGGCGTTACATAACGTGCATTGGTAATCTTTGTCCCTGGCAAGCAGTGTTGACGCTGTCCTATTTCTCCTATTTCACCGGTTTTAACATGACAGTTTGGAGCAGATGTGTGTGTGTGTGTGTGTGTGTGTGTGTGTGTGTGTGAGAGCTTCTTATGGGGACGAGTAAATCTGCCCTGACTCACCCAGACCTGCTGGGTTGGAGACACAGACACACACACACACACACACACACACACACAGACACTCACAAAAAGACACACACTCAGACAGACACACACAGACACACACACACTGACATAAAAACCTGGCAAAGTACACACACACACACACACACACACACACACACACACAGTCATTTAAAAAGCAGTCATTTAAAAGAAATCTTAGATGTTTTGTGTTGATGAAGGTTTTTATATGTTTTGATTAAAGTAATTATATTAATATTGTATTAACATTTAGTCCTACTATGAATGGAAATTAGATTGTATGTATGTTTGTGTATGTATGTTTAGATATGAAATGTCTATATGTGTTTTTGTTATGATTGAAATGTGTATAGTGTTGTTGTAATGTAATGTAATTTTTTTCTAGAATGGATCCCAGGGAGACTGCTGTTTGCACAGACTTTCAGCTAATGGGATCCTCAATAAATTAAATAAATAAATAAACAAACACACACACACACAGACACAGACATAAACACCTGGCAAAGTACACAGACAGACAGAGACACACAGACACACACAGACAGACACACACACACAGACACACACACACACAGACACGAACACACGCACACACACACACACACAGACAGACACACAGACACACACATACAGAAACACACCCAGACAGACAGACAGACAGACACACACACACACAGACATAAACACCTGGCAAAGTAGACACACACAGACACACACAGACACACACACCTGCACACGGACATACACACACAGAGACACACAGACATACGCACACACACACATAAACACACAGACACAATAGCAAAAAATATCATATCCTATGAAAACCCAGCAACACATGCCAGTCATTTTTAGGATTAATGTCACATAGCAACATGTGTCAACTAGTGACATCACTTTTTGTGGGGCTCTCCTGTTCAGTATGAGAAACCCTCAGGAGTTGGGATTAGGGCAGCACAATATATATCGTTATTTTTATCGTCATTGCGATATCAACTGGGGCAATTAAAAATAACGAAAAAGCTTGTTTTTGTGTTAGTTGAAAGTTGAGATGCACCGATTACAACTTTCTGGGACGATTTCCGATTTCAATGTTTCTAAACACTTAACGGCACACACAAATATGTATTTTCTATCTTTAATAGAACATGTTGTTGACCAGATAATGGATCACTATAAAATAGAACTATATAAATGACTCCTGGTGTGGGACATCCACACACATCTAAAGAGCAACGTTAGAACCATTTCCTTCTTCTCACATCCAGTATCACACTAAAATAAATGTGATTTGGGGTTTTTGGTAGGGCTGTGCAATTAATCGAAATTTAATCGTGATTACGATTTTGGCTCCCAACGATCACAAAAACAAAATAATCGAGAAAAACAATTATTTAGCTCATTACGTTTTGCAAGTAAACTCTTATTTTCTCTTGTGTTCTGAATGAAAAAATACAGTTTAAATAGGAAAAGTATTGAGGCAAATTTCACAGATGTATGTGTTTTCTTACGGTTGATTTATTTAACTTTTTCCACTGCTTTTTTTACGTTCAATAACTGCAAAAGTTATTGAACGTAAAACGAAGTTAACGAGTAATCGTGTCAAATTATCGTGATTTCAATATTGACCGAAATAATCATGATTATGTTTTTTTTCCATAATCGAGCAGCCCTAGTTTTTGGTGTGGTCCCTCCGCGCCCTGCTGTCTTCTTGCAGGTGTTGCATATTGTAAACTTGTTATCTTCTGACCACACGCTGAAGAATCTCCAAACAGCTGACATGTTGTCAGTTAATTGTAGCGTTGACCGGCATGATATCGGCATATTATGTCAGACAAAACCGGTTAATTCTGGTCTATCGGTGCATCTCTAGTTGAAAGAACATATCAGTAGAAAACTGCACTTTAAAATGTAACTCATTTTTTTTTTAGAGCTGCATTTTATAATCAATGTTCAATTATGCAACAACCTTATTGCATATTTTCCTCATACCGTGCAGCCCTAGCTGAGCTGTGTTTGGCAGCAATATTGTACACAAAACCTGCAAAGAGGAGATTAAAGATGAACATGTTAAGCACCAGAAATAGAAATCCTTCCCTTGCTGATTCCCTCCATGACATCTGTGAGAGACGCTGCATAAACGTGTTGTGTGTCCTACTCCATTTCCACACTTGCGTTGCATGTGAAGGGATTATTGGAGAATGAGCTCTAAGCCGCGTCTTATAGACTTTGAGTAAAGAGTAGGGCTGAACGATTTTTGAAAATAATCTAATTGCGATTTCCCAAATATTGCGATTGCGATTCGATATTCGATTATTTTTTTTAAGCTCTTTGTCTTCTGCGTTATTCAACAAAGACACAAAATAAATCATTGTATAGTATGAACAACACACAATTACACACTAGACAGTTAAATAAGTAAAAATATAGTATAAATACAACATTGCACTTGCTCAGAGAGGCTATCGTTACGTTAGCTGCTGGTGGTGTTCGTTGCCAACCGAGCTTTCAGTTCTGTCTGTGTGCCTGTATCCATTAACTGCATGTATGGACTCGAGCCCGAACAAAACCCTTCATTTTATGAAAATAGCTGTAAAAGATTTAAACTTCAACTCAGAGTTGTTTGAAAGACAGAGATCAGCTCAAGGTACGGTGTAGTAGGGCTGGGCGATATGGTTGAAAACTGTATCACGATATAAGTTTTTCATATCGGTCGATATCGATAATTATTGATATTTTTATGACCTATTTAAAATAAGGACCAGGAGAAAAATATATTAAATTTAAACATTTTTATTTTAAACTTAACCCTGCTCTGATTATAATCCCCTCAGTTATAAAAGCAGAAATGTCAACACAACCATGGAAAACACTCAAATAATTAAAATGTAAACATAAGTCTAAATTCACAGTGAACACTTAACAATTATCTCTTAACATTAAGGTGCAAATTTAAAGAATAAGTGTCTGACGACATTGGTCTGACTACGGTCAGATTTATAAAATCCCAAAAACTGCCATACTGACTTTTCCTGTTTTATCAACGATTTCCTCGCTCGCTGCGGCACTCACTTTCCACTTATCGCTCCACGCCGGCTCTGTTATTGAAGAACACGAGACAGCGATGTGGCGCAACCAAACATGATACTGTTACATGATTGGCTGTTAGAGTGTCACTCCCTACGTTGCTAGGTTGCCAGAGAGTGAGGGCCTTTGTTCATGCAACCAAACTTGATTCACAACTTCTGGTTTCTTCCGAAGAAGAAAAACAAATTATCGAACGTTTTATCGACCGCATTTTCTATTGATATTGATTATGTGTCTATCGCGATACATATCGTTATCGTTTTATCGCCCAGCCCTACGGTGTAGCGTTAGCGTGCTAAGTCGATGCTTTCTCTGCAGAGTGCAGACTGATTTGCTCTCGCGAGTCATCAAATCGAGACCAAATCGCAGCCTTTGCGATTAGGGAATCTCGTTTTAACATATCGCGATATTATCGCAAATGCAATTAATCGTTCAGCCCTATTAAAGAGTACGGTCGTGGATGACAGAAGGGTTTATAAATCACCACGATAAATGGGAGTTGGCTTTTTGATCTCCAGAGTGTACGATGACAAAGACACCTCGTCAGTAGGGGTGGGAAATCACCAGAGGCCTCACGATACGATATCATCACGATACGATATTATTGCGAATTTCAACATTTTGCGATATTTTGCGATATACATTACAATTTATTAACTTTTTTCCAACTTCAAAAATATTTCCCGATTTCAAATTATGTCCCCAAAAGTAAAACTTTTTGTCAACATCTGTTTTATCTAAAAAGATAAATGTCTCTGCTTGTTCATCTCACTTCAATTGTATTGCTGCAAAATCAGATTGTCAAGCAGACAGACTGACCAACACATATATAATAATAGATCAATACTTGGCATCTGTATATCGATGCAGTACAGCTAGAGCTGGGCAATATATCGATATCGTGATATGAGACTAGATATCGTCTTAGATTTTGGATATCGTAATATCGTGATATGAGATTATGTGGTGTCTTTTCGTGGTTTTAAAGGCTGCATTACAGTAAAGTGATGAACTTTTCTGAACTTACCAGACTGCTCTAGCTGTTCTATTATTCACCTTTTCCCCACTTAGACATTACATCCACATTACTGATGATTATTTATCTAAAATCTAAGTGTGAAGATATTTTGTTAAAGCACCAATTGTCAACCCTAGAATATCGCCGCAATTAGGGCTGCCACGTCTTAGTCGATTAGTCGACTAAGAGGTCGTTTTGGTCTTAGTCGACTAAGATTTCTTTAGTCCATTAGTCATTTTTTTATGCTTATTCATGCTTAATTACTTATTTCCAAGAAGTAAGTAAGAAGGTGCATTTCAAAACCCACCTTTTGATTTTGGTTAGTGCGCTGAAGCACAAAAGGCAGGGAACGTCAACAACATCGCTTAGAGCACCTTTTTAAAGGTGAAATACAGGAAATGCTCGAGCATCATTCTTGGACTTGTTACCCTACCTTTTACAGCCTCTTCACCCCAGTATTTTGCCACAAAATGATTGTGCTCAAATCCAAGGAAAATGGCACACTCGGTTGTAATGTGAAAGAACATTACATTACATTTAGATGACCCTTTTATACAATGCGACTTACAATTGCGATATACGTCAGAGGTTGCACGCCTCTGGAGCAACTAGGGGTTAAGTGTCTTGCTCAGGGACACATTGGTTGATATATCACAGTGGGAATTGAACCTGGGTCTCCCACACCAAAGGTATGTGTCATATCCACTGCGCCACCACCACCCAATGCCAAGTGCCAACCGAACACTGTGGCAATAAACAACTGAATTAATCACTCAATTCTTCTTGGCTACCAGCAAATGTGGCAGTCTGATTGTTACTGTATACAGTGGCTTGAATAAGTTTACACACAAGCCTTGCTTAATTAAAAAAAATGATAAAATCCAACCTTTAAGGACACTCATTTTCTTTGTGAATGAATAATTATTTTGCACGGCTACATGTATGGGGATATTAGAGGAATATTCACTTTGAATCAATACCTTTTCCCATTTTGAAACAATGGAATCAGATTTTGTGCTCATAAAGTTAAAATATACCGCTCTCTGAATATGTAAATCACTAAACTGAGCTACAGTAATGTGCCCAAGGGTTATAATTAATACGATTATAGAACTCAGGCTAGAGCTGGGCGATTTGTTTCCCTAAAAAAATCTGCGAATCGTAAAGTTTGCAGTTATTTTGTTTTTAAATGGAAGGGGGAATTGAATCGTAAATCTGTGTTTCCCCCCTTCCATTTAAAACAAAATAACTGCAAACTGTAAATATATTTTCAAAATATATATTTATTGTATTTAATTAAAGTGCATCAACATAAACAAAATTGCAAAGGCAAACCCTTTCTCTAAGTGAAAAGTCACTGTGCAGTGTGCAACAAAGATTGTTAAACATCCAAATTATTAATTTATACAGTGGGGCTGTCCTCGACTAAAGAAATTCTTAGTCGACTAACACTTATAGGATTTTGTCGACTAATGGATTAGTTGATTTAATTGACAGAGCTGTGCTCTTTGAGAGGTGGTTAAGACTAGAAAAGCACAATATAAATGTAGTTAATTAACCATCTGTAAAACTGAGTTTCTCCACAATTAATCCTGCAAAAGCACCACTTTAAATCTTGTGATTACCATAAATGTGCTCAGAAGTTTCTTGGAAATAAGTAATTAAGCACGAATAAGCATAAAAAATGACTAATGGACTAAAGAAATCTTAGTCGACTAAGACCAAAACGACCGATTAGTCGACTAATCGACTAAGAGGTAAAAAAAAATCAAAACAATCGATTTTTTTGAAAATATGAAACGATTTGACCTACCAACTCGATTTTTAAATCAAATTGATTTTTTTCCCAGCCCTAACTCAGGCTGATGATTTTTCTTCTCTTTGACTTATTTTGGGTTTTGTTTTCAGTGAGAGACATGGACAACTCTGTCACCCTGTGGCAGTTCCTTCTCCAGCTCCTATTGGATTCCAGTAACGGGCAGCTGATCTGCTGGACCAATGAGGAAGGGGAGTTTAAACTGCTGCAGGCGGAGGAGGTGGCCCGGCTGTGGGGGGCCCGCAAGAACAAGCCCAATATGAACTATGACAAACTCAGCAGGGCTCTCCGATACTACTACGACAAGGTAAACACATCAAGTCTTCTCTCCTGTAGGATAGCTATGCCTAACGTAGGACCTTCCTACCCCTGTTGAACATGAACAATATTATTCAAGTTGCTTATATGTTGCTGAGGAGCAACATTGCTTATAATTTTTTCTATGGGTTTGTATTTTTTAACAACTAAATAATAATAAAATACACAGCAACGGTCTTCTGGAAGCTTTTCCTGGTTGTAGCGTCAGTCGGTCTTCTTTCATGTTGCACTGCTGTGTTTCTACAGTAGCCCAGAAGGGACAAACCAAACACTGGCTAAAGAGAGAGTCTTTTGTGTTTTTACGTTACCTAAATAACTAATATCTAATACACGCTGGGAAAGGGAGGGGTATTCAGTTTCAGCCTAGGAGCATCTTACTAATGCTCTGTTAAAATAACAATGAAATGCTGCGTTATTGACTTTAGACCAGGTTTTTGTTGGTCAATGGTGCGATCACCTCCCGCTGCCTCAAGATAGCAACACGTCCAGAATGCACCTGAACACACCTCCCTGTAAGACCAGCACGCTTAGAATGCCCCTGAACACACCTCCCTGTAAGACCAGCACGCCCAGAATGCACCTGAACACACCTCCCCTGTAAGACCAGCACGCCCAGAATGCACCTGAACACACCTCCCTGTAAGACCAGCACGCCCAGAATGCACCTGAACACACCTCCCTGTAAGACCAGCACGCTTAGAATGCACCTGAACACACCTCCCTGTAAGACCAGCATGCCCAGAATGCACCTGAACACACCTCCCTGTAAGACCAGCACGCCCAGAATGCACCTGAATACACCTCCCCTGTAAGACCAGCACGCCAAGAATACACCTGAACACACCTCCCTTTAAGAGCAGCACGCCCAGAATGCACCTGAACACACCTCCCTGTAAGACCAGCACGCCAAGAATACACCTGAACACACCTCCCTTTAAGAGCAGCACGCCCAGAATGCACCTGAACACACCTCCCTTTAAGACCAGCACGCCCAGAATGCACCTGAACACACCTCCCTGTAAGACCAGCACGCCCAGAATGCACCTGAACACACCTCCCTGTAAGACCAACACGCCCAGAATGCACCTGAACACACCTCCCTGTAAGACCAGCATGCCCAGAATGCACCTGAACACACCTCCCTGTAAGACCAGTACGCTCAGAATGCACTTGAACACACCTCCCTTTAAGACCAGCACGCCCAGAATGCACCTGAACACACCTCCCTGTAAGACCAGCACGCCCAGAATGCACCTGAACACACCTCCCTGTAAGACCAACACGCCCAGAATGCACCTGAACACACCTCCCTGTAAGACCAGCATGCCCAGAATGCACCTGAACACACCTCCCTGTAAGACCAGTACGCTCAGAATGCACCTGAACACACCTCCCTGTAAGACCAGCACGCCCAGAATGCACCTGAACACACCTCCCTGTAAGACCAGCACGCCCAGAATGCACCTGAACACACCTCCCTGTAAGACCAGTACGCTCAGAATGCACCTGAACACACCTCCCTTTAAGACCAGCACGCCCAGAATGCACCTGAACACACCTCCCTGTAAGACCAGCACGCCCAGAATGCACCTGAACACACCTCCCTGTAAGACCAACACGCCCAGAATGCACCTGAACACACCTCCCTGTAAGACCAGCATGCCCAGAATGCACCTGAACACACCTCCCTGTAAGACCAGTACGCTCAGAATGCACCTGAACACACCTCCCTGTAAGACCAGCACGCCCAGAATGCACCTGAACACACCTCCCTGTAAGACCAGTACGCTCAGAATGCACCTGAACACACCTCCCTGTAAGACCAGCATGCCCAGAATGCACCTGAACACACCTCCCTGTAAGACCAGCACGCCCAGAATGCACCTGAATACACCTCCACTGTAAGACCAGTATGCCCAGAATGCACCTGAACACACCTCCCTGTAAGACGTGAACTTCAAACAAAATACTGATTCAATGATGAATGTGTAAATGTATATGTCAATGGCACAGGTAAACCTAAGGAGTGTGTATGTGATCCATATGATTTTAGAATTTCCTGAAAATTCTCTCTGGTTTAGAGTCAGTGAAAATGCTCCTGCTCTCCTTTTTGAGCTATTTATTTGAAGATCTGTTTTTACTATCGCCACTGAATGAATGAACTTGGCTCATATGTACAGCTGTGAGGGTGCTTTGAGGCTTAAGCACCCTCATATGTGTACCCCACTCCTGGTTTCCAATAAAAAATATACGTTTCAACACATGGTGTGGTATGACATCCAGTGTTTTATTGTCATTTATAATTTAACCAATTAGCCTACACGATGCCTAAGGCGCTTAACCGCACAAGGTGTTGTTTCAGCTTCAGACAGCTGCACCCAAGAGTACACCAACAACGAGCAAAACACAAAGTTAATTGCGTCTCAGAATGGTTAAAGTCCACAGCTCAGTGACATGCGGAAGAGAGGGAGAGTGCTGTCTGTCTCCCACCCTACTTGTGGCTTGGCAGAAGCACTGCCAAATCCCTGTGGGCGTTCTGGGCAGGGCTGGTGTGGTATGTGTGGCTGTAGCATTAGTGGCTGCTAGTTTGGTACAGACAGGAAGGACAGAGCTGTCCCACGTACAAGGCTTTTTTGTTGTCTCACATTGCTGTTTCTTCACCCCTAGTGCCTCTTAGATAGAGGCAGACTGCGTGAGAGAAAGACTTGTTTATGCTCTCACTGGAAGCTTTCTGCCTAGATAATAATTGTTGTGTAGGGCTGCTCGTGGCTGGTGCTATGTTGATTTTACCGCAGTGGCCCGCCACGGTAAAACTTCTGCCGCCACAACAGTGTTTCCTGTAGGATATTTTTTGAAAAATGAAAACGGAAACGTCCTGACACTTCACTGCAACACAAACTAATATATTCATTCACCTCTATTCACACACAATGAGGCATAGTTTCAGTTGTGATTGAACTGTATTTTTTGAGTTACTATATAGGCCAACTTTGAGCTTGACATACAGGCTAAGCATTCTGTAGCAAATAACAATACACCCCACTATTAATGACATTATCTTAGTAACAATAACCCACTATTAATTACGTTATCTTAATACCAATAACCCACTATTAATTACATTATCTTAATACCAATAACCCACTATTAATTACATTCTCTTAATAACAATAACCCACTATTAATTACATTATCTTAATAACAATAACCCACTATTAATTACATTATCTTAATACCAATAACCCACTGTTAATTACATTATCTTAATACCAATAACCCACTATTAATTACATTATCTTAATAACAATAACCCACTATTAATTACGTTATCTTAATACCAATAACCCACTATTAATTACATTATCTTAATACCAATAACCCACTGTTAATTACATTATCTTAATACCAATAACCCACTATTAATTACATTATCTTAATACCAATAACCCACTATTAATTACATTATCTTAATACCAATAACCCACTGTTAATTACATTATCTTAATACCAATAACCCACTATTAATTACATTATCTTAATACCAATAACCCACTATTAATTACATTATCTTAATACCAATAACCCACTATTAATTACATTATCTTAATACCAATAACCCACTGTTAATTACATTATCTTAATACCAATAACCCACTATTAATGACATTATCTTAATAACAATAACCCACTATTAATTACATTATCTTAATAACAATAACCCACTATTAATTACATTATCTTAATAACAATAACCCACTATTAATGACATTATCTTAATAACAATAACCCACTATTAATTACATTATCTTAATACCAATAACCCATTGTTAATTACATTATCTTAATACCAATAACCCACTATTAATTACGTTATCTTAATACCAATAACCCACTATTAATTACATTATCTTAATAACAATAACCCACTATTAATTACATTATCTTAATAACAATAACCCACTATTAATGACATTATCTTAATAACAATAACCCACTATTAATTACATTATCTTAATAACAATAACCCACTATTAATTACATTATCTTAATAACAATAACCCACTATTAATTACATTCTCTTAATAACAATACACCCACTATTAATAACTTATCTTAATAACAATAACCCACTATTAATTACGTTATCTTAATACTACTTCAGCATGGAAATAATGCACCGCAAATACAAACGTGGGCAATCGCTATTATATCGAATCAACAGCCAATTATCGTAGCCAAAATCGTAATCGTGATCAAAGTTTGATTAATTGCGCAGCCCTAATGTTGTACTTTTTAACTTTTTTTATACAGTACATTAACATATCTTGTTCTGCAATTGCTTTTCTGTGTCTTACAGAACATCATAAAGAAGGTGAATGGTCAGAAGTTCGTCTATCGCTTTGTGTCCTATCCTGACATCCTGAAAGGAGATGTTGCTACCCGAACAGAGGGCAGGGATGTGGGTGCTGGGGGCACCCCTCACCTATTAAATAGAGGAGACAGCACCCTACAGGAGGGCGAGTCTGCTGATCGCAGTATCGCAGCAGCTCTGGGCTCCAGCACCAAGCAGTCAAACCGTAACGACTACATCCACTCGGGCCTGTACACCTCCTTTACGCTCAACTCGCTTCAAAATGGACGCCAGCTCTTCAAGTCCATCAAAATAGAGAACCCAGCAGAGAAGTTGGCTGACAAGAGAGGTCCCACTGCCACAGCACAGAGCCAGGAGCAGTTGCCTCAGCCACAGCAGCCAACTGCTTTGCCATCCGTCATCAAGTTTGGAAACAGCCCTCCAAAGCCAGCACACTCTGCTCAGGTCTCCATGGAGCCGACACTGATGTCCAACCACTTGTCCGAAGACATCGGCGCACAGTCCTCCCTGCCGTCCCATTCCCAAGTCTACTCGTTCGAACACACCCGGCCGTCAGAACCAGCGTTCAGCCTACCGGACCTGAGCTCGGCCACCCCGAGCCGAATGCCCGACTCGTCCCAGGAGCTGGTGATCGACAGCGACATGGAGTCGGGATCTTCTCAGCCCGCAGATGCTCGGGCACCAGATCCCTCAGACGCTCAGGCACAGGAGAAGGCTAGTATACGTACAAACACATCTCACACAATGCTAGTTAAATCATTTTGGAAGTGATAGGAAAGTTACATTTTAAAGGCCCTGAAATCATGTGGCCCTCTATCAGCTTTTTAATTTAAAGGTCCCATGGCATGAAAATGTCACTTTATGAGGTTTTTTGACATTAAGTTGCCTGCCTATGGTCCCCCAGTGGCTAGAAATGGTGATAGGTGTAAACCGAGCCCTGGGTATCCTGTAATTCTGCACCAAGGCTGAATTTCGGGAAAGAGACTTCAGATACAGTATTAGGGGACCACTAAGGTCTATACAAAAGAGACTTCAGATACAGTATTAGGGGACCACTAAGGTCTATACAAAAGAGACTTCAGATACAGTATTAGGGGACCACTAAGGTCTATATAAAAGAGACTTCAGATACAGTATTAGGGGACCACTAAGGTCTATATAAAAGAGACTTCAGATACAGTATTAGGGGACCACTAAGGTCTATATAAAAGAGACTTCAGATACAGTATTAGGGGGACCACTAAGGTCTATATAAAAGAGACTTCAGATACAGTATTAGGGGGACCACTAAGGTCTATATAAAAGAGACTTCAGATACAGTATTAGGGGACCACTAAGGTCTATATAAAAGAGACTTCAGATACAGTATTTGGGGACCACTAAGGTCTATATAAAAGAGACTTCAGATACAGTATTAGGGGACCACTAAGGTCTATATAAAAGCATCCAAAGAGCACCATGTCATGGGACCTTTTAAAAAGTTTTTTTGTGTAGGATTTTGTGTTAAATTTAAAACTTTTACTGCAGATATTGGTTATCAGCCTCCCTGATTACTAAAAATTAAGTATCACATAACCCTGAAAAAATCATTGGTTGATCCCTAGTTTTTAGATAATTTTCTTTGAGAACAATGCCATGAGAGCGGTGAGAGTAAACCAAAACAGAAAACTTGTGGGGATTAAAAAATAAAACCAGTTGGTTGCTTCACTTCAATTCTGTTGTAACAACTGTGTTGATATATTATATTTTATATCGGACTGTGACACTGCCAGTGTGCCATTATTATATATGCAAATATTCCAGATTAAATCAACATCACTATGGATTACTGTTGTTTCTGACACTGTGAATTGAACCAGATATTTGAGAGTGTAAGACAGGGTTGGTAACAACCCGACTCAGAAGAAAGTGAACGTTAAAAAGTACATCAACACAACAGTAGAATCAGAATCAGAATCAGAAAGGGTTTTATTGCCAAGTACGTTTTTTGACACATACAAGGAATTTGTTTTGGTGTTGTTGGTGCACATCACACATTCTCTAAATGTAATATTAAACAATATAAGTATAGGTATAAACAATATAAGTATATGTACACAGTATGTATTAAATTAAAAAATAAAGATAGAAATAAAATAAAATAGATAAATAAAGAGCAAAGAGCATTAGAGCAGAGAGAACAGTGGCATGAAGAGCCAGGTGGAGAGTCACGGTGGTTTCCGGGCCTTGTTAATAAGGCTAGTGGCGGAGGGGAAAAAAGCTGTTCATGTGGCGTGAGGTTTTGGTCCTGATGGACCTCAGCCTCCTGCCAGAGGGGAGTGGCTCAAAGAGTTTGTGTCCGGGGGTGGGAGGGGTCAGCCACAATCTTTCCAGCACGCTTCAGAGTCCTGGTGGCGTAAAGGTCCTGGAGCGGCGGCAGATTGCAGCCAATCACCTTCTCAGCTGACCGAATGACACGCTGCAGTCTGCCCTTGTCCTTGGCAGTGGCAGCAGCGTACCAGATGGTGATGGAGGATGTGAGGATGGACTCAATGATGGCTGTGTAGAAGTGCACCATCATTGTCTTTGGCAGGTTGAATTTCTTCAGCTGCCGCAGGAAGTACATCCTCTGTTGTGCTTTCTTGACAAGGGAGCTGATGTTCAGCTCCCACTTGAGGTCCTGGGAGATTGTAGTTCCCAGGAAGCGGAAAGACTCCACAGTGTCAATTGTGGAGCCACAGAGGGTCATGGGGGGGGGGCAGGTGGGGCTGGGTTCTTCCTGAAGTCCACAACCATCTCCACTGTCTTTAGAGCGTTGAGATCTAAATTGTTTTGGTTGCACCACTTCACCAGGTGGTCAGCCTCCGACCTGTAAGCGGACTCGTCTCCATCAGAGATGAGTCCGATGAGAAGGTGTCAGATCCGCGAACTTCAGAAGCTTGACGGACTGATGACTGGAGGTGCAGTTGTTGGTGTAGAGGGAGAAGAGCAGAGGCGAAAGAACACAGCCCTGAGGGGATCCAGTGCTGATGGTCTGTGAGTTGGAGACGTGTTTCCCCAGCTTGACATGCTGCTTCCTGTCAGACAGGAAGTCAGTGATCCACCTGCAGGTGGAGTCAGGCACACCAAGCTGGGAGAGCTTCTCCTGAAGCAGAGCCGGGATGATGGTGTTGAAGGCAGAGCTGAAGTCCAAAAACAGGATCCTGGCGTAGGTTCCTGCAGAGTCCAGGTGCCGGAGGATGTAGTGGAGGGCCAGGTTGACTGCATCATCTACAGACCTATTGGCTCTGTAGGCAAACTGCAGGGGGTCCAGGAGGGTGTCGGTAATGGCTTTGAGGTGTGAAAGCACAAGGCGCTCAAAGGACTTCATAACCACAGAGGTCAGGGCGACGGGTCTGAAGTCATTAAGTCCTGTGGTCCTTGGCTTCTTGGGGACAGGGATGATGGTTGAGGTCTTGAAGCAGGCTGGCACGTGACATGTCTCCAGTGAGGTGTTAAAAATGTCTGTGAACACTGGAGACAGCTGGTCAGCACAGTGCTTCAAGCTTGATGGGGAGACAGCATCTGGTCCAGCAGCTTTCCTGGGATTCTGTCTCCTAAAGAGTCTGTTGACGTCCCTCTCGTGGATGGAGAGAGTCGTCACTGAGGTGGGTAGGGGGGTGGAGGTGGAGACCTTTAAGGAGGGCATTGGTGGGGGGGGCCCAGGGCCCTGCTGAGGTGGGTGAGGTGGAGGTGATGCACAGTGGCTGTAGCTGTAGGGAGGTGTCGTGGGGGGATGGTGTCAGGACTGACCTTTTGTATTTCAAATCGACAGTAGAACTCGTTCAGGTCGTTGGCTAGGTGTCGGCCATCGAAGGAGTGGGGGGGGGGTTTTAGGCTTGTAGTTGGTGATCTGCCTAAGTCCTTTCCAGACAGTTGCAGAGTCATTAGCTGAGAACTGGTTTTGGAGTTTCTCAGAGTATCGTCGTTTAGCCTCCTTCACCGCCTTGCTAAACTTGTACTTTGACTCTTTAAATCTGTCTTTGTCCCCACTCCTGAGCGAGTCTTCCTTAGCCAGCCTTTAACCTTCTGAGTTTGGCTGTGAACCAGGGTTTGTCATTGTTGTAACTCACCCTGGTGCATGATGGAACACAGCAGTCCTCACAGAAGCTGATGTATGACGTCACAGCCTCTGTGTACTCATCCAGACTGTTGGTAGCAGTCCTGAACACATCCCAGTCAGTAGAATCCAAACACGACTGGAGATCCTCCACAGCCTCACTGGTCCACTTCCTTGATGTCCTCACAACAGGTTTGCAGAGCTTTAGTTTCTGCCTGTAGGTGGGGATCAGGTGGACCATGACATGGTCAGAGTGTCCCAGTGCAGCACGGGGGACGGCGTGATAAGAATCCCTGACTGTGGTGTAACAGTGATCCAGAATGTTCTCCTCTCTGGTCGGGCATTTAATATGCTGTCTATATTTAGGGAGTTCGTGAGTGAGGTTCCCTTTATTAAAGTCACCAAGGACAATAACTAGGGACTCCGGGTTGGTCCGCTCCACGCACAGAATCTGGTCGGCAAGCATGCGCTGCGCGTCCTGCACGTTGGCCTGCGGTGAGATGTAAACACCGACCAGGATGAATGACGCGAACTCACGGGGTGAATAAAAAGGCTTACAGTTTATAATGAAATATTCCAGGTTAGGAGAACAATGCTGCTGGATCACTGTCACGTCGTTGCACCAACCGCTATTGATGTAGAAACCGATTCCTCCACCTTTAGTTTTGCCGGAGAGGTCCGTGTCTCTGTCCGCTCTGTAGAGTTGGAAGCCTGCCAGCTGCAGCGCAGAGTCCGGTAGGTGGAATTAAACTGGACGGGTCCAATAACCTCTGAATAGTTCTACTAGTTGTTAAACTGGACGGGTCCAATAACCTCTGAATAATATCTACTATCCCCGGTATCGGTAGTGGTGTTGGTTCAGATGCGAAAGGTACCCAACCCTAACCGCGACAACATTGTGCGTCTGCCCTATTTCTGATACCGTGGCGGCAGAAATGTTGCCATGGCGGGCCGCCACCAAGTGGTTAAGCATCTGTCAACAACCCGTAGCTACTATGGAGCCATTTTGATGCTATCAAACGATCACCTCCCGTTAGCATCCCATTGACTCCCATTCATTTTGACGTCACTTTGACAGAGAATAACTTTACATCTGAAGCGTTTAAAGACTCTATTTGTCTATTGTTTATTTCTAAAGAAACACAACAATGTATAAAAGGCTCCATTACCTTGTACCTGATGTTATGTCTCCGTAGCAGATGCTTTTATAAAAATAGGCTAACGATTGGGTCATAACCACGAGACTTACTGTCACACAGTAGAGGAATTACCGTATAGAACAGGAGAAGCTCACAGGCAGTTTGGACTTCCATTAGCTGTTTAGGTTTCATTACTAATGTTAACTAGCATGTTAGTGATCAGTAATTAGCCTGTGTCTATGTTATCTCCTTACATATACCTACACTCTCCGTCTCTGTAAGATTGGGAATGATTGAGATTTCTCTCGGCACAGCTACCAGAAGACTTCACACTTTCAGACACGTTGCTCATGTCACATCTACGTCTTCAAGCTCAGTTGGAGGCTGCTCAGTAACCGGAAAAGAGACTTCTGATATCCTTCACTGGTCTCCGTCCAGAGACACAGGATCTGGTGGTCCAGTTTATGTATACTGTCTATGGCCGCCACTCCAAAATCAACATAGAGGAAACACTGGTGTAAATCAGAAGTGGATAAATGCCATGAAACGCATGTATAAATTGTTATCTGTCTCTTGTCCACCAGGTGGATAGTGGCGTGGGTTTGTCTGGAGATGAGACCAGTTTTGTGGACGCTGAAACCAGTTCATCCTCACAGAGCAGCAGCAACACAGTCAGCACTCTGTACTCAGGAAAGACACGCAAGCCACCGAAAATCCTGCAGATCAGCCCGCCCACTCTGCTGGTCACCACCTCTGACTTCTCCCCCATGAACCTCTGCAGCCCCTCTCTACCTACTGCCTCTCTCACACCAGCAATGCTACAGGTGAGAGCGTGGACTCATTCTCATTTGGTAGTGAAGTACATTTTATTGAAAACATGTATCTATAAATTGCAGGAATGTCTGTGTGTCTGTGTGTGTCTGTGTCTGTGTGTGTCTGTGTGTGTTTTATGTGCATAACTCTCAAACCGTTAGTCCGATGGATTTCAGACTTTACTGGTGTCTTGCTAGTAAGTGCGGTGTCAAGTTTGACGTTGTTTGGAAAATACAGTACAGGCCAAAAGTTTGGACACACCTTCAATGCGTTTCCTTTTTATTTTCATGACTATTTACATTTTAGATTCTCACTGAAGGCATCAAAACTATGAACGAACACATATGGAATTATGTACTTAACAAAAAAGTGTGAAATAACTGAAAACATGTCTTATATTTTAGATTCTTCAAAGTAGCCACCCTTTGCTTTTTTATTAATACGGGAAATAATTCCACTAATGAACCCTGACAAAGCACACCTGTGAAGGTAAAACCATTTCAGGTGACTACCTCATGAAGCTCATTGAGAGAACACCAAGGGTTTGCAGAGTTATCCAAAAAAAGCAAAGGGTGGCTACTTTGAAGAATCTAAAATATAAGACATGTTTTCAGTTATTTCACACTTTTTTGTTAAGTACATAATTCCATATGTGTTCATTCATAGTTTTGATGCTTTCAGTGAGAATCTACAATGTAAATAGTCATGAAAATAAAGAAACACATTGAATGAGAAGGTGTGTCCAAACTTTTGGCCTGTACTGTATATCGTTAAATATATATCGGTAAAAGAAGCACACATGGGCTTTTGCTGCTCTAGCTCCTGGCCACTCCCCCTCTCACACTGCACACTGACTGAGCACAGCGCAAGGACCAGAGCACTCAAAACACACCAAACCAACAATTACTAAAAACACACACAAAAACAGATTTTGCACGGGCACTACTTTATACAAATGTCAAGTAAATGAAAAGACATTTTGGGTAAATTAATTGGATACTGTTATCGGTATCGGCAACTCTATTTCTCTGTAAATTAGTCCCTTGAAACTGATCTCTTTTGACAGTGTGCCGTAGATCAAGTCATGCCCCATAAGCTGCTGCACAACTAGATTAACAAAAATCAAATCTATACTGAATTTATAATTAATTGTATTTCACGCTCTGTATTAGCCTTGCGTCAAGAAATTTCCAAGTAGGCATGTTGTTAAAGGTGCAGTAGGTAAGACTTATAAAACTACCTTTCTGTCATATTTGCTGAAACTGACCCTAAGTCCTGGATCTTCACAATCCTACCTACAGCACCTTTTTAATTACAATTCAAACATTCAGACGAGTTATTTACAGATGATAGGTTTGTTGTAGAAATTTTTTTTTTTTGTCATGAAAGTTGTACAAAGCTTAGTTCTGGCTGTTGTTGTGAGACTGCAGTTTAGATAATTTCTCTAACTTTTATAGACATATCAAACAATATGAATAGAAAATAGGCTGTATATTTTGTGAGAGTTACCAGGTGTTTGCCTTGCAATTATTTGTCTATACTAGACAAAACCCAGAATTGACATACCGTAGCACAGAGAACCTCCAGCATTTAATGATACTTACCAACAGGTGGCAGCAAAACCAAGACCAATCTGTAATGCTGTTTGCAGACCACATGACTGTGTGTGCTACTGTGTAGATTTATTATTAGATTTGCTGGTTCAGACAATGTTGTTTTTATTCTCTCCCTCCCCAGAAGGTCAGGTTTAATCATGACATCCAGTATCAGACTGCCAGTCAGTTCCTCTTTCTGGTTTGTCAGTGAGTGACTTTAAAGGTGCCCTGCCACACGTATTTCATGACTTTGTGGTAATGTCTGAAGTTCTAACATGGACTCTGTAACATCTTTGGTGGAAAAAGTGCCTTGGTTACCTTGTTTCAAGCCATTCTAGCGTGGTATAGAAAGCCTACCGGAAGACTCAGCTCAATTTCTGCCAGTTCTCATTAATATTCAACAAACTAAGCTGTTTGAATCTGATTGGCCACCAGCTAGCCAATGAGAGCCTGGCTGTCAGAATCCTTTACTGTGCGAACTCATGAATATTAATGAGCTCAGGCAATATGATGTCAGAATGACCAGCTTTTGTAATTGGCCTGATTTCTCTGCTTATTTCTTTTCAGTGGCTAGAGCTGACAAAGGAGGTAACTGTTCATTTTCACATTCACAACATAACACAAACACATATGGACCTAACATATTTCAAAAAATGCAATTTAAAAACGGTTTTGGATGGCAGGGCACCTTTAATCCCCTTTAAAACCCTTTTGTCTCAGAACTATGGCCTCCAAATGAAAAACAAATATGTGACAACCTTGATAACTCTGCAAACCCTTGGTGTTCTCTCAATGAGCTTCATGAGGTAGTCACCTGAAATGGTTTTACCTTCACAGGTGTGCTTTGTCAGGGTTCATTAGTGGAATTATTTCCCTTATTAATAAAAAAGCAAAGGGTGGCTACTTTGAAGAATCTAATATATAAGACATGTTTTCAGTTATTTCACACTTTTTTGTTAAGTACATAATTCCATATGTGTTCATTCATAGTTTTGATGCCTTCAGTGAGAATCTACAATGTAAATAGTCATGAAAATAAAAAGGAAACGCATTGAATGAGAAGGTGTGTCCAAACTTTTGGCCTGTACTGTACATTTTTAACATGAAACGCATAACATAAACAAACATTTTTGTAATGAATCCCTCTAAAATCAGTTTTTAAATAACTGTGACCTGCAGGAGAGTTGAAAAACAAACTGCTCAGTCAGTGCTCTCTCTTATCTCCCCGAGTTGGTCCAAGAGGTTCCTCAGAACTCACCGAATAGACGAGACCTAATACGTCTCCATAGCAGCAGGCGGTGCTAATCTGCATTGTCGCCCAAAAATGAAAACAGGCGGCTGATGCGTCCGGGCCTTAACGGAGATACTTCCAACATGTCTTTGGCAATTCTCTACTGCAGTTTCTCATTACTCATCGTCTTACACACATTCTGGTACAATATGTTTGTGAAAATTTAAAACAAACCAATATCCGCCATGCTGTCGGGCTCCAATGCAATAACACGGAGCAGGGTTCATACGTTTTGAAAAAAACTGGAAAAGTTATGGAGTTTGAAAAATGCAAATTCCATAACAGGCCTGGAAAGGTTTTGGAAACATAAAAAGACCCAGAAAGTTTTTAGAATATGTGATTTAATAAATGAATTTTCACGTCGTCTTAACTTCAACGTTGTATTCGGGGAGAGATATTAAGAACCCCACTATGAACCACAGACATTATCATTCATTTATAGTTAAACCTCTGAGGGTAAACTTTAACACAGATGATTTTTATTCTTATTGTATAATGTCGACTGACATTTTCAGGAACACATAGTCATGGAAATTTGCCAAATAGTCATGGAAGAGTATTGGTTGAAATGCGTATGAACCCTGACTGAGCGTGTCTTGTCTCCTCTTCCTCCTCAGACTCCTCTGTTGCTGACTCCTAGTCCTCTGCTGTCCAACATCCACTTCTGGAGCACGCTCAGTCCGGTTGCACCCCTCAGCCCGGCGACACGACGCCAGGGAGCCCACCTGTTCCAAGTTAGTACATTACCCCGATTTTCCACCAGGCGCGTCTGTGCTGCGTTCGTTTTTATGTATTCGACTTACTTACACCTCACTTTGCTCCGGCTTTGTAATCCAATCCAATCCAGCTTTATTTATAAAGCACCTTAAAAACAACACTGTTGACTAGGGCTGCCACCTCTTAGTCGATTATTCGTTTTGGTCTTAGTCGACTAAGATTTCTTTAGTCCATTAGTCATTTTTTATGCTTAATTATTTTGGCTCCTAACGATCACAAAAACCGAGTAATCGGGGAAAAAAGATAATTTTGCACATTACTTTTTTGCAAGCAAACTCTTATTTTGTCTTGGGTTCTGAATGAAAAAAATAAAATAAAATGGGAAAGGTATTAAAGGGGAATTTCCCAGTGTAAGGTGTTTTCACTGTTGATTTGTTTAATTGTTTCACAGATTTTTTTAATTCAACAATTGCAACAGCTTAACATCTTGTATTTTATGTTATACTCAGGCTGTGTCTCAAACTGCCTACTTGCACACTTCAAACACTTAGTTTTAAGTATATCGTGAAGATAACGCGAAAAGTCAGAGCACTGAAAGTACCCGGATGACCCCCTAAAAACGGTCAAAAAGTCCGTCGTTTTGGTCTTAGTCGACTAAGATTTCTTTAGTCCATTAGTCATTTTTTATGCTTATTCATGCTTAATTACTTACTTCCAAGAAACTTCTGAGCACATTTATGGTAAACACAAGATTTAAAGTGGTGCTTTTGCAGGATTAATTGTGGAGAAACTCAGTTTTACAGATGGTTAATTAACTACATTTATATTGTGCTTTTCTAGTCTTAACCTCCTCTCAAAGCCCACAGCTCTGTCAATTAAATCAACTAATCGATTAGTCGACAAAATCCTATAAGTGTTAGTCGACTAAGAAGTTCTTTAGTCGAGGACAGCCCTACTGTCTATAAATAAACAATAACATACAACAGAGGCACAACACAAAATAATAAAGCAGTAAAAAATAAATGCAACAATACAAAACTCAAAGTCAAGCCTCAAAGTGAGTTAAAAGCCATTTTTTTATTAATATTTTTGACAGACAGTACAACCTATGTCACCATCACAACTGACACGACATCTATATCATCCACTGTCCCGTTTTACGAATACAGAAAGAAGAAAAGAAAAAAGGGGGAAAAAAACAAAAAAACAACATCATGTGCCTTACATTACAATACATTATTCTACTAGTCAAACGCTATATTGGATTGGATCAGAACCAGTGCCTTATATTCAGACAGACAACCCCTCTATTGCCATCAGGAAGGAACCCCAGACTTGATTAAAGATATCCTCTCTCCCCATTACTCTGTAAGTGACTCGCTCATACGTAGCCATCAATAAATACGTTTTTAGACGAGATTTAAAAATAGGAAGAGACTCAGTCAGTCTGATGTGCAAAGGCAGCTCATTCCAGAGTCTCGGAGCTGCCATGGCAAACGCACGGTCACCTCTGGATTTACGTTTGGTCTTGGGGACGACCAGTAGTGCCTGGTCAGCTGACCGGAGCGAACGAGTACGGGTGTAAGGCACGAGCAGATTAGACGGGTACTGGGGGGGCCAGGCCATGCAGACATTTAAAAACAAATAAAAGAATTTTAAAATCAGTGCGAAAGTGCACTAGGGCTGTCAAAATTGCTTAAAAATTACGTTTGAATATTCCCTCTAAAATAACAACGAATATTCGAACTATTCGAACATCTGGTTGCGCGTGCATCCAAGGTGGCGCGCGACATCGAGACGTCAAAATTATGCAATATCCGGCCGAGCCGAGGTCGCGCACGGCTCTTTTTTTTTCAGCGGCGCACGACAAAGAGGAAACAGGAAGCCTGAATGAGTTCACCAACAACGTGATGCCAGGACTCTCAGAGTGACTGCAGGTCTCTCTGGTAAACTCACCGCATTAAGATGAGTTCTTTTATGGTGAATGAAAGGCTCGATCCCAAGAAGTAGCTCAGTGAATCACATCGAAGCGTTGACGGCAATGCTGCTGCCAGTTCTGCCGTTGTTTACCTTTTTCTTCTTCTAGTCCGTAGAAAGAGCAGCGTTGGTAGCCTTTGCTCATTAGCGCCACCTCTGTTCAGGAGAAGACTGCAGCTAGTGTCGCAACCACCAGCGCAGGTATAAATAGTCACGGAGATCGCATGATGTCACATTTGTATGTGCCAGCTGGGCTGCGTCCAGTATGTAACGGCTTTCAGGCGCGCTAGCAAAGCAGACAGCCAGGCAGCCTCTGTTACCGCCAGCGTTTCTTTCCACTGTTGTTTTTTTATTATTATTCGAATATTAATTTTCACCTTCGAAATTTGTTTTTTAAAAACTATTCGAATTTAGAACGTTCGTTGACAGCCCTAAAGTGCACAGGGAGCCAGTGGAGGGATTGGAGGATAGGTGTAATATGGTAAAATTTTAGAATTCCAGTTAAAAGACGAGCAGCTGCATTTTGGACTAGCTGTAATCGTGCCATATTTGATTTGCTAATACCGGTGTAAAGTGCATTACAATAATCTAAACGAGTGGTGATAAAAGCATGGATTAAAATTTCAAAATCATGTCGAGATAGAACTGGTTTTACTTTGGCTAGTTGCCTGATTAATCTGCACTTTTTGTAGCCGATTGTATTCTTGTACTGTATTGAATGTGAAACTCTTATGTTGTCCTTTATGGGCATCGTCGATTATATTTTCCACCTCCAAGATGAATCTCTCGTCTTCTGGGACGCGCTGCGTTGCCTTGAATGGCCGCCATAGGCCTTTTTCACAGCAGACATGTTGACATGTCATAGTAGGAAAAGCACAGGTGTATTCAAAACCATTACTGATGGCTGCATTCCACTTAGGAGAGACCCTGGTATTAAACCATTAATGATGGCTGCATTCCACTTAGGAGAGACCCTGGTATTAAACCATTAATGATGGCTGCATTCCACTTAGGAGAGACCCTGGTATTAAACCATTAATGATGGCTGCATTCCACTTAGGAGAGACCCTGGTATTAAACCATTACTGATGGCTGCATTCCACTTAGGAGAGGTCCTGGTATTAAACCATTACTGATGGCTGCATTCCACTTAGGAGAGGTCCTGGTATTAAACCATTAATGATGGCTGCATTCCACTTAGGAGAGGTCCTGGTATTAAACCATTACTGATGGCTGCATTCCACTTAGGAGAGGTCCTGGTATTAAACCATTACTGATGGCTGCATTCCACTTAGGAGAGACCCTGGTATTAAACCATTAATGATGGCTGCATTCCCCTTAGGAGAGGTCCTGGTATTGTGCATGTTGACTCACTGAAATATCTTACTGGGACACTTGATGGAACTGAGCCATCGTTAAGGTCATCAATCTCAGCTGTGCTTTTCCTACTATGACAAGTCAACATGTCTGCTGTGATAAAGGTGGGGTTAGAGTATATAACCGCCTTTCTGCTCTCATCTAGTATCATTTCATTTCTCTCTTTATTTGTCCAAATGCCTGTATTTGTCTAAAGCGTCCTAAAATAACACATTCTGCTCTGTTCCAGTTTCCCTCGGTCCTCACCCCTCATTTCCAGATCCCTGTACACAGCCTGGATGGGACCAACACGCCCGGCCCCATTTCCCCAGACCCTCAGAAGACATAGGGTTAACCCACCCACCCACACACACCCACCCACAATATCGTCGCATTTGGACCCAGACACCTCCTGCTCCATCTCTAGCTCCCACAGCATGGACTATTTACAGTACAGGCCAAAAGTTTGGACACACCTTCTCATTCAATGCGTTTCCTTTTTATTTTCATGACTATTTACATTGTAGATTCTCACTGAAGGCATCAAAACTATGAATGAACACATATGGAATTATGTACTTAACAAAAAAAGTGTGAAATAACTGAAAACATGTCTTATATTTTAGATTCTTCAAAGTAGCCACCCTTTGCTTTTTTTTGATAACTCTGCAAACCCTTGGTGTTCTCTCAATGAGCTTCATGAGGTAGTCACCTGAAATGGTTTTACCTTCACAGGTGTGCTTTGTCAGGGTTCATTAGTGGAATTATTTCCCTTATTAATAAAAAAGCAAAGGGTGGCTACTTTGAAGAATCTAAAATATAAGACATGTTTTCAGTTATTTCACACTTTTTTGTTAAGTACATAATTCCATATGTGTTCATTCATAGTTTTGATGCCTTCAGTGAGAATCTACAATGTAAATAGTCATGAAAATAAAAAGGAAACGCATTGAATGAGAAGGTGGGTCCAAACTTTTGGCCTGTACTGTACGTGGGAGCTCAGTCATTGCCATTCCTCATCACTCTGGTGCTTTAAAGTTCACTGCCATAGAATTCACACTACAATCAGATGTTGGGAGGGAGGCGTCTGGAGAGATGTTGGAAGTCCAGGTTTGATTATTGACAGAAACACATCCAGCTTGTTTCAGAACATTTACAGCCTGAGGATGCTATCCTGTCCTCATGCACACTGATTCCACCGTTCCTTATGCACCTATGGATTCATTTTGTCTGTCTTTTTTGCGATCCTCAGTCACCGTTCAAAGGAAGTGGGAATTTCCATGGCAACAGTTGGTGCATGTGGATTGGACCCTTAGCATACAGTCTGCTTCATACTTGGACACACATCATATCTGAATATTTCCTTTTATAGAATGTCCTTCTTATCTTGTGCAACAGTGTTATTACCAAAAAAAGACCCATTTTATGTTGTCAGTTTCTAACTTCTAACCTGTTTAGGGCTGCAGCTAACGATTATTTTCATTGTCGATTAATCTCTCCATTAAACTGCTAGTTGTTGGGTCTCTAAAATGTCAGAAAATGGTGAAAAATGTTGATCAGTGTTTTCCAAAAATCCCAAGATGACGTCCTCAAATGTCTTGTTTTATCCACAACTCAAAGAAATTCAGTTTACAGTCACAGAGGAGAGAAGACACTAGAACAATATTCACATTTAACAAGCTGGAATCAGAGAATTTTGCCTTTTTTTTCATGAAAAATGACAATCAATTATCAAAATAGTTGGCAAATAATTTTATAATTGACAACTAATCGATTAGTCGACTATTATTTGCATCTGTAAGCCCGTTCTCTTCTCGGCTGAACTGTTACTCTTGTTGAAGGGTAGCGCTTTAACCTGATAACGTGCACGACGTTTAGCTGCGAATCTTTTATCTTTCAGCCAGCTCTCGACCTTGCCTCACCTGCCTCAGAGTGTGTACTGTTTGCTGCTCTGAAATGTTGGCTAACTGTAGCCATATCCAGCAGGGCATTTACCTTGACTTTCTTATCGTGACATGTGGCCATAATGTGAGCCGAACCTTTAATCATGCCTGTATGTAACTGTTCTAATGTGCATATATACAGTGGAATAATCCCTGGTGGGCCTCCAGCCAGTTAGCTTTCAGGTGGAAATGAAAGAAAGCCATAAACTTGTCTGTGCATCGACTCTGCAAGCAACAACACACAAGCCCAGTGTTTCTACTCTACATTGCTAAAGGCAACCATTATGTTAGAAACGCCTATTTCAAACGTCAACTTGCTGTTTTATGGGACTATATAAGTGACTTCTGCTCCTGTCCAAGAAATAGTGCCAACACACATGTAAAACCATTTTTACATTTATTTTTTTGGATGGAGCCAGGCCAGCTATTTCCCTCTAGCTACACATTAACCATACAGACATGAGCGTGCTATCACTCTTGTTGATTGCCCACAGGTCAGCAGCGTTTTCTTTCTTGTTATCGAGTGGGCTCTGATTAATGTTGCTTGCAGCGTCGGTGCGGTTATTTAAACTCTGACTGAACCTCCATATCTTAGTGGCTGGACTCTAAACAGTCCAGCCTTAACCTTTGCCAAGCCTTAGCCATCCGAAATACATCCACCTTAATCCTGAGGACTGTAGAAGCCTTCTGAAGCACCTTCCTCACCCTGAAACCTCCTTCACACCCGTTTTGTAAATGACTTGTAAAGCCATAAGTCTGAGACACAGACTCAAGAGTTAGAGCCCACCTTTCTATGCTGTTAAATGTGGAAGTTGTATAATCACGCTTGTTTACATGATGCTTGGATAGATCACGCTTAAGTGTTTCTTCACCTAAGTGTCTCTTTCGAACCCAGGGAAGGATGACCAGCGAGTCTTGTAGGTCTCATGCTCAATTTTACCCGACTAACACACACGTTCCCCCTCCGCCTGCAGTCTGTCACGTTGATATACGGTGCCTTAACACAGCCACGCCCAAGTTTAGCTCCCAAATGTAGATGGAGTAAGTATAGAACTTATAATACACAACATCCTGTTTGTTTTAATGCCATATATTTGCGTAGACCAAATCAGAGCCCCAGAAGTTTGGAGTACAACTTCACAGGGATGTTCTGTGCGCGAGCACGCTGCAGCTCATGTGGTCGACAGCGTAGGTATTCAGCGTGCTGCGGTGTTCTTCGGGATGCATCAACAGATAGCAACGTGGGTTAATATGCAGAGCATGTAAATCTAATTAGGCCATGTTTTAGAGTTGGCGGCCATGTCTCTTTGCAATTTGAAATGTTTGTGATAACAGATTTACCCAGAAAAGTATATATATATATATATATATATATATATATATATATATATATATATACATACATCCTGTTTATTTTTTGTGTAATCTTAAATTTTTCAATATCATTTTAAGATTAATTTCTATTTTTGTAACGGCCAGATAGTTGGATGTCTGCTATTTCGGGTTCTCCGATTTAATGTTCTCTTGTGCATGTGTTTCTTTGTCGTTTTCCTCTTGTGTATTTGGGAGGCGGCTGCCCCATGTTGGCATTGGCTGTTTTTGGGAATCAAAGCCTTACGGGGAGAAATCTAAATCTATGTTTTATATATGTAAAGTGTTTTTGATAGTGTTGATATTGTACATGCAAATGTTGTGATGGAACGTTTGCACTTAAAACTTCGGGGGTTCCTGTCGTATTGGATTCTGTCGCTTTTCTATGACTCCGATCTTTGATGAAATGTCCTCGACATTTTGCTTACTGAGAAATGTATATTTTCCCAAAGGGAGGATACAATTATGCACTTGGTATTTTATACGGTAAACCTAATCTTTTACAATATATATCAAATATAGGATTTTGTGATTAGGCACTAGCACACAATATTTATTTGAATTTATAGTAAAGCCCAATCAAATTGGTACCTTACATTGCATTTTGCAGTACATTTTATGAAAAACTACAAAATATCTGAATAATAACCCCAAAAGCCCATTTGAAACTTTCCTCCATTAAGTCTTGTAGGACTTGTCGTTTGCATATTTCTTCATTTGTATCTTTGATGATGTTTTCTCTTCAACTTACCTTGAAATGTAAAATCATTTAAAAAAGAAATGACACAGTTCTTGCTTTGGTCTGTCCAGTTTTCTATTTGTTTGATGCTTTTTTCAAATGTTTACAAGTCTCAAGTTGCATATTGATGTTTGAGAGGTGTAGAGCAAGTGTTTATAATGGAAGAGATTGGTGAGACCAATAATAAAAGATCTCTAACTAATCATGTCTCTGTATTCTGTTATTACATTATGTTATTAAAAGGTCCCATGGCATGAAAATTTCACTTTATGAAGTTTTTTAACATTAATATGAGTTCCCCCAGCCTGCCTATGGTCCCCCAGTGGCTAGAAATGGTGATAGGTGTAAACCGAGCCCTGGGTATCCTGCTCTGCCTTTGAGAAAATGAAAGCTAAGATGGACCAATCAGGAATCTTCTCCTTATGAGGTCATAAGGGGAAAGGTTACCTCCCCTTATGGCTCTAGTGTCTAATTCTGCACCAAGGCTGACTTTCGGGAAAGAGACTTCAGATACAGTATTAGGGGACCACTAAGGTCTATATAAAAGAGACTTCAGATACAGTATTAGGGGACCACTAAGGTCTATATAAAGAGACTTCAGATACAGTATTAGAGGACCACTAAGGTCTATATAAAAGAGACTTCAGATACAGTATTAGGGGACCACTAAGGTCTATATAAAAGAGACTTCAGATACAGTATTAGGGGACCACTAAGGCCTATATAAAAGAGACTTCAGATACAGTATTAGGGGACCACTAAGGTCTATATAAAAGAGACTTCAGATACAGTATTAGGGGACCACTAAGGTCTATATAAAAGAGACTTCAGATACAGTATTAGGGGACCACTAAGGTCTATATAAAAGAGACTTCAGATACAGTATTAGGGGACCACTAAGGTCTATATAAAAGAGACTTCAGATACAGTGTTAGAGGACCACAAAGACCTATATAAAGCATCCAAAAAAGCAGCATGTCATAGAACCTTTAAGTCTGATGGCTACACTCAGCCACCACGAAATTACACAAGTAATACTTACACAGGCTGATACGAGTCATATTTTAACATCATACAAGACCATTCACATTCATACGGAAAAGAAAGGCAATACTTAATCATTAAACCTAATACTTAATCATTGCAGTATCTTTTTAATCAAGCTATAGCAGGGTTATAATGGGCTGCAAGAGATGAATGTGCCAAAAGTGATCAAGTACTGATCATCCACTTTCCAGAGAGAAGTGTCTTCCAGTCCTCCTAGTCTGGATCCATTTCCAGGATAATCTCCAGATGTTCCAGCGGATGTCTCTCACCTTCTGCTCTCTGTGTGTTGCCGTTGTCTTAAAGGTGCCCTGCCACACGTATTTCATGACTTTGTGGTAATGTCTGAAGTTCCACCATGGACTCTGTAACATTTTTTTGTGGAAAAAAATGCCTTGGTTACCTTGTTTCAAGCCATTCTAGCGTGGTATAGAAAGCCTGCAGGAAGACTCGGCTCGGCTCGATCTCATTAATATTCAACAAGCTAAGCTGTTAGAATCTGATTAGTTTATAAGTTTATTTGATTAGGACAATGCACATTAATCAACATTTCTGTAAATGCGCCAGTGTTAGCCAGTCGGCTAATTTTCAACTGTAGTCCTAACAGCTAGCCAATGAGAGCCTGGCTATCAAAATCCTTTACCCAGCCCAACTGGGCAAGCTCATGAATATTAATGAGCTCAGGCGACAGCTTTTGTGATTGGTCTGATTTCTCTGCTTATTTCTGTTCAGTGGCTAGAGCTGACAGAGGAGGTAGCAGTTCATTTTCACATTCACAACATAACACAAACACATATGGTCCTGAGAGATTTCAAATAAATACAAGGAAAAAACAGTTTTGTGTGGCAGGGCACCTTTAACACTGTTTGCAACAACAACAAACTTTGAGCTAGCAAGCTACTCGCTAGAAATGACAAGTTTTGAGGGAAATTTTGATCGTGCAACAAAGGCAGGGCACAGATCTGGCAACGTGAGACTACTGAACCGCTAACGATGAACAGCCATCAGTGTATAAATGTGTGTAAAATACTTTTGAGTGGTCGGGCTCTATAAATGCAGTCCATTTACCATCCATTGGGCTGCTTGTTGATCATCTGGCTTGAAAGTAGATTTCTCTTTAGGTAGAAAATGTTCAGTTGGAGGAGGCCAGGGTGAAGCTCATCTTCTAAGACTGGGGGGGTAAGATGTGGGAATGTCAGAGATGGTTCTTCCAATGCTCCTTTACCCCATCTTCCAAAGCAACACATTTCGGTCATTTGTGTCCTCTGGTGTCCCCCCCGCTCCCCCTTTGGTCTCTCAGGGACCCTCGGATCACGAACCTCCAGTCTGTGGCTTCTTTTTCATGTCTGTGTTTTGAGACAAATCTGAAAGTCGTGATTAGTAACCCTAAACTGCTGAAATACAAGTCAAACAAATATGACATTTACACAACATTAAATTAACATGCTGATCTCGCTAAGCAATGCACCGCTGAACTCTGACTTTCTGAATCTTCAATGTAACCAGTAACATTTGTCGGTCAGGTAAATGCAGTAGTTTTCCTCTGTAGTAGAAGTACACAGTAAGTCAGTTGTATACAGTTTAGTTGCATATTAAATGCTTTGAGGGCCTTATGTAAGTTATTTCGGGATACAATGGTTCTGGAGAAAGCGATGCAGGAGGCCAGGACAATCCTCCCGGTCCAAACAAGAAGGTTTTAAACAAATAAATTGATTGATTGATTGATTGATTTAGTCTGTCAAACTCATTTTAGTTCATGGGCCACATAAAGCCCAATTTGATCTCAAGTGGGCTGGACCAGTAAAACCATTGCCATGATGAGTCTCAAAGGCTACATTCACACCACAAGTCTTAATGCTTAATTCTGATTTTTTTTGCTCAAATCTGATTTTCTGTTTGGCTGGTCACATGACCTTTTAAAATGTGGCCTCTATATCAGATTCCAGTGTAAACTGTTTGCGGTTTCGAACTGACCCGCATGCCAAAAAGACCAATACCAATGAGATCTTAAAAACAAATTCCAAGTGCTGCAAAACAATGTTATTCGGTACCTATTAAAAGCACCCCACCGTACTCACATAGATAGGGAGGAGTTTACAAGAGCTGGTCTACTACCTGTACATCTAAGAGTAGAACAACTTAAGTTGAACCATATGTTTAACATTGTTAATGGTCATGCCCCTAATTATTTAAGCTCTAATGTAACCATGGTCCACATGCAGCATAGTCATAATACTAGGGCCAGCATGCGCTCATGCATAGTTCTTAGAGCTACTAATGCAACTAAAAATTCTTTCTTTTACACTGGTATCATGGCATGGAATAGTTTGCCTACTACTACAAAACTCCTATCATCACGAAGGATTTTTAAAACGCAGGTAAAGCAGTTTTTATGGAACAAGGTGAATATCTATTGATAAATTGATGAGTTTGTGTAGCATTTATATTATTATTTTTTTTTTGTTTTGTTTTACCTTCCTCCTCCATATTTTATGTCTTTCCATAATGGTTTGTTTGCTCTTTGTATATTGTTTTACATGTGAAACACCAAGGACCTTGCTGGAAATAAGTATTTTACTTTAGCATATTATCCTTTGGATTACTGTTTTATTGTCTTTATCCAGAAATAAATCAATCAATCAATAAATCAATCAGACCCAGCACGCTGCTGCACTAAAGTTAGGGAGGTTATGGAGGTTATGTGTGTTGAAGTCAGAATTTTGGCATTTATTTCAAAATGTTTGTGTAATGGCAGCCGTAACATTGAGGAGAAGGTGCTGAGGAGGAGAAGAATGAAGAGAAAGGGAACCAAATTGGCTATTTTGGCCTTTTGCGCGGTTATGGCTGCAAATTCACTACGGAGGTCTGTGTGGATGCAGAGACGGAGCCAGTTGTGGTGGGACTGTGTTGGCAATAGCTTCACAGAGACGCAGTTTAACTCCCGCTGGAGCATAATTGTGACAAATTTCGATGTAGATTGATGTAAAAGTCGCTTCAAATCCGCCTTGGTTGTTCACACTGCGGCCGCATTGAAAAGAAATCTGACCTGGGTCTGATTCAGGACCACATATGGAAGTGGTCTTAATCTGATTTGAGTGTTCACACTACTTCTGAAGAAGTCTGACCTCAGATTTGGGCCATTTTTGCCTATTCTTTGAGCACTAAAATGTGCTGTGAGTACACCAAGCACACTGGCTTCTCATTTACCTCTGAAGAAATAAGAACGGGTCCATCTTTCTTGGAAAACCTGACACTCTGTGTCCACTTTTCTCCACATTTTCCCACCGGTGGCTCGTGCATTAACAGTAGCCCACGCCTGACAGTGTTGTGTTACGGTTCCTTTACGTAACCATTTGGATCTGTAATGGCCAATATCCAGCCTAGGGCCTGCTACTCTTATTAGGACCATGTGACCCCCAGTTGATGAATAGGAATAATATTCATTCAAATGAATGACTTCTCTTTAAAAAGTCATCCAGTGGGCCAAATTTGACCCTTTCGTGGTCCAGTTCTGGCCCTAGGGCCGTATGTTTGACACCCCTGTACACTGACATGTTATATGTGTTACTGCTTCTGCTATCAGCTGCTCCTCCACTGGAGCCTCCACCTGCTTTGGTGTCTGTACTGTTTCTATGCACCCTTGACGCTCTTTATTTCCAAGTCACATTGCATAAATAGCCACATAGCAACAGGCGGCTATGCAGGTTGCTATGAGACATCAGTGTTTTACTAATACAGCCTTTTTCTTAAAGCTGTGTTGAATTTATACTGCCAAACAAAGAGAGTTATTGGAATTTCATTCATTCTCTGTATGTGTGTTTACCGGTGCTGCAGTTTCTGTGGCTGTGCTGCACCCAGAGGAGCAGCAGGAACAGGCAGAAACCGATGCATGACGCTATCGTACAACACACCAGGAAACTGTAACTGCCCTCACTCTGGATCACCTGCAGGAAGACATACACACATACACAGTGGCTTTTTAATGTCAAACGACTCTGCAATCAAAGATGAAAAGCAATGTACACATGCATGCACAAAAAATGCGTTGGTCCACCTATCTACAGCTAGGGGAGACCGTGATTAGAACTATTTCAACAAATGGTGGCGTATCCCTTTAATAGCATTTTCCATACTCGTGTGCTGGCTTAGCTTGGTTTAGCTTGGCTTGACTGAGCGCATCAGCACGGCACGGCTGGGATTTGCATTTCCATTACAACGCATGCTTAAAGGACAATTCCGGTGCAAAACAAACCGAGGGGTTAACAACAGATGTGTACCCACTCTGTCGTTCTCTGGGACATGTTTTCATGCTAATCTAATGTGTTTGTAGCTTGAAACAAGCTAGCGCGGATCGCTGATTAGCTTACAACGCTAGTATTCAGGGCACATGGAAAGTAAAAATAAATCGCTATTTCTATACCACTAAAAAGGCTCAAAATATCACCACACTTCAACGGTAGCATAATGAGGGTCCCTACATGTAAACTGAAGCATTGAGAATTTTGTATGTGTACAGACAGTTTATTAAAAAGATAGATCATAAAGACAGTAGCGCTCTTGTATACAGGCGGCCGCCGTCTTGGTAGCTACTGCCTTTATAAACTATCTTTTTAATAAACTGTCTGTACCCAGGCCAAAAGTTTGGACACACCTTCTCATTCAATGCGTTTCTTTTTATTTTCATGACTATTTACATTGTAGATTCTCACTGAAGGCATCAAAACTATGAATGAACACATATGGAATTATGTACTTAACAAAAAAGTGTGAAATAACTGAAAACATGTCTTATATTTTAGATTCTTCAAAGTAGCCACCCTTTGCTTTTTTATTAATAAGGGAAATAATTCCACTAATGAACCCTGACAAAGCACACCTGTGAAGGTAAAACCATTTCAGGTGACTACCTCATGAAGCTCATTGAGAGAACACCAAGGGTTTGCAGAGTTATCAAAAAAAGCAAAGGGTGGCTACTTTGAAGAATCTAAAATATAAGACATGTTTTCAGTTATTTCTCACTTTTTGTGTTCATTCTTAGTTTTGATGCCTTCAGTGAGACTCTACAATGTAAATAGTCATGAAAATAAAGAAACACATTGAATGAGAAGGTGTGTCCAAACTTTTGGCCTGTACTGTATGGGAACGCAAACCAGCACGCCATGGTTAGGCTGGGCCAAAAAGAACCAGACTTACCGATCCGACGAGCAGCTGCAGGATCATCTCGCCTGTGCTGGCACTGGTCACCAGGACCGTGGTGGCACAACCTTTAACACACAAGAGATAAGGCACAGACGGCTAATAAAATGATACTCCTCCCACGTACTTTCACCTGCACATCTCATTCAAACTCTCAACTACTGACAAAACCTTCAGCTATTAGAACATTACTGAGCATTAGAGAAGGGAGGCAAGGACGCAATTTACACTTTATGAATTAACTATACTGGGACTTTTTCCACATACTATACTACGACTTTTTTTTATAACTTTCTTTCCACATACTATACTACGACTTTTTATATGACTTTTTTTCGACATACTATACTACGACTTTTTTTTGACATACTATGACTTTTTTTCGACATACTGTACTACGACTTTTTTTTATTACTTTTTTTCGACATACTATACTACGACTTTTTTTCGACATACTGTACTACGACTTTTTTTATGACTTTTTTTCGACATACTATACTACAACTTTTTTTTCAACATACTATACTAAGACTTTTTTTATGACTTTTTTTCCACATACTATACTACGACTTTTTTTCCACATACTATAATACGACTTTTTTCCACATAATATACTACGACTTTTTTTCCACATACTATACTACGACTTTTTTTATGACTTTTTTTCCACATACTATACTACGACTTTTTTTCCACATACTATAATACGACTTTTTTCCAAATAATATACTATGACTTTTTTTCGACATACTATACTACGACTTTTTTTCGACATACTGTACTACGACTTTTTTTATGACTTTTTTTCCACATACTATACTACAACTTTTTTTTCGACATACTATACTAAGACTTTTTTTTATGACTTTTTTTCCACATACTATACTACGACTTTTTTTCCACATACTATAATACGACTTTTTTCCACATAATATACTACGACTTTTTTTCCACATACTATACTACGACTTTTTTTATGACTTTTTTTCCACATACTATACTACGACTTTTTTTCCACATACTATACTATGACTTTTTTTCCACATACTATAATACGACTTTTTTCCACATAATATACTACGACTTTTTTTCCACATACTATACTATGACTTTTTTTCCACATACTATAATACGACTTTTTTCCACATAATATACTACGACTTTTTTTCCACATACTATACTATGACTTTTTTTATGACTTTTTTTCCACATACTATACTACGACTTTTTATATGACTTTTTTTCGACATACTATACTACGACTTTTTTTTGACATACTATGACTTTTTTTTCGAAATATTATACTATGACTTTTTTTCGACATACTATAATACGACTTTTTTTATGACTTTTTTTCCACATACTATACTACGACTTTTTTTTATGACTTTTTTTCCACATATACTACGAATTTTTTTCGACATACTATACTACGACTTTTTTTCGACATACTATACTACGACTTTTTTTTATGACTTTTTTTCGACATACTATACTACGACTTTTTTTCGACATACTGTACTACGACTTTTTTATGACTTTTTTTTCGACATACTATACTACGACTTTTTTTTCGACATACTATACTAAGACTTTTTTTTTATGACTTTTTTTCCACATACTATACTACGACTTTTTTTCCACATACTATACTACGACTTTTTTTCCACATACTATACTACGACTTTTTTTCCACATACTATACTACGACTTTTTTTATGACTTTTTTTCCACATACTATACTACGACTTTTTTTATGACTTTTTATGACATACTATACTACGACTTTTTTTCGACATACTATACTACGACTTTTTTTTGACATACTATGACTTTTTTTCGACATATTATACTATGACTTTTTTTCCACATACTATAATACGACTTTTTTTATGACTTTTTTTCCACATACTATACTATGACTTTTTTTATGACTTTTTTTCCACATACTATACTACGACTTTTTTTTATGACTTTTTTTCCACATATACTACGACTTTTTTTCGACATACTATACTACGACTTTTTTTCCGACATATTATACTACGACTTTTTTTTATGACTTTTTTTCGACATACTATACTACGACTTTTTTTCGACATACTGTACTACGACTTTTTTTTATGACTTTTTTTCCACATACTATACTACGACTTTTTTTCCACATACTATAATACGATTTTTTTCCACATAATATACTACGACTTTTTTTCCACATACTATACTACGACTTTTTATATGACTTTTTTTCGACATACTATACTACGACTTTTTTTTGACATACTATGACTTTTTTCGACATATTATACTATGACTTTTTTTCGACATACTATACTACGACTTTTTTTCGACATACTATAATACGACTTTTTTTATGACTTTTTTTCGACATACTATACTACGACTTTTTTTTCGACATACTATATTACGACTTTTTTTTATGACTTTTTTTCCACATACTATACTACGACTTTTTTTCCACATAATATACTACGACTTTTTTTCCACATACTATACTACGACTTTTTTTTATGACTTTTCCACATACTATACTACGACTTTTTTTATGACTTTTTTTCCACATACTATACTACGACTTTTTTTCAACATACTATACTACGACTTTTTTTATGACTTTTTTTCCACATACTATACTATGACTTTTTTTCGACATACTATACTACGACTTTTTTTTATGACTTTTTTTCGACATATACTACGACTTTTTTTCGACATACTATACTATGACTTTTTTTTCGACATACTATACTACGACTTTTTTTCGACATACTGTACTACGACTTTTTTTTATGACTTTTTTTCCACATACTATACTACGACTTTTTTTGACTTTTTTTCCACATACTATACTACGACTTTTTTTTATGACTTTTTTTCCACATACTATACTACGACTTTTTTTCCACATACTATACTAGGACTTTTTTTATGACTTTTTTTTTTCCACATACTATACTACGACTTTTTTTTTATGACTTTTTTTCCACATACTATACTACGACTTTTTTTCCACATACTATACTACGACTTTTTTTTATGACTTTTTTTCCACATACACTACGACTTTTTTTCGACATACTATACTACGACTTTTTTTCGACATACTGTAAAACGAATTTTTTTTATGACTTTTTTTCCACATACTATACTACGACTTTTTTTCCACATACTATAATACGACTTTTTTCCACATAATATACTACGACTTTTTTTCCACATACTATACTACAATTTTTTTTTATGACTTTTCCACATACTATACTACGACTTTTTTTATGACTTTTTTTCCACATACTATACTACGACTTTTTTTCAACATACTATAATACGACTTTTTTTATGACTTTTTTTCCACATACTATACTATGACTTTTTTTCGACATACTATACTACGACTTTTTTTATGACTTTTTTTCGACATATACTACGACTTTTTTTCGACATACTATACTATGACTTTTTTTTGACATACTATGACTTTTTTTCAACATACTATACTACGACTTTTTTTTATGACTTTTCCACATACTATACTATGACTTTTTGTATGACTTTTTTTCCACATACTATACTACGACTTTTTTTCAACATACTATAATACGACTTTTTTTATTACTTTTTTTCCACATACTATACTATGACTTTTTTTCCACATACTATACTATGACTTTTTTTCCACATACTATACTACGACTTTTTTTTATGACTTTTTTTCGACATATACTACGACTTTTTTTCGACATACTATACTATGACTTTTTTTGACATACTATGACTTTTTTTCAACATACTATGACTTTTTTTTATACTTTTGACTTTTCCACATACTATACTACGACTTTTTTTATGACTTTTTTTCCACATACTATACTACGACTTTTTTTCAACATACTATAATACGACTTTTTTTATGACTTTTTTTCCCACATACTATACTACGACTTTTTTTATGACGTTTTTCGACATATACTACGACTTTTTTTCGACATACTATGCTATGACTTTTTTTCGACATACTATACTACGACTTTTTTTATGACTTTTTTTTCGACATATACTACGACTTTTTTTTGACATACTATACTATGACTTTTTTTCGACATACTATACTATGACTTTTTTTCGACATACTATACTACGACTTTTTTTCGACATACTATACTACGACTTTAATGACTTTTTTTCGACATACTATACTACGACTTTTTTTCGACATACTATACTTAGACTTTTATGACTTTTTTTCGACATGCTATACTATGACCTTTTAATCACCTTTTTGACATACTATACTATGACCTTTTTATCATACTATACTATGACTTTTTTTCGACATATTTTACTATGGCTTTTTTCAACATACTATACTATGACTTTTTCGATATATAATGCTTTGACTTTTTCTTTTTCCGATTTTTTGGGGTAATTTTGACATCCTACTGTATACTTACTTTTTCATCACTTTTTTCGACATACTATACTATGACTTTTTTATGACTTTATTCGACATGCTATGACTTTTTATGATTAGTTTTTTACATAATATACCTTTTTTTTCGATATATCATGCTATGACTTCATTACTTTTTTCGACAAACTATACTATGACTTTTTTATGTCTTTTTTGACATACTATACTATGACTTTTAATTTTTATGAATTAAATACTGAATATCAGCGAGTCTTGAGTGAAGAAGTCAAAGACAGGTCATATAGCTCAGGGTGATATGAGAATGCACAGAAGACTCTAGGTTGTGTGTTCATTCAGTTTTGATGTCGAATATACAATGGGAAAAAGATAAATATGCCCAGACTATATTATTACTTTTTTATGACTTTTTTTTCCCACATACTATACTATGACTTTTTTATGACTTTTTTTCGACATACTATGACTTTTTTCGACATACTATACTATGACTTTTTTATGACTTTTTTTCCCACATACTATACTATGACTTTTTTTCGACATACTATACTATGACTTTTTTTCCACATACTATACTATGGATTTTTTATCACCTTTTTGACATATTATAATATGACTTTTTTTCGACATACTATACTATGACTTGCCTGCAACACGTTCCAAAAAAGCTGGGACAGGGGCATGTTTACCACTGTGTTACATCCCCTTTCCTTTTAACTTTTAACACTCAATAAGCATTTGAGAAATGAGGACACTTATTGCTGAAGCCTATATTTTAAACTTTTCAAAATACTATACCATGACAATTTTTGACATACTATACTATGACGTTTTTATAATTGTTTTCTAAATACTATAACTATGACTTTTTTTAATCACTTTTTTCAAAATACTATACCATGACGTTTTTACAATCTTTTTCTACTTACTATACTATGACTATCACTTTTTTCAAAATACTATACTATGACTTTTTTATAATTTCTTTCCACATACTATACTATGAATGTTTTATAAAAAAAAAATGTTTTACATACTATACTATGGCTTTTTTTTATAATTTCTTTCAATATACTATACTATGACTTTTTTTTATATTTTTTCGACATCCTATACTATGACTTTTTTATAAAAAAATTCTTTTACATCCTATACTATGGCTTTTTTATAATTTGTTTTTACATACTATACTATGACTTTTTTATAAAAAAATTATTTTACACATATGGCTTTTTTTTATAATTTCTTTCAAAACAGTGTGTTCAGGGGACAGGCAGCTAGCAGATAGTAAGCAGATGTTTTTTACAGTGTGTTCAGGGGACAGGCAGCTAGCAGATAGTGAGGAGATGTTTTTTACAGTGTGTTCAGGGGACAGGCAGCTAGCAGATAGTGAGGAGATGTTTTTTACAGTGTGTTCAGTGGACAGACAGCTAGCAGATAGTGAGATGTTTTTTACAGTGTGATCAGGGGACAGACAGCTAGCAGATAGTGAGGAGATGTTTTTTACAGTGTGTTCAGGGGACAGACAGCTAGCAGATAGTGAGGAGATGTTTTTTACAGTGTGTTCAGGGGACAGACAGCAGATAGTGAGGAGATGTTTTTTACAGTGTGTTCAGGGGACAGACAGCTAGCAGATAGTGAGGAGATGTTTACTGTATGTGACAAAAAATGTTGTGGCTTAAAAAACATATGACATCACTTAGAGCACCTTTAAGTCTGCTAAACTACTTCTGAACCAGATGCTGGTACAACCGCCTCTACTGCTGCCCAGGTTGGATTTTGCTTTATTATTGTTGGCCTCGCTAGTTAGTACAGCTGGGCAATATATCAATATTATATCGATATTGTGATATGAGACTAGATATCGTCTTGGATTTTGGACAGGTGTGCGTGTTGATGTGTTTCCTGGTTTTAAAGGGTGCATTACAGTAAAAGGATGCAATTTTCTGAACTTGCCAGACTTTTCTAACTGTTCTATTATTTGCCTTTACCCACTTAGTCATTATATCCACATTACTGATGATTATTTATCAAAAACCCAGTTGTGGAAATATTTTGTGAAAACACCATTAGTCAACCCTACAATATCATCGCAATATTGTTATCGACGTATTAGGTAAAAAAATACCGTGATTTTTGATTTTCTCCGTATCGCCCAGCCCTACGCTAACATCAGGAGCCGGTGTAACAGCATCATCATTTTTGGTCCTCCTCATAGAGTAGGAATTGATGCCGAGAGTGTGTCAGAATGTGTGTGCGTCACTTTACCTTTGTAGTCTAGTACGTCCTCTGTAAAGGCCAGCACTGACGGGAACACACTGCTGATGCACAGTCCCAACAGGCAAGTACCAATGAAGAGAAACACACAGCTGGTGTAGAAGATCAACACCAGGCACTGCACCAGGATGACCCCCACCTGAAAGACACACAGCGAGAGTGAGACAATGACCAGAATTTAACAGAAGTCTGCTGTAAACAGAAAACAGATGAGGCTATAAGTCAGCAGCTCTAACCATCATCACCATGTTTCCTCAAAACACTGGTACACTGCTGCCTATATATACACAGTCATGTGAAAAAATTAGGACACCCATGCTGAAGTTGACAAAAAAAAAAAATCATCTTTTGGAAATTGATCTTAAAGGTATTGTGTAGGATTTTCTTTTTCCGGGTGGATCATCAAAATAATTGGTCCTCCTAGTTGTCAATCAGTCTGGTGATATGTATACGTAAGGCTGTCGTACGTGCTCGTCCCTAGGTAGTTTTCGCATTCTGCGCATGAGCACTTTCAGGTGTATATGTGTGGTGAGCTACGGTTTCAGCCGTTCATGGAAACTCGCCGTTCTCACCGTGTTTCTTCAAAATGTCTGAAGGGTCGCAAGAGAAAACGTGTCTACGAACTGTATGACAAGAAGAGAAAGGCCTCCGATGAAAGAAACAAGACAAGAGTGTTTTTGGGAGAATATTTCACACGCTGGCGTGCGCTAAAAGCACAGGTTGGGCTTCCCACTGATGCCTCAGTCGTGAAGTTTCTACTCCACAGGTAAAGTTTGGCTATTTGGAGAAATCCATTTAAAATCACTGCTAGTAAAAGTTGATGTAAGCTATGATTAGCGATGCTAGCCCTGGCACAAGTCACGCACCGCGCACACACGGTAAACATCTCAATTTGTGAAAAAGTGCAAATCTTCTTTAGGAAAGTAGGCTTGTATGAGCCGTGCCGACAGCAACTTGTAAACAGTGCACTCTTGTGCACACGTTTAATAGGCGTTCCCTCTCGGGAGCAGGCAGAGGGTTGAGCATGTGCATTATTTCAAAAAGTACAGAGGGCGGTTCTTTTCTAAAATTCGGGAAAATCCTCCACAATACCTTTAATGCCTTAATTAAAAAATGAGGAAAAATCCGACTTTGAAGGACACCAATTTTCTTTGTGAATGAATAATGTATCGTAAATAAATAAATAAATGTTTTTCCTTAAAATACAGGGGGCATAAGTCCGTACACCCCTACGTTAAATTCCCATAGAGGCAAGCAGATTTTTATTTTTATTTCATGGATCCAGGATACTATGCATCCTGATAAAGTTCCCTTGGCCTTTTTGCAAATATTCTTTCCTCAAATGTTGTGGGTTGCATCTTGGGGCTGCAGTACTGATTGGAGCTTCAGTACAGCTCTCAATCTATCTGAACCCAACATAAAAAGCTCGTGAAAAATTGGAAATAAAGTCGCAGCAAACGCTCGATGGTGTTTTTTGCCTCCAACGGTGCCTTCCAGGCAGCTAACCCTAACCCTAAACATAACCAATGCCACGTTGCCTGGAAGGAGACGCTGGGGGCAAAAAACACCAAAGACCAGGCAAACGTGCCTGTGTTCATCAGACCTCTAGGGGGCATAGCTCTTTAACAGATGTGCTGCTACTGAGTGGGCATCAGGCACGTACGACTACATTTACTGTACATGTGTTCAAATACAAACAGACCAAAGTAAAGTAATAGACAATGTTCTCTTGTTCCTAAAGTGAGTATGACAAAGCAGTTTAGTTTGGCTTAAACAGCTTGTTTGTATAACCTCTTAATCATCCTCCAAACGATGCCACCAAATCCTGTCATGTGCTTTACCATGCCGTTCAAATATTTGGTTAGAACCAACATACAACAGCTGTGCATGAGCTTTATTGCTTATACTAGAATTTAATGCTCCGTGGGACACACAAATCAATGTGGGACAGCCTCACCTTTTGAACTCTATTGTCACTGCACTGTGATATCAACTACTGTATTCATTTTAGGGTGGATTTGTCTTTTAAATGTACAGTACAGGCCAAAAGTTTGGACACACCTTCTCATTCAATGTGTTTCCTTTTTATTTTCATGACTATTTACATTGTAGATTCTCACTGAAGGCATCAAAACTATGAATGAACACATATGGAATTATGTACTTAACAAAAAAGTGTGAAATAACTGAAAACATGTCTTATATTTTAGATTCTTCAAAGTAGCCACCCTTTGCCTTTTTTTGATAACTCTGCAAACCCTTGGTGTTCTCTCAATGAGCTTCATGAGGTAGTCACCTGAAATGGTTTTACCTTCACAGGTGTGCTTTGTCAGGGTTCATTAGTGGAATTTGTTTCCTTATTAATGAAAAAAGCAAAGGGTGGCTACTTTGAAGAATCTAAAATATAAGACATGTTTTCAGTTATTTCACACTTTTTTGTTAAGTACATAATTCCATATGTGTTCATTCATAGTTTTGATGCCTTCAGTGAGAATCTACAATGTAAACAGTCATGAAAATGCAAATGAAACACATTGAATGAGAAGGTGTGTCCAAACTTTTGGCATGTACTGTACATTTTTAACATGAAATGCATAACATAAACAAACATTTTTGTTATGAATCCCTCCAAAATCAGTTTTTAAATAACTGTGACCTGCAGGAGAGTTGAAAAACAAACTGCTCATTCAGTGCTCTCTAATGGACAAACTACGCATGTAATGGCCCGGACGCACAGAGCAGAAAACTTTTGGCCTGTACTGTATGTTCATACCAAACTGAAGGTGAGCAGCCTGGGTGCTTGGAATCTGTAGGACAGGTAGATGAAAGCCAGTCTTCCTACGGTGATGGAGGCCCAGAAGACACTGTCCAGGCAGCCAGCGTTCTTGTGACCCATCAGCAGGGGAGGGGACACTGCGTAGGTGTAGACGAAGCCAGCATAGGAGCCCTGCAGGACAACACAGCGGGAGGTTGGAACAGAGCACAGGTTTTCAAGTCTGACAACGTGGGCACCCCTCAGACAACATCTCGACCAGTATTTCTCAAAGAGAAAAGGTCCGTGGACCCCTGGTGGTCCCTGCACGTAGATTTGGTAAAATATCACATTTTGACAATGAGGGAGTAGGCTTTTTCGTAAATCATTTCATTTGGCTGTATTTTATAATAGACAGCCCACCCCCCCAAAAGCCCAGCCATCATTGATACTGAAAGAAACTTAAAAAGGATTCTCAGGCTAGTTCTGAAATTATAAGGAGCGTCTTTTTTCTATGATTACTAACCAGATTTATGGATGTTAAAGGTCCCATGGCATGAAAATGTCTCTTTATGAGTTTTTTTTTTAACATTAATCTGAGTCCCCCCAGTCTGTGGCTAGAAATGGTGATAGGTGTAAACCGAGCCCTGGGTATCCTGCTCTGATTTTGAGAAAATGAAACCTCAGATGGACCAATCAGGAATCTTCTCCTTATGAGGTCATAAGGGGAAAGGTTACCTCCCCTTTCTCTGCTTTGCCCACCCAGAGAATTTGGCCCAACCATGAGAGAGAGAGAGAGAGACATCATGGCTTTCAAACGAGCAAAGTGGCAGTTGGTCAAGGCCACCCCCCAACATCCACCCAGTATTAGGGGACCACTAAGGTCTATATAAAAGAGACTTCAGATACAGTATTAGAGGACCACTAAGGTCTATATAAAAGAGACTTCAGATACAGTATTAGGGGACCACTAAGGTCTATATAAAAGAGACTTCAGATACAGTATTAGGGGACCACTAAGGTCTATATAAAAGAGACTTCAGATACAGTATTAGGGGGACCACTAAGGTCTATATAAAAGAGACTTCAGATACAGTATTAGGGGACCACTAAGGTCTATATAAAAGAGACTTCAGATACAGTATTAGGGGACCACTAAGGTCTATATAAAAGAGACTTCAGATACAGTATTAGGGGACCACTAAGGTCTATATAAAAGAGACTTCAGATACAGTATTAGGGGGACCACTAAGGTCTATATAAAAGAGACTTCAGATACAGTATTAGGGGACCACTAAGGTCTATATAAAAGAGACTTCAGATACAGTATTAGGGGACCACTAAGGTCTATATAAAAGAGACTTCAGATACAGTATTAGGGGACCACTAAGGTCTATATAAAAGAGACTTCAGATACAGTATTAGGGGACCACTAAGGTCTATATAAAAGAGACTTCAGATACAGTATTAGGGGACCACTAAGGTCTATATAAAAGAGACTTCAGATACAGTATTAGGGGACCACTAAGGTCTATATAAAAGAGACTTCAGATACAGTATTAGGGGACCACTAAGGTCTATATAAAAGAGACTTCAGATACAGTATTAGAGGGACCACTAAGGTCTATATAAAAGAGACTTCAGATACAGTATTAGGGGACCACTAAGGTCTATATAAAAAGAGACTTCAGATACAGTATTAGAGGGACCACTAAGGTCTATATAAAAGAGACTTCAGATACAGTATTAGAGGGACCACTAAGGTCTATATAAAAGAGACTTCAGATACAGTATTAGGGGACCACTAAGGTCTATATAAAAGAGACTTCAGATACAGTATTAGGGGGACCACTAAGGTCTATATAAAAGAGACTTCAGATACAGTATTAGGGGACCACTAAGGTCTATATAAAAGAGACTTCAGATACAGTATTAGGGGACCACTAAGGTCTATATAAAAGAGACTTCAGATACAGTATTAGGGGACCACGAAGGTCTATACAAAAGAGAGTTCAGATACACGAGAGGGTGGAGCTGGGGAGGATGATACGGTAAAGGTAATAAGTGTTGTTTATGGAGCCGCACTAAGCTAAACGCTAAAGAGGGAAAGCTGTGCATTTTCTAACAGCTGAAGGGAGGCATCCAGTGAAGTTTTACCGGTGGGTAACTGGGGACCTCCGGGCACTGGCGCCTCTCATCTGTATGTACGGCAGAACGCAGAAAATCAGCTAACTTTCCCTCAAGTTACCAGCTAACTCTATCGCTAGCTTGCTAGAATTGGTTGGTGAGGTGCCTCTAAACGCTGAACAAGACATTTTTATTGGGCCAAAATATTCCAATTAACTTTGATAACACAGTGACAAACGTTTAAGATGAAAACCTGGACACCCATAAACAAGTCCAGGTCTATTTGAATGTACACAGTACCATGGTTAGCATCGCTAAGCCTCTGTCCTGATTGACAGGTCCTAAAGCACCCCCTGCTTTATCGTCTATTCTAAAATAAATGGGACCATAATTTACAAAATGAACATCATGCCGTATTGAAGAAGACTTAAAACTAGTGACTGAGACAGTAAACCGATTATGAAAAGGTTTACTGAGGTAAACATTCAAGTAGGGCCGCCACCTCTTAGTCAATTAGTGGACTAAGAGGTGGTTTTGGTCTTAGTCGACTAAGATTTCTTTAGTCCATTAGTCATTTTTTA
>CM046790.1:2871154-2923654 GCA_025617405.1 Perca schrenkii | reverse complement strand
AAGCCCTAAAGAAAATCTACGTTAAAGTAGTTTATTTATGTTATTTTTCCGTTATAACTGACTGTCAAACTGGAGAATAAAAGAAAGTTCTACGACATTCATTGTTTGGTTTTTGTTTATGTTTTACAAAGAGTTTAACCTGAGCCAGACCGACAACAAAGACAGAAATAATATCCCATCCATACAGGGATAGTAGTATACAGCTGTTAAAACATAATAAAATATATGACACACTGGTATCGGATCGGTACTCGGTATCGGCCGATACGCAAGTTCAGTATCAGAATCGGGAAGCAAAAAATGGTATCGGGCCATCTTTAATTATACTGTCACCTTCATAATTATTTGGACAGTGACAACATTTTTGTTATTTTGACTCCACCACAATGGATTTGAAACAAAACAATTGGAATATGCTTTGAGTGCAGACATTCGGCTTTGATTTAAGGGTATAGAATTAACCATTTTTATGCACAGACCCCACAGTTCAGGGTACCAAAAGTAATTGGGCAAATTAACATTCTGTAATATTAAAAAGGTGCAGTAGGTAAGACTTATAAAACTACCTTTCTGTCATATTTGCTGAAACTGACCCTATGTTCCAGTTTAACTACATGAAGCAGGTCATTTAAAATAAATCCAGCTCCTCTGGCTCCACCTACAGCCTGGAGGGAGATTTACAAAAACCCACAGCTCCCTGTTCAGATGCACCAATCAGGGCCAGGTGGGAGTGTCTAACTGCGTGTCATCACTGCTTATGCACACACATTCATTCTCCCTTGTGGGGGGAGGGGCTTAGGAGACCGTTTTGGGCTTTAGCGGAAAGGGGGGGAGGGACTGAGAAGTTGTTGATGTTCAAATTTTTTGGCTAAGTCCTGGATCTTCACCATCCTACCTACAGCACCTTTAAGTAAAGTCATCCTACTTATAATATGCTAATCCTTTGCAAAATATTGATAAGTGCAGGTTTAACTTTCTACAGTTTCTTTACTTCATCAATAAAGTCAATTAACCAGAAGGAACTAAATTATGTTATTGCATGGCACACACACACACACACACACACACACACACACACACACACACACACACACACACACACACACACACACACACACACACACACACACACACACACACACACACACACACACACACACACACACACACACACACACACACACACACACCTGCAGGAAGAGGGCGGAGTCTTTCTGAAACAGCTTCACCAGCTGGAGGTTGGCAATGGTGTCAATCACCCCCATGGCTAAGCCAGCGATCGCCATGGCGACGGCCAGCAGTATCACGTGGTTACATAGCGGTATGATGGCGAACACGAGCGAGATGATGAGAGTGCAGGAGAACAGCGCTGACAGGGAGGACTGGAGTCTGGAGAAGACACAGAAAGAAAAGACAACACACCCAAAGCATTAGGCGGTACATTCACACTGTTAATGACAACATTCACTCACTCGTTGAGAAGTTTAAGGCTTTAAGTTTGAATCATTCTATATTTTTTTAAAGGGTAACTTAAGGTCTTTTCAACCTGGACCCTATTTTCCTATGAGTTTGTGTCTAAGTGTGTGAGGCATGTCTTGCTTTTTCCTGTTGCTCTGGTCTAAAATCATCTGGCCAAAAGGACTACAGTTGAAAATTAGCCGGCTGGCTAACACTGGCACATTTACAGAAATGTTGATTAATGTGTGTTGTCCTTTATAAATAAAGAATAAGAATAAGAATAAGGCGAGCGTGGCTGGTCACCTCGACAGAGGTGGTACTAAATAAAGTACCTGTTGGCAGGTACCAGGGACTTTTTAATTGTAATGGAAAACCAAAAAAGGCGAGTAGAGTCGAGCAGGTACCATGTGATGGAAAATTGAAGCCATTGAAGAAGGAATTTCCAGCTTGTTTTGCTGCAGTAAAGTCACCTTGATGGTCTGCTGCTCCATTATCTTTTATTTATCACACCTCTACATTATATTTACCTTGTAGTCTCCTTATTTTCTGCCAACTTTCCACTCTCCTTTCAACCTTGTCCTAGATAACTAGAGACATTTCACCCAGAGCATGTGATATAAGGGACCAACATTAGAATCTAGAGTGCATGTAATCAGTAGTGGCAGTAATAATCAGAAGTCTACCACTTTGGTCCAGATTAGAATATCTCAACAACTAGTGCACGGATTACCATGAAAGTGTGTACATACATCCATAATCCCCAGAGGATGAACCCTCAAGACTTGGGGGGACAGCTTGACTTTTCCTCTAGCACAAACAGAAGGTCAACATTTTAATTATCCTGTGAAATATCTCAACATCTACCTGATGGATTGGCAAACATTGTTACAGTCATTCATGATCCCCAGATGATGAGTTCTGCTGACTTTCTATTCCATCTACTTCATGGGTGTCAAACTCAACTTTACTAAGGGCCACACTGGGAAACAAGAATCATACCAGGGGCTTTTTATTTAATCAAAAAAGTAAAATATATTTGACTGTATTATTGCATGTGTCATATAGTCTTCTCACTTACAGTTTGGTCAACATAAAGTCCTATAGAAGTCAGTCATCATAGAAAAGAAGCGCCCAAAAACGTCGGAAAAAGTGACAAAAATGTCGGAAAAAGTGACAAAAATGTTGGAAAAAGTGGCAAAAACATCAGAACAAATTACAAAAATTTCGCCAAAAGTGACAAAAACATCAGAAAAAGTGACAAAAAGTAGGTGGGCCAAAATGTATTGTGAACCAAAATTGATATGCGGGCCTGATCATAATCTGCGAAGGGCCGGATTTGGCCCGCGGGCCTCGAGTTTGACACCTGTGATCTAGTTCAATAGATCTCGACACTGACCAAACACTTTTTTAACGGCTCCGGTTCTGGAAGTGATTTTTGCCCATTTAATTGCTCCATTGATGTTTCCGAATATGCGTTTAGAGTTTTAAGCCTGGAACCGAGCCAACCAGCTACGAGAATTACCTTGGCCATAAACCAGTTGATTCGGCGCAAAAAACATTTGGAAAATTGAATAATGAAAGGCAAAAAAGTACAAGACTGTGCACATAAACGATCACAGACTTCAGTGGTAGCAGCTCACTAGCCGTCTGCAGGTTCGCTAAACATTTCCATGGTACCACCAATCAGAAACATTGCTTTTTACGCTTAGGATTGTGGGTAGCGTAGTACTTCTCCATGACATCAGTGAATAAAACAAGGTTGATTTCATACGGACTTCTACAGGAACATGAGGCTTGTATACAGCCTTGTAGATGTGGTCAGTCGACCGTGGAGGATTCAGACTTTATAGCTAATAATGAAATTTCTTATAGAGAAAATTAATTGGATTTTCACTTCCGGAACCACATTGTTGAACTCAATTCAGTTGACATGTATTATTTTGAGTAATATGTCTCAATAGCTATTTGATTGACAGCCATGACTTTTACTACACACATTTCATCCCACATACGTATGAATTGTAATAACTTTTGGGATCATCAGATGACCACATTCCTAAAAAAACAGTAGCATTAGTTGCCCTTTGAGTTGATTGATTATTAGCAAAGCATGCTACCATGCTAAACTAAGATTATAAACAAAGCACAGCCTCACAGAGCCGCTAGCATGGCTGTAGACACTTCAGTCTTTTTATATAGGGCCAGGAAAGAGACTAGATGATAAGAAATGAGTCCAATTACCCATCTAACAGAGCCTGCAGATGGCACACTAAAATTAAAATGGATGTGAAATGGATCAGTATCTAACAGGAAACTGATATGTGACAATGTAGGGATACTTTCAGTCCCAAAGCTAAGATAAGATATAGAAAACCAGCTTCACACAGTCACATTCCCACTCCTGGTCACAGTTCACTGGCTGCTGCACACACCTCAAACAACCGACTGGCATTTGAATGGTGCAGATTTGCCAGTCAAATTTAGAATACATGCAGGGCAATCACATTTATTGGCAGACTAACTGGTGAGTAGCCTACTGCCCTATTTCTGGCACTTCCCCACTCAGCGCTCACTCAACCCACTCACGTTTTCTTGAAGAGTCCTCCCAGGCTGCTGCCCACCAACAGGAAGAACTGCTGGGAGAAGAAGACCCAGGTGATCTGCTGCAGCGTGGACTGGGTCTGACACCTCAGGTCCAGCACGGTGGGTCCCAGGAAGGCGATGCACAGGCCGAAGCTGAAGAACACGCTCCAGTAGGTGAGGGTCTGCCGCCAGTGGCGCTTAAACAGCGACCAGATCCGCTCGTCCAGCAGCTTCATGGCTCTACTTCTCGCTGCAGACGCCAAACAGCTGCTCGTTTACACCGAGACACTCAACTACACACACACTGCCGACGGAGTCTCACGAGTCAGCCGCCCTGTTGGCGGACGTGGCGCTGATTGGCTCGTCTGCCAAGGTACCGCCCACTTTCTGGCTGCTTTCAGATCAGTTTATCACTGGTGCATGATGATTAGGGCTTGGGCCTGAGGCTACTCAGGTCGTTTTGACAAATAAAGAAGCAGCCTACCAATACAGCACTGTACAAACAGCCATTGGTGGAATGTAAGTGGAAGTACATTTACTCAAGAACTGTATTTAAGTACAAATTTGAGTTACCTTTACTTGTGTCTTTTCTTTCCATACCACTTTCTACTTCTACTCGGCTACATTTCAGATAGAAATACTGCACTTTTTTACTCCAATACAGTTCATTTCATTTTATTATTTATCTCGAACAATCAACAATGTTGCAAAAGAAAACTAAATAAAAATCACAAAATAAAACACAAACAATCAGAATTTAACAAAAAAATAAAAAGGATTAGTTCAAGAAGGAGCAGGCAGAAGCAAACAGCTTATTTGGTCCTATCCGACCCCTAGTTACTAGTTACTTTAGAAATTAAGACTTTTGCACAATTAAACACATGTAGGCTAGGTTACAAAATCCAATGTTTTATTATAAATGAAACTACCCAACAATAGGCCAGCTGAAATGACTAGCAGATTAAACATTTAGTTAATTGACAGAACTGTTTGGATTGTTTCCAGTCTCTAAAATGTGAGGATTTTTCTGCATTGAGCCCTTTTACTTTTAAAGCGATAACGTAGTTTCTGTCACCCCCATGAGGAGTTCGAAGTGACCCCTCCTTCTTCACACAGCTGCTAGTAGCCAAGGAGGACACGGAGGATTAAAAAAACCATGATGGACTCTTCAGAAGAGGTCATTATTAGGGGTGTGCGAAAAAAATCGATTCACATTCGTATCGCGAGTCAAGCTACCGATTCAAAAACAATTAATTTTAGAAATTTTTTTTATTGTATGTCTACTGCAATCATATGGGAAAATTAACTACATTTACATACTGTGTTATTATATATAATTATGTTTTTGGGCATTTTCACCCTTTAATCAGTCCTTCCAGAAAAAATGTGGAGTTTTTCGATGATTGTTGCAGGGCAGAAATCCTTTATTATGCGGCACGTTTTCTTAAAAAATGCGATGGAATATGCGGGATATTTGCAGTTTTATGCCATGAAATTGTGGGAACTTGCAAAAACTGGTTTGATGAAAAAGAGAAAAAAAAAGTGATTCCCCCTCTACCAACTGAGCTATCCGGGCACCCGTGAATCGTTTTTGTTTTTTTTAATCGAGAATCGTTTTTGAATCAAAAATCAATATTGAATCGAATCGTTACATTTTCTGAATCGTGCACCCGTAGTAATTATGTTCACTTGAGTTTCTGCGCGCGAAAGTCCCCGGCCGACCCAAGTTGTGTGGAGCTGATGGTGTTAATTAGCTTTGTAGCCAGTGTTTTTAATTACAATGTGGCCTTTGGGGGAGCCCACTTTTCATGAGCTTGCGACTTAGATAGATACATAACAGCTACAAGTGTATGCACTATACAGGATTTACCCTATTATACTTTATCTACGGTAATAGATAGGTCAAACAGCAAACAGCCAGCCACAAATAGTCTATAAACAAAGCATCAGGCTGTCTTTGAGATTTCACATGAACAACGGTTAAAGTTATTCAGGCTACCGAAGAATACCTGAATTCATCTGTTCAATTAGGTCTAAGTGACGCACCCCAAGTTTCCATCCTTAACCGTTTTGCCAGCAGCGTGTTGGCATGTGAAACGAGTGCTGTGTGTCTACAGTGTGTGCAGACTGTAGTTACAGTATAGCCTGAGGCCTTTTGAAGGAGCAACACTTAGGTTTTAGTTCGTGATCTCCCTGCAGGGAAACGGTCTTAAACATCTTTTTACTCTGCAAACAAAAGTGCATTGGGAGTTGTACCTGAAATTGCCTCCAGCCTTAAAATAAATTTTAATAAAATATTAAAATGTGAAAAGTTGGTGTGAAAAACATGCAGCTGTTACTTGCATCTATTCTGAATAAAACCAAAGGATGCAGCCAATGGCCAAGTGTGTACTCAAGATACAAAGGCGTTATACTGTCAGCTATCTAGCATCAATCAAAAGATACTCTCTCTCAAGGGTTAAAGACGACACAAGAGTTAACAAACAGCCATGTGTATCGGCTCTTCCAGTCTCTCCACTGCTGGCTGTTACAATTTAACGGGACAGAGGAGCAAGAGGGGTTAGGATGGACTTAAGGAGACTTGATGTTGAAGTGAATTAGATTTACATCGCCGTCATGCATGAATGAATGATATTTTCGCAATTTTACACGTAATAATCCACAATGATCACATTTCACAAAACTGAAATTGCACGTCAAAATGACACACTGTTCATATTTTCAGAGACCCGCCCCCACATTTTTTTCACAAATCACGTTTTCAGGGGAGCCCATGTCGTATTAAGGGGAGATGAGCTCCCCCTAGCTCCCCTGTAGGTCACACCCTGTTTGAAGCAACTCATTTAGTGGCTTGAATGTAACAGACGTTCATTAGTATCACAAAGTTATGGACTAAGCTTTAATAGGCCTACTTGAATTCCATTTTCCTCTTGATACTTTCATACTTTAAGTAACATTTTCAATGGAGGACTTTTACTTACTACTTAAAGTGCTCATATTATGCTTTTTTGGCTTTTTCCCTTTCCTTTATTGTGTTGTATATCTTTTTTTGTGCATGTTATTGGTTTACAAAGTGAAAAAGCCCCAAAGTCCCCCCCCAAAGGGACTTACCATCTCCAACAGAAAACACTGTTCACAAACTGCTCCAAACAGCTCTATTGTAGTCCAGCCTTTACTTCAGAGACCAACATGCGTCACTTTGTAACACACGTTATAATGCTCACCTAGCTGCTAGCATAGCACGCCCTCATACTCTGCTTCTGACTGGCTAGTAGTCCTTACCTAGGTACTGTCAGGGCACGCCCTCATAGCAATGTGCAGTACAACAAAATATGGTGTTTTCTGAAAAATAAACCATGTAAACCTATTCTGATATAACCTCTAAATACAATCATGAACCAAAAATTGAGCATAATATGAGCACTTTAAGTAAAGGATCTGGATACTGCTTCCCCCACTGCAAATAGACGACTCAAAATGGGACTTAAGTAGGCTACAGAATCATTATTCTCTCTATCCAGATGAATCCACTGAGCGTGTTGTATTTAGGATACAGTAACATCACTTTATATAGCCTATATATCACGTGCAGGGACATGCTGAGAAAGTTGAAAGTGCTGATGTGGGACTTTCACAGAGCATATCATCCCTGTCTGTACACCATAGAAATATTTGTACAACTGTGAATTATTCATATTTTCAGTTATTTAAATAAAAATCCTACATAGCCTTTCAATAAAAAGGCGATTGGGTAGTTAAATCTATAACAATGTGTCTCATATGTATTATTTTATAATTTATAAACTGATCACGTCTTGTTTGTAAAATCTTAATATGACAGTAAGTGAATAATTCCTGTGGAGTAAACATAGCGTAAAATCAAGTTACTCAATTAAAGTACAAGTACCTCAAAATTGTTAATTAAACAAATAGTTTACGTAGCATCGGTGACATCACAGAGTTTGTATTTTGGAGCCAGAAATGACCAAATTTGGACAAAAGTGCAGAGCTGGAGAGAATGACTAGCTAAGCTAAACGCTAACTGTCTAACTTTTTGAAGCCGGCTCCCAGTAACCTTTTATCAGCTAAATTTAAATGTAAAGACCACTAAACCACATTCATCACCGGTTCATAGGATATCACACAAGTTGTTATTCACACAGCACAGGCCAAAAGTTTGGACACACCTTCTCATTCAATGTGTTTCTTTATTTTCATGACTATTTACATTGTAGATTCTCACTGAAGGCATCAAAACTATGAATGAACACATATGGAATTATGTACTTAACAAAAAAGTGTGAAATAACTGAAAACATGTCTTATATTTTAGATTCTTCAAAGTAGCCACCCTTTGCTTTTTTTGATAACTCTGCAAACCCTTGGTGTTCTCTCAATGAGCTTCATGAGGTAGTCACCTGAAATGGTTTTACCTTCACAGGTGTGCTTTGTCAGGGTTCATTAGTGGAATTATTTCCCTTATTAATAAAAAAAGCAAAGGGTGACTACTTTGAGGAATCTAAAATATAAGACATGTTTTCAGTTATTTCACACTTTTTAGTTAAGTACATAATTCCATATGTGTTCATTCATAGTTTTGATGCCTTCAGTGAGAATCTACAATGTAAATCAGAGGTGTCAAACTCAATTTCACTACGGGCCACACTGGAAACTAAGAATGACATCAAGGGCCGGACATGTTTAGTTTATTCACATGCTTTTATTTCATGAAAAAAGTCTTTTACTAGATTATTGCGTGTCTAATGTAGTCTTCTCACTTACAGTTTGGTCCACATAAAGAAAAGCCCCCAAAACATCAGGAAAAGTGGCAAAAACATCAGAAAAAAAGGCACCAAAAGCATCTGCAAAAGTGACAAAAACTTTAGAAAAAGCTACAAAAACTAGATGGGCCAAAATGTATTGTGAACCTAAACTGATATACGGGCCGGATCAAAATCTGCAAGGGGCCGGATTTGAGTTGAGTTTGACACGTGTGATGGAAATAGTCATGAAAATAAAAAGGAAACTCATTGAATGAGAAGGTGTGTCCAAACTTTTGGCCTGTACTGTAACTTCTCGTACGATATCATACGAACCCGTTCATTAAAATGCGTCAAAGCAAGTGAGAAGAAAGGTCATTTCCCCTCAAGGCGCTGACTCACCAACCCGATTATCGGGCGATTTGACTTGTTGAAAAGGTGGGCAGTCGGACTCAATGACCAATCTGATTGGTGGAGAGCTAACCCGGAAATAACGAGCGGGATAAGCATGACTAGAGTCTCTCAGAATCTGACGAAAATCTTTTAAACTGACCTTTGTAGAGCTGAAATGAAGACGGATTCAACAACTGCACGGACTATTTCTCTCTTCAAATGTTTTCAGAAACACGTTTCAGTGAACTATCTTCGTAAAATATGAGCTCGTATTCCGAACGAGCCGCCATTATGGTCTGGGTTTGACATCCGGGAGAAGCCAGACCCTCGTGATTCATCCAATGGGCAGGGGTGGCCTGAGGGTTAAAGAAGCGAGCTTGTGACTGGGAAATCGTCGGCGCAATGCCTAGACTGACGGGATAAAATCTGGGTGGGGAAAGTGAAAGAACAGTGCTTGTCCAATCCCTCATTACCACCACCGAGGTGCCCTTGAGCAAGGCCCTTAACCTCCAACCGCTCCAGTGGAGCTGCTCAGTGGCCAGCAGATCAGACTGTGGTTGTACTGGGCAGCTTCCAGGTATGAATGTGGAACTGTGGGAATGTGATCAGAGAAAATCAACAGAGAAGCTGCCTCTCAGTGATCCTTGCCTGAATAAATAAAGGTCATAAAAAATAAACTTCTGTTAAATCAGACTTCTTTTTGGAGCCAGTGGAATCCCCCTCTGCTGGAAATGAGAAAGAATGACGGTTAAAGGCACTTCCTCATTGGCTTCATTTTTCAGACCTGAAATCTTCTTCCATTATTTTTTACAGTCTATGGTTATACCCATACAGGTCATTATAATAGGCCTTGAATTTAGTAGTTTGGATGTAATATACAGTACAGGCCAAAAGTTTGGACACACCTTCTCATTCAATGCGTTTCCTTTTTATTTTCATGACTATTTACATCACACGTGTCAAACTCAACTCAAATCCGGCCCCTTGCAGATTTTGATCCGGCCCGTATATCAGTTTGGGTTCACAACACATTTTGGACCGTCTAGTTTTTGTAGCTTTTTCTAAAGTTTTTGTCACTTTTGCAGATGCTTTTGGTGCCTTTTTTTTCTGATGTTTTTGCCACTTTTCCTGATGTTTTGGGGGCTTTTCTTTATGTGGACCAAACTGTAAGTGAGAAGACTACATTAGACACGCAATAATCTAGTAAAAGATCCTTGACTTTTTTCATGAAATAAAAGCATGTGAATAAACTAAACATGTCCGGCCCTTGATGTCATTCTTAGTTTCCAGTGTGGCCCGTAGTGAAATTGAGTTTGACACCTCTGATTTACATTGTAGATTCTCACTGAAGGCATCAAAACTATGAATGAACACATATGGAATTATGTACTTAACAAAAAAGTGTGAAATAACTGAAAACATGTCTTATATTTTAGATTCTTCAAAGTAGCCACCCTTTGGTTTTTTATTAATAAGGGAAATAATTCCACTAATGAACCCTGACAAAGCACACCTGTGAAGGTAAAACCATTTCAGGTGACTACCTCATGAAGCTCATTGAGAGAACACCAAGGGTTTGCAGTTATCAAAAAAAGCAAAGGGTGGCTACTTTGAAGAATCTAAAATATAAGACGTGTTTTCAGTTATTTCACACTTTTTTGTTAAGTACATAATTCCATATGTGTTCATTCATAGTTTTGAGGCCTTCAGTGAGAATCTACAATGTAAATAGTCATGAAAATAAAAAGGAAACGCATTGAATGAGAAGGTGTGTCCAAACTTTTGGCCTGTACTGTATGTATGTAATGTCATTTGTAAAAATGTAACACTTAGTCACGGTCTAAAAAAGATCAAGAAACATCCCATCATGCGGTTTTAAATATTGGTGCTGCTTTACATTTTGTATTCTCTTTAGCATCAACTTACTAAGGTGACCGACAGCACCATCTTCTGTTCCTCTGTTATTGTACATCAGCCTTTGTATTGTATCCTCCAAGAAGTACATCATACAGTACCATCATAATTTACCACTTAAGTAGCCAGAGAAAAAAAAAAAGACATTGGCCAGGTGAGTGTTTGCCAGAATCTTTAATAGTTTCCTCAATAATTAATTAATTAATCAATTATTCAATCACTTTTATGCCTGACGGCAGTCACAGAACATTCAATTTCAGTGTAGACAAATCACACAAAATATCACATCTTATACAAAATCTTATACTTATCTTTTATAAAACATTTAGACATCTGCAGTTTTTTTTCCCCCGTTATTTTATTTTAAATACAGCGTTTTTTATTTTAATTTTTTTTTAAAAGGCATAAAACTCACTGAGAAAGATGAGAACATCTGTTAAAATACATATATATTATTCCTTTTTTTTATTACAGTATTTAAAATAGCTTAATTTACTACAACTAGATGCACAGTAATACTTCTGCCAGTGAGGGAAGGAATGGGGCGGTTGGAAGTGTGACATCCACAACAATACATCCTTCTGGAGTCCCAGCAGGGGGCCCTAAGGCCTCCTACGCACTGGCTGTGTGGCGTGAGCGTGGCGTGTCAGTTGCGTGGATTTTTCTACGTCTTTACCCACCAGAAAGGTGTCAAAGACAACATCGGCAGTATTGACGGAAAAATAGGCTCCACAATATTTCCTGTGCAATATCTGAAAATCAATAATTTGTTATTATTTTTTTAAATTACATTACAGTACAGTACAGGCCAAAAGTTTGGACACACCTTCTCATTCAATGCGTTTCCTTTTTATTTTCATGACTATTTACATTGTAGATTCTCACTGAAGGCATCAAAACTATGAATGAACACATATGGAATTATGTACTTAACAAAAAAAGTGTGAAATAACTGAAAACATGTCTTATATTTTAGATTCTTCAAAGTAGTCACCCTTTGCTTTTTTATTAATAAGGGAAAAAAGTCCACTAATGAACCCTGACAAAGCACACCTGTGAAGGTAAAACCATTTCAGGTGACTACCTCATGAAGCTCATTGAGAGAACACCAAGGGTTTGCAGAGTTATCAAAAAAAGCAAAGGGTGGCTACTTTGAGGAATCTAAAATATAAGACATGTTTTCAGTTATTTCACACTTTTTTGTTAAGTACATAATTCCATATGTGTTCATTCATAGTTTTGATGCCTTCAGTGAGAATCTACAATGTAAATAGTCATGGAAATAAAAAGGAAACACATTGAATGAGAAGGTGTGTCCAAACTTTTGGCCTGTACTGTATATATCTGCATTTATATCAAAACCTCGAGACTTTAAAACATCAACATGTCATTTATTAATATGTATTCGTGTCTAAATGACATATAAACATCTTTTCCTATTCTATTTTGCCTGGAAATGCTTCCAACATGCTTGCATGTCGCGTGAAAAATAGGCGTTTGCCCTATTTCTAGCATGCAGTAAGCTCTAACCTGTTAACATTGGAGCTGAAATATGAAACGGACACGCCACGCAGCCAGTGTGCAGCCGGCCCATGTTTCTCTCCTCATTGCCTTCACCTTTGCTTGCACTCAGAACATGATTCTTCTTTCAGCTTCATTCACTTTTAGAGGTAGAAACATCTTTAAACTTTCCCTGCACATATACGACTCTTCAAACCAGTTTGGTGATGGAGTGCTTTAGGGGTTCAGTGCTTTGCGTACGGGGAACTCCAACACATGCTGCTTTTAAGGTCAAAACCAACAGCCCTCTGGTTACTGGTCAGCATCTCTACCTCTGTCTTCCCTCAACAGTCTCAAGCTGTCATTCATTTGATCTTACTTGATTACTAGTTCAATCTGCCAATTTAGAAGCATCTGTAACCTTGCTTACTTCCTCTTCATTTATGTAAGTTACAACACGGTCAGGCAGAGTATTTTCAAACCGTTAAAGCTAAATTAATTCCTGCAAATCCTCCAAGGTTTTTACCGGAGACGCAGCACACCACCGATTAAAATGAGTGGCTAAATCACGAGCAAATTCAGTGCGAGACTGCTTCTCTTTTTTGTGTGATCTGAACCGCTGAAGAGATACCTCCGGCACCAATTCATAGGCCCTAAAGTACAGCAGCTTTAACCAACTGGTAGCTACCACTGTCAGCAACACTCATGGCTGAGAATGCCTCCTGGGCTTTGCCAGTGAGCACACACTGAAGCAGTAGAGTGCTGTCAGTATCAGACCAACATCGGGCCTCTGCTGAACGTTCAAACAACACAAAGAAAATGTCTCAAGGTGTCATTCATTTGCTCTTACTTGACAATTAGTTTAAGGGTAATTTGTTTTTTTTTTCCTTTCAACCTAGGCCCTAATTGCCCATGCATTGGTGTCTAAGTGACTAATGTGAATAAAAGATCTGGTCCAGTAATGAGCGAGAACACTGTAACTGGAAGCGCGATCCGGGCTTCAATGTAATCCTATAGACTCTATAGGATTACATTGCTCTATGTATAGAGCAAATGCGCATTGTCAATTCCTGTCCAGTAGAAGTGCTGTTTTTGCCGTTGACAGACTCAGACTAATATTTTAAGTGTCTGACAACATTATGGAAAGGATCCCTACAGAGATAGACCTTTTGTTTAACCAGAACCAGCTCAGAAATCAGCAAACTCCACCAGACTCCATGTAAATAATCAGGACTTTTAGCGTGTATAGAGCCAGAATATCTCCACCAGACTCCATGTAAATAATCAGGACTTTTAGCGTGTATAGAGCCAGAATATCTCCACCAGACTCCATGTAAATAATCAGGACTTTTAGCGTGTATAGAGCAGCATATCTCCACCAGACTCCATGTAAATAATCAGGACTTTTAGCGTGTATAGAGCCAGCATATCTTCCCCAGACTCCATGTAAATAATCAGGACGTTTAGCGTGTATAGAGCCAGCATATCTCCACCAGACTCCAAAATAATAATTATGACTTTTAGTGTGTATAGAGCCAGCATATTTCCACATGTAAATGGGTGAATTAAGGGTTTATTCAACCAATCCAGAGTGGTGATTGTTGGAACAGTGGAAAGACGAACCAAGACGGCTTTTGGTAGTTTTATTTAGTTTCTGTCATTTATAAATGAAGTGCGTCTTAAGATGACAAAATTACTGTTAATTTAAATGGAGTCTAGTGGGTTTGCCCTTTAAATCCTATGGATCTGATCATCTAGAAGTGCTAAATCCAAGGCAACTGTAGATTTGCGGTAGATTTCTTTAAGATGTTTCGCCTCTTATCCGATTGGCTGACTGACTGCTTGGGAATGCCAAGCTTTTAACCTCTGTAGGGCCGTTCACACATGGCAGCCATGTGAGAGTTGGTCTGCTCTCAGCATGGTCCGCGTGGCAAACCGCGCACCAATGCTATTGGTCTCCGACAATGTAGTGGGCGCTGTAGACTCCTTCAAACAGAGTACTTGTACGGATCGAATCTACACCTTTTTTTTGCCAGTGTTGTGTCCAAGTCTGTTTCCCCATCGAACAGTGTTTCTCTCCTGTTAAAATGCGTAGCGACCACTTTGTATTTGCAGTAAGTTTAGTCTATATCCACGACGTTCCACTTCGGGGATTGCTCCGTTGCCGACAGAAATTCAGACTTCTGTTCAGATCTCTGCAGGGTAAATCCAGACAGCTAGCTAGACTATCTGTCCAATCTGAGTTTTCTGTTGCACGACTAAATCAACTTTTGAACGTACACATGTTCCACCAAAACAAGTTACTTCCTGAGACTATTTTGCAGAGGCACCGTTTGCTCTGTTCGGCACTTAGCCCCGCCCAAGACGGTTGTGATTGGTTTAAAGAAATGCCAAGAAACCAGAGCACGTTTGCACGGAGTGCTGTGTGGACTCGCCAGACCCTCCTCCGCAGCGCTGTGGAGGGAGGTCTGGCAATGCGAGACTAGGGTTAAGGTTTGGTTTAGGTTTAAATAGGGGGGGAACAGATCCCAATGGACAATTTCTGTACTCTCCAAAGCCAACAACCTGAGAAGCATGTGTGATTCACGGAGCAATTGATCAGATGTGCAGACATGAAATACAAAATTTGAACTTATCTTTTCATTCTTCACACAACTACTTTGGGATTCTTCGTGTCTACAAACAGTGAAACACCATAAATGTCTTAGAGGAACGACTGCTCTCTGTTATCCTGTCTCACCACCTCTCTATGACGAAGGCTTGTCACCCCACTTTAACTGTGGTTGGTCGGAACTTCAGATGTGGTTGGACAACATAACGTATGAACTAGTTTAGGCCTAACTCCCCACAAGTCAGTCAGAACTTGGGAAGTATTTTAGATGAAAGTCAAAATGTCATTAAAGGTACTTCTGGATATCATATTACCTGGATGAGTGAGAATATTCACAGACATATTGTATACTGCAAATGGAGAGGGAGTAAGAGCAGATTAAGGAGAGAGGAGAGAGCATCTTAGCCACAAGCCCGATCACTTCTGTGTCTGCAGATCATTTCATCCTGTACAGTATGCATAACCTCTGGGCTCAGTCACAAGTCAAGATTTTAAAGTATCTTTTCTGCAGATGTGTATACTTTAAAGTGCTCATATTATGCTCATTTTCAGGTTCATGATTGTATTTAGAGGTTGTATCTATAGAATAGGTTTACATGGTTTAATTATCAAAAAACACCATATTTTTGTTGTACTGCACATTGCTGCAGCTCCTCTTTTCACTTGTGTGTTGAGCTCTCTGTTTTAGCTACAGAGTGAGACATCTCACTTCTGTTCCATCTTTGTTGGGAGTCGCACATGCTCAGTAGCTAGGTAAGGACTACTAGCCAGTCAGAAGCAGAGTATGAGGGCGTGCCCCGACAGTAGCTAGGTAAGGACTACTAGCCAGCCAGAAGCAGAGTATGAGGGCGTGCCCTGACAGTACCTAGGTAAGGACTACTAGCCAGTCAGAAGCAGAGTATGAGGGTGTGCCCTGACAGTACCTAGGTAAGGACTACTAGCCAGTCAGAAGCAGAGTATGAGGGCGTGCCCTGACAGTACCTAGGTAAGGACTACTAGCCAGTCAGAAGCAGAGTATGAGGGCGTACTTTGGGCTTTTTCACTTTGTAAACCTATAACGTGCACAAAAAAGATATATAACACAATAAAGTAAAGGGAAAAAGCCAAAAAGCACAACATGAGCACTGTAAGTTATACTGCGTGTACTGTTTGTTACTGCCTTCTGTGGTCCTACAACCAAAAGCTGCTCCTTGGCAATAGGTGCAGTAGAGCTGTGCAAAATACAGTATAAGGAGTAGTAGTAAGTTCTGCTGAGAGTAATTTGCTACTAGAAAGTACTTGTAAGCCATACTTTCCCAGTGTTCTACAATATGGGGCCTCTTTTTGGAACCATGAAAGGTTGGACACAAAGGAAAGGGAGCAGAGGACACTTCTGGTTTGTGCAAATACTGTAGGAGACTAAGAAATACACACACTCATGGGGAGTTATTTACACACAAAAAGCAAATGGCTCCTAACACATTAGTACACTAGATCAAATATAGATTCTTCACAAGCAAAAATATCATGCACATTTTACTAAGGCAACTTCAAAAACTGGAGTGAAAGTCAGCTCCTAACGCTGTATAAAATGAAACCCCGCACAGCGTTGAAACACGGGGCGCTGTAGCAAGGCAAGTCTGTCAGCACGAAGCCATTTTACAATAGAGTGTTACTGTATATTCATGATGGAGTCAGATTTTTTAGAGAGGCAGAGTCCCTCCCTTTCCAGTGGAACACCACATGTTTCAGAAAAAAATATGTAGTTGTATGGGGAGAGACAAATAATATGTTGGTCCGGTTTGAATTAAGCCATTAATTAAACATGTGATGTTCGTCAGTTTAAAAGATAATTTTGCAAGTTAAGAAATTCTCAGGTTGTCATAAAACTGATAAAAAGTATAAGACTGTGAAAATACGTAATTAGAAAGACTACACGCTTCAAAGTCGCATTAAATAGAAAATGCACCTGCTGGTCTTACAGGGAGGTGTGTTCAGGTGCATTCTGGGCGTGCTGGTCTTACAGGGAGGTGTGTTCAGGTGCATTCTGGGCGTGCTGGTCTTACAGGGAGGTGTGTTCAGGTGCATTCTGGGCGTGCTGGTCTTACAGGGAGGTGTGTTCAGGTGCATTCTGGGCGTACTGGTCTTACTGGGAGGTGTGTTCAGGTGCATTCTGGGCGTGTTGGTCTTACAGGGAGGTGTGTTCAGGTGCATTCTGGGCGTGTTGGTCTTACAGGGAGGTGTGTTCAGGTGCATTCTGGGTGTGTTGGTCTTACTGGGAGGTGTGTTCAGGTGCATTCTGGGCGTGTTGGTCTTACAGGGAGGTGTGTTCAGGTGCATTCTGGGCATGCAGGTCTTACAGGGAGGTGTGTTCAGGTGCATTCTGGGCATATTGCTATCTTGAGGCAGCGGGAAGTGATCCCGCCATTGACCAACAAAAACCTGGTCTAAAGTCCATAACGCAGCATTTCATTGTGACACATGCACATGCAGAAGATTACAAATAAAAATATTACGGTGCAAATCCTCCATCATAACAGCAATGCTCCAAGGTCCATTCCGCTTTTAAAGGGAATGGGAGATGATCTCTGATTGGTTGATTGCATGTTACGCCCAAAACACACCTCTGATTGATAAAGACACTAAGGACAACACTTTAGAACCAGGCGCCCGGCTAACGGACCCTTTTATCAGCTGTCAAACTAGCAAAAAGTGGATTTGGACACGCCCTAAACAAACCTGCTCAATGGGCACTTCACGCTGTGCGTTCAGATCGTTAAAATAGGGCCCCATGTGTTAAATAAGGTTCCTTGGGGTCCACAGGAAGGGGAGGGACTTTGCCTCTCTACGGTAGGTTAAATCGGTTTCATGTGTGTGTACAGTGGGTTGCTACTGTGTCCAGACTACTTGTGTGTGTACAACTTCAAGACATAACACACCCATAGCTGTCATATTTGTGACTCTTTAGACAGGGATCTAATAATTTCATCACTGATAAATCCTTTAAATTGTTTCAGTTACGCCAGCTTCTTAGCTAGCTGACATATCCCAGTAGCTAAACATCATTAGCTTCATATATTTTGCATTAGCTAACTTATTTATGAGGTTGACCTTTTTATTATTCAACCGTTTCAGAGGCTTGCAGCCTCATGATTGCATTTTGCAGCGTATTTAGCCTATTAGCTCATTTAAAGCTAACAAAGACTTAAAGCAACACTATGTAACTTTTCCCGCTTTGGTCCCCCTAAAGGTTGTCTCATTGGAACTACAGCTGCAGCTAAAAGTTACATAGTGTTGCTTTAACGTCACTGTCGGGTGAAAACCTTGCATGTCCAAAAGTGCTGCTTTTCAGGAAATGAAAGGTCCTATGACATACTGCTTTTTGGATGCTTTTATATAGACCTTAGTGGTCCCCTAATACTGTATCTGAAGTCTCTTTTATATAGACCTTAGTGGTCCCCTAATACTGTATCTGAAGTCTCTTTTATATAGACCTTAGTGGTCCCCTAATACTGTATCTGAAGTCTCTTTTATATAGACCTTAGTGGTCCCCTAATACTGTATCTGAAGTCTCTTTTATATAGACCTTAGTGGTCCCCTAATACTGTATCTGAAGTCTCTTTTATATAGACCTTAGTGGTCCCCTAATACTGTATCTGAAATCACTTTTATAAGCAGAGAAAGGGAAGGTAATTTTTCCCCTTATGACCTCAGAAAGGGAAGACGTAAAGGGTGACCAATTGTATTGATTTATGAAAATATATTAAAATGACAAAATATGGAGATACAAGGTTTATGTCCGACAGCGACGATAAATAGTTTAAATGCTCAAAACTCTCGCACAAGGCTTTAGCCACCTTTACCATTTTTCTTTGTGTGAATTTCGAAATTTTAGCAATATGGCAGGACTTTGCATTTAATAAGCTGATTTAATATGTTTCAATGTGACTACTTGTATTTTAAAACAATAATAAATAAATGAAATCTTCAGCATTTCCCCCCCAGAATTTTATTCCTGGCAATAAGCTCCTGAGAAGGCTTTAAATCACTATTTAGACTTTCATGCTAGGAAAATAAAATGTACATAAAGCGCAAATTCACAGTTAACTGAAGAAAAACAACACATAAATAAAATAATAAAAACAACCTTCTCTTTGGTTTCTGGATATAATTTTGAAGGGTCATTAGGGGGTGTGTTTGGGGAATTTAAGACCTCAGTACTTTTTAAATGTTGAGCTAAATTTTACAATTCGGAAGTGCCACTTGATGCTATGACAAAATCAGAGAGGTTATCTTTAAGCTACAATTTGAGCACGCCTCACCTTTAGTCCGACAAACATTGAGCAAATTTTGGAAACAAATTCACCTCATTTCACTTCACTTATACTGAACTGACCTCCACTCACATCACAACCTTTAACATCTGTACACCTGCGATTGTATGATGGATCCAGATGTGATCGCTACCTTAAACGGCTAGGGTGCGCTCTGAATGGAAATTATGTGAACTTACGTATATGTTTTACACTATAACAGAGCAGCAAAGCAGCTTTATTTAGGGCCAAATGGTTGACATTTTGGGCTGAAATGCATGTGTGTGTACTCATGAATCTCTGGTGTGTGTGTGTGCAACTACCTAAGTAATGGCAGCATGTTCAGTGTCGCTGATTGTGCAAATATTTACTGTGTGTGTGTGTGTGTCTCTGTGTGGAGGGAGCGTGTATCTCAGCCCTGTCATTTCAAGTGCAGTACAAGTTTATTTCCAGAAACCATGTGTCTCCATGGTCAGCTGCCTTGGAAATAAGTGAGTGCACAAGAGGAGAGGTGAGAATGCTTGTGAATGTGCAGAGCTGTGTTGGCCTTTGTGCTGAGGTCTCGGTGTCTCGGTGTCTCGCTTCCTCCTCCGGGACCACTAGAAGATGCTTTGTCTTCGGTTTTTGCCTCGACCTGAAGAGAGGCAAATTGAGATTGAACACTTACTTTCCAAAATTGTGATTATTCAGTGTTAACAGTAGGGCTGCACGATATGAGCAAAATATGTGATTCTTTTGTTAAATAATTATAACAAAACGATATATTGTGCAGCCCTTGTTAACAGGCATCAATTGAAACAGATTATACAGTAGATTTTCTGGGAGGTAATGACTCATGCTTTTAAAGCTATAGTGCACTGTTTCTGTCGCCTCACCCCCATGAGGAAATCTAAGTAATGACAACAACAACGTCGGAGCATCCACATGATACAGGCCTTCCGTGATCGCGCACCACCCTGACCTCTCCTCCACACAGTAGCCGAGGAGGACACGGAGGATTTAAAAAACATGATGGACTCTTCAGAAGAGGTCATTATCTATCTTTTAGGGCTGTCCTCGACTAAAGAAATTCTTAGTCCACTAACACTTATAGGATTTAGTCGACTAATCGATTAGTTGATTTAATTGACAGAGCTGTGCTCTTTGAGAGGTGGTTAAGACTAGAAAAGCACAATATAAATGTAGTTAATTAACCATCTGTAAAACTGAGTTTCTCCACAATTAATCCTGCAAAAGCACCACTTTAAATCTTGTGTTTACCATAAATGTGCTCAGAAGTTTCTTGGAAATAAGTAATTGAGCATGAATAAGCATAAAAAATGACTAATGGACTCAAGAAATCTTAGTGGACTAAGACCAAAACTACCGATTAGTCGACTAATCGACTAAGAAGTGGCAGCCCTAAAAATTTTGATGTCCTCTTGTCTCCAAAGTTGAACGCTGCGGTTGATTTTCTCAGCGGTGACATACACGTATCACTCAAGCTGCTGCGTTTAAGACGTTTCCCCGTGTAATCTTTATCAGCTGGATGCTACTTGTTAGCATAAGTTGAGTAGTATGAAGTTAGGTCTTAAAGGTCCAGTGTGTGGGAGTTTCTCCCATCTAGCGTTGAGATCATGTATCGCAATCAACTCTCTCTCACCGCGCAGTTCAAAGTAGGTATCACAGCTACGGTAGCCTTCACACTTCAAAAAGCCGGTCTCTTGACTTCTAACGGACCTTTTATAAACTTTGTCTTAAGTTTTTGGTAACAAAGAAACTCGTATGAACTTTAGCCTACATTTGCTGGAAACTTCTCTGGAAACATCTGGAAAGAATTAGGGATGCCCTTGTTGGCTTGGTTCCAAAAGGATGATGGCCATTGGTCAAAGTATTGTTTCCTCCCCCATCTATGTTACACATTATAGAATATATACCATGTTCAAACAAAGAAAGTCAGAGGACCACTGGAAAATCGGGGAAAACAGGTCCTCTCCGAGCTCTGCAGAGCTTGTCAACTGATGCTGATTTCTTTGATGTAAATAAACCTTTAAAATCAAGAAACAGCGTCAGCGGATTCCTCTCCACACAGCATTACAGCATCGCTACAAAATACACCACACAATCTCCTTTTTCTTTTTCTGGGCGAATAAGAAGAAGACTCCTGAAATTTGGATTTTGAATATGTGTGGTCCTCCATGTTTCCTTCTTCAAACTTGCCACCGGGGCCGCGAAGCTACGATACCCGTTAGCAGCATTAGCAGCATTAGCAGCAGCTGGGAGTTTATCATGTGACAGAGAAAACAGGAAAGGTGGAGCAGTATGTCCTGTATGTCCCTTACCGGCTAACGTACTTGAAGATGGAGCATGAATATGGAGCGTCTACCCCAGTTCATGCAGATGCAAATGTTAAATTCCAAGCTAATAGGAAGACTTGGAATTGATGGTGGAGGTAAATATTCATGAAAAAGGACAAGTTGGTGAACGGGGCAACACAGATTTAGATAATGAACGACTAAACACGTTACACACTGGACCTTTAAAGCTTTATATGAGCCTAACCACGGGAAAATAAAGTGATAGTGAGACTTATTAAGTATACGAAGAGCTGATTAGAGTATATAAATGGGTGGCAGTAGAGGATGAGAGTGTGCTGTGTTTTAATTTCTCTGCTCTCCTTAACCAGTAACCTGCATTGAACTAGTGGACAACTCCTTGTTTATTTCCATTTCCTTTTCAGTTCCTCTGAGACTCTGTGGTTATTTTATTTGTGCCACAGTAAACAGAGTCAACATGCTATAGCTTCTAGCAGAGCTTTGCTAATTAGCAAAGTCCATCTGCAGACATTTCAGATGTTGTGGTCAGGAACAAAAAACAGCTGGATTTAAAATCAGTTTCCTTCCGGACTTACAGCGTTATTATCCCATATTTATCATTAAAGACTCAGAAAGTTCATGGTGACCACATGTGTCAAACTCGAGGCCCGCGCATATCAATTTAGGTTCACGATAAATGTTGGCCCACCTAGTTGTGCACCGAAACAAAAAGACAGTAAACGTTTTTTCAAATGGCAACTACACCACTTAGAGCAGAATTTGGTAGATTTGCCGACTTTGAGACTCCCAGAAATTTCCCCAGAAGCTGAGAGTTTTCTAAAATTAAAGCTGGGAAACAGGTTGCTGAGAGTCAACTTTTAAAATCTAATCTTTGATTTGCTTGATTTGCTAAATTCTCAGATTTCTTAGGAACTATTTGCTGCCTTTTTCAGGGCTTTAAGTGGACCAAACTGTAAGTGAGAAGACTATATGAGACATGGAATAATCCAGTCAAAGATATTTGACTTTTTCAAAATAAAAGCATGAAAATAAACTCTTTGCGTCTGGCCCTTGATTCAATTCTCCTTTTCCAGTGTGGCCCTTAGTGAAGTAGAGTTTGACACCGCTGGTCTAAACTAAGGACTATGAGAATATAAAGAAAAACACATGTGAATACATGGCATACACCCAGGATGTGCATCTTGTGTAGGGCTGCAACTAACGATTATTTTCACTATCTATTAATTTGCAGATTATTTTCTCGATCAATCGATTGATCTTTTGGTCAGAAAATAGTATAGATGTCCATCCTAGTTTCTCAAAGTCCAAGGTGACGTCATAAAAATGTCTTGTTCAGTCCAAAACTCAAAGCTATTCAGTTTAATATGATATAAAACAGAAAAGAACAGGACATTTTGATATTTTAGAGGCTGAAAACAGCATTTTTGCATTAAAAATTACTTCAACAATTAATCGATTATCAAAATAGTTGCCGATTATTTTTCTTTCGAAGGACTAATCGACCAATCGTGGCAGCTCTAATCTTGTGTATTGCATTCTCATTACCAGGTCTAATGCTGTACCCACATTACGTACAAAACTGTCACAGCTGCTATACTACGTGAAGACCATGTTGTGAGATTGGGTCTCAGGAACCTTACCTAAAGGCTGAAACACAGAGCTGCGGTGGCCTGGGTCCTTCTGGAGCTGGAGCTCTCGGAGGGAAAACACTGAAGCAGCTAAAACACAGAGAGGACAGGAAATGACACACAGAAACAAAAAGACAGGACTATCTACTAACACTGTATACAGTGTGTGTGTGTTGCCTATAATTTAAAAGCCTTGATACAGAAATGAAAAACATTCAAAAGACAAATGCGTGTCATAACCTACGTGTAATCTCCAAAACCAAATTCTGGTTACACTGTAATTTCGTAAATGTCATGTGTACATCACATCTTCTACATGTAGACTTTCTCTTTGAATGTTCTTTTGTGACATTAAATAGGGTGAAATGTCTCTATTGCCTTGGCCTTCAGTAAATAGTCAGTTTTAGGCTCAAAGATGATCAAATTATGCGAAAAAAGCAACTGAATGTGTGTGTGCCAGTGGTGGCACACGTTTGGTGTTGGTAGCTTCTAGAAAACTGATCTACAGTCAGAACACATGATTCAACTCTGGCCACTAGCTGAGCTAAAAGCCACGGCTGAGATGGCAAAGTAGCACATTTACAGAAGAAGTAAGGTCTGCTGTTCACAGCCAGAGTTGTCACCTCAAGAGGCTTTAAAGGTGTGTGTGTGTGTGTGTGTGTGTGTGTGTGTGTGTGTGTGTGTGTGTGTGTGTGTGTGTGTGTGTGTGTGTGTGTGTGTGTCTTCTTGTTTAACTATATTTGTGGGGTCCAAAAACCGGGAGTCCAGTATACTTGTGGGGTCCTGACAGCTTTGTGGGGCCAAAATGCTGGACCCCACAAGTTTTATGGGCTGTTTGAGGGTTAAGACTTGGTTTTAAGATTAGGGATAGAATTAGGTTATGGTTAGGGTTAGGGTAAGGGTTAAGGTTAGGCATTCAGTTGTGATGGTTAAGGTTAGGGTAAGGGTTAAGGTTAGGCATTTAGTTGTGATGGTTAAGGTTAGGGTAAGGGTTAAGGTTAGGCATTTAGTTGTGATGGTTAAGGTTAGGGTAAGGGTTAAGGTTAGGCATTTAGTTGTGATGGTTAAGGTGAGGTTAAGGGGCTAGGGAATGCATTATGTCAATGATGGGTCCCCACAAAGATAGTGCCACAAATGTGTGTGTGTGTGTGTGTGTGTGTATGTGTGTTCATGTGTGTGTGTGTGTGTGTGTGTTCGTGTGTGTGTGTGTGTGTGTGTGTGTGTGTTAATGTCTTACTGTCTGCCAAACTGTGTATGTTATTCCCCAGACTCAGGAAGTAGGGGTGTTGTAGAGCGGCTCCCGCGGAGATTCTGCTCCTGGTGTCATACTGCAATCACAAAAGAAAAGCAGCTGATCAGACCGTCTCTGCAGCACCAGGTCAGTTCTGGTTCTGGTTCTGGTTCTGATTGAGTCAGGTCATTGTTCTTCGGGCTCATACCTGCAGCAGAGCAGACAGAAGGTCAATCCCCTCTGTGTCCAACCTGATGGAGACAAAGAAACAAAGCCCAGTTTGATTTATGATTTGATTTAGGGAACAATAACTCACTGATACTGATAGCAAATACACAGGGGGACAATTTGCTAGGAGGACTGCAGGGTGTACATGACATTTTTTGCAAAATGTTTTTCAGTTACAAGGCTGTAGTTACTTCTTTTTATCTCTGTTTTTGAAGTTTGTCACCTTTTTTGTTACTATTTTCGCCTTACTTCCTTCTTTCTAACATCTTTTTTTCCATCAGCATTTAAATGTTTTCCAGGTACAAGGCTGTTGTTTAGTAAATCTATCGCGACTATCTAGACTTTTTTTTTTCTACCATTACATTACATGTTATTTAGCTGACACTTTTATCCAAAGCGACTTACAACTGCTATATATGTCAGAGGTGGCACGCCTCTGGAGCAACTAGGGGTTAAGTGCCTTGTTCAGGGACACATTGGTTGATGTATTGCAGTGGGAATCGAACCCGGATCTCCCACACCAAAGGCATGTGTCATATCCACTGCACCATCACCAGCACCACCGAATTCTATGAATGAATTGCGCAGGTTATGGGGGTTCTTGACTTAAAAAACTGTTCAAAGTGGGAACATTATTGAAAACAGCTTGAGAACCACTGATCTAGACCTTAAAAGATAATTAACAGGTTTTATGACAATCTGACAGATGAAGGAGCCGATTTAATCCGAAAAGATGTGATACATTCTGGAAAACATACCAGCTACGGACGCCTCAGACGCATAGTATTTCTGTTTATACTATTCGATTATAGTATACAAGCAGACACATCTGGACCCCAGGAAGTGTACCGGGCCTTGAAGCAAATTGAACGATGGAATAACAACTCCTGGCTCATCACGTGATGCCCCCAGGCCCAAAAATAATTTTTCCCATAGACTTAAATATCAGACAGCGTTGGAGCACGCACGGAGATGAGAAGGGTATGTATCAACTTGTCTAACTCTGGGGGTTACGGTGAATAAGCTAAATTCCCAATAAGTTGGCGTGTTCCTTTAAACACCGTTGACTCGCTCTCTTTGGTGCCATAATAAACCAGATCCTACTACTGGCCACGCTGAGCTGCCTCACAGTAAACCGGTTGTCATTTATATGTTGAGGCTGTGGGGGTGTTGTCAGCTGCTGAATGTAACTAATAAGTAACTTGTAATCTAACTTCGTTACTTTTAAAATCAAGTAATCTGTAAAGTAACTAAGTTACTTTTTCAAAGTAACTGTGGCAACACTGCCCGTGAACACGAATCAATAGATAAATGTGACCATTTCACGTACTGCCGTGAAACCGTGTTGAAATAGAACCGCGTGGGCGTGACCGGTACAAGTCCACGGACGCAAATAGTATGTCCGAGCATTCAGTGTTACCTGGGCACATGGTTGATGAGAGCTTGAGGTCTGTATTGAGGAAAGAGGTAAGACCTAAACTCCTCATTACTACTGATCCCAGGCCAAGTCTCTTCTGTTGGAGTGCCTGGAAGACAAAGAAACAAACACATGTTGTCTGCATTTATATCTGGAATTTTAGCCTGGCCTGTGGGATAGATTATCACAATGCGCTTCTTTCTTACCCAAAAGCCTAAAAATTAAGTGTAGCTCCTCCTTCACTGTGGCACCAGGAAACATAGGATGACCTGTTGCCATCTCATTCATGATGCAGCCCACGCCCCTGGAAGAGGAGGGAGGAGATTAAGATACAGCGGCTGAATCTCAGTTCTCTTATTTGATATCTCCTCGGTCCTCGGTTGAATCGGAAGTTGTTCTGGCGTGCTTTCGTGAAGGCCGTCTCAAAGCTCTTATCCCTGCTCCGAGAAGCAAGTACCTTAACCTGACTCCACCAGATGGATCGCTTCTCATTTGCTCGGCATATCCATCTGGGAACTTACCGTTGGAGAACTTTTGGGAAGGGGCGAAAATCCTGGTTAGCTGATTGGATAAACCATCTGTCTATCTATCACCTATAGTTGGTGATAGACGGGCCAAATCAACCAATCAGATCAACGATGAAAATACAACCACAAGCCAGGCTACCCCTGCTGCTGCTGCAGGCAGAGCATAGCTCGTTAGCTCAGCTAGCTAGCAGCATGTCGGTAAAGGAGATTTGCCGTTTGTGTAACAAGAATTTAGGAATAAAAGAATAAAAGGCCCCATTTCAGGTTCCTGGTCCATATTCCAAAAGAAGGATCCAAGAGGAAAAAGTATTAGCGAGCGGCTAACAGAAATAGGGCTACCGCTGTCTGGAAATCCTGGTTAGCTGATTGGATAAACCATCTGTCTATCACCACCTAAACCCACCTTAAAACCAACGCTGATTGGTCGGTCGTTTGGCGAACGGCTCCAAATGTTCTCTATCTCAAGATGCCAGACTGATCTGCGAGTGGAAAACTTAAACCCTAAATTGTTGAGCTCCTCCTACTAAGTACTAGGAATATTGTACTGTTGTCTGTACTGTATTGTCTGTTTATGTGTCTGCATGTCTTCCAAGGAATCTAGCCCTTGTTTTATTATTGTGTTTTAGATCTGTTTTTCTGGTTTCTTTTGATTAGTAGTTGACCCCTTTGTCCTTTGTCCTCAATGTTTTTAGTCCATGTTGTGTTACTCCCTTTCCATCTTAAGGATCACAATGGAAACAAGCCTTTGGGCTTTATTGGGTTTTTTATTTAATCTTATTGAACACCTCTTGTTGACTGTTGTTCAATAAAGTTTTCATTCATTCATTCATTCAAACTCCGCCCATACAGCCAACGAATTCACGTGACGTGTCAGAGGTCAGGACGTCTAATCCCTAAAAACACATTTCCTCGTTTCCTCTCTCCTCACATGATTTCCTCCTTCTTATCTCCCATTGCTTTCTCGGTGGAGCGGACCAAGACGCGAGGAAGGGAAGCAAGTGGAGGAACCAAGGATGCAATTTAAGGGAAGGGAGGAAGAGCAAACAACAAGAGTCCGCCAACATTTTACAACCCTAGGTAAGGTTGTGTTCAACACACACACACACACACACACACAATGCTTCTCACTATCGTTGTGGGGGCTGGTCATTGACATAATGCATTCCCTAGCCCCTTACCCTCACCTTAACCATCACAACTAAATGCCTAACCTTAACCCTTACCCTAACCTTAACCATCACAACTAAATGCCTAACCTTAACCCTTACCCTAACCTTAACCATCACAACTAAATGCCTAACCTTAACCCTTACCCTAACCTTAACCATAACCTAATTCTAACCCTAATCCTAAAACCAAGTCTTAACCCTCAAACAGCCCTTTAAACTTGTGGGGTCCAGCATTTTGGTCCCCACAAAGCTGTCCGGACCCCACAAGTCTGCTGTATTCCCGTTTTTTGGACCCCATGAACGTAGTTAAACAAGAACACACACACACACACACACACACACACACACACACACACACACACACACACACACACACACACACACACACACATACACACTTCAAAGAGCGCTGATCATAAGTGCAAGTGAGTGGACACTCACACCACCTTTTGTTCTTTTCAGATGAAGAGACGCCCTGTGGTCTGATCAGAGGCGATGTAACTAGGTGAGCTCATGAAAGGCTGTCGGGCTGCCAGAGAGCTACATTTAATCCTCAGAGGTTTACCAGAGCTGTGTGGGTTTTCTCACCATGGCAGACCTCTAATGAGCAAAAATACATATGGAAAGTGAATGCAGATGAATTACGCTCCATTATACGACTAGTGACTCATCTCTCTGCTAATAACCTGTGAGATTTTGATAGATATGCATGATTCATAGACATCCTGGACAATCCTCAAGTTGTTAGACATTTATCTGATTTAGGCCTACCAAGAAAACATCCATGCTCACTCAGTACCAGGGATGACACCATTGTTTTGGGGCCTTTGGTGCTTTGTAGGGCTGTCCTTGGCAAACACTTGGAGCAAAGTCTCATGTTGTGTCAAGCCTTTTTAGTGGTTTAAAAATAGCTATTTTGAGGCTAGCATAAAAGTGCCCCTAGCACTAGGACATTTGACTGAATAACAAGAATACGGTAAATCTTAAAAGTGGCGCTTCTGTCATGAATAGTCTTTTAAATGAAAGTTTGACTTGGGTACATTCACAAAAAGACCCTAGGTTGCATTTTGGCGAGATTTACGCTTTAACTACTGTTGTATACAACTGTATGGACCGGGAAGCTGCAAATGAATTGCTCATCGGGATTAATAAAGTGTCTGAACTGAGGCATGCTTTTCAATGTATGCAATACAGTTGGGACAGTTTGTAGTGTAGTAAGTCTAGTAAACTAAAGTAAGCAGACATGTATTGTGGCACTGTGGAGCCGTGCACTGTGTTGGGAGGCGAGCAGATGTTAAACTACTGATGAACAAATATCCAAATTGTACTACTCACCACATGTCGATGGGTGTGGAGTATTCTGTAGAGCCCAGCAACACGTCAGGGGGTCGATACCAAAGAGTGACCACCTCATTGGAGTAGGTCTTAGTGGGGACAGACTTAGCCCTCGCCAGACCTGGACAACACAACACGGTCAAGGTTTAACAATGGGAGACCTCAGTGACAGCATAATGGCTTTCTTGAGTCTATTTTAGCAAGCCTGCTTTTTGTGCAAGTATTCATCCTTTCTCAGTTTTTCTCCGCTAGGGTCAGCACTTGAAGTGTGTAAAGTGCTGACCCTAGCACCAACAGGAAGTTTCGCGCTGTCAACACCTTTTACACTGTGTTATTACTACTTTTACGAAAGTAAAATATCTGAGCACTTCTTGAGTACCACCTATGCATTAGCGTAAAATCATGTGTGGACACCACTGTATAAAATAAGTGGACACCCACTATTTACATTTTATTTCTCACCTTAAGAGCTAATCCATATTTCTCTTCATACATGACTTCAACAACTAGTCTCTCCTAATCCATTGTTTGACAGCACACACGAGTTACAGCAGTAGCAAGAGGTGAGGAGAGATACCAGACGTTATCTCAGTACAATTTACAGATAGAGTAGGTCTAGCCAGACCTTACTCCACAGCGCTGCAAAGGAGGGTCTGGCCTGTCCACACAGCATTCCGGCATTGGGGAAAATGTGCTCTGCTTTATTGGCATTTCTTTAAACCAATCACAATTGTCTTGGGCAGTGCTACACGCCGGACAGAGCACTGGTGCCTCTGCAAAATAGCCTCGGGAAGGAACTTGTTTTGGGGGAACGTGTGTACGTTCAAAAGTAGTTTTAGTCGTGCAACAGAAAACTCTGATTGGACAGATAGTCTAGCTAGCTGTCTGGATTTACCCTGCAGAGATCTGAGGAGCAGTTAACGGTGCACTATGAGTTCCTGCATGGTTTCAGCACGATTCATTTTCGTCTCAAATGGTAGGCATCTCTCCTTGATCCGCTAGCTGCCTGGTCCCTGAACACACCGTGAAAAAGCCCAGGTCTCGAGAGACAACACAGGGCTCGTAAACGTCAAACACACACTAGGGGGCACAGGCTGTGCACCAAAATACAACACACCACGTTTCCAGCAGCTACTCTCACATACAACTCACGTTACTCAATCAACTCTGCTCACTGTGCATGCACACTAACCCCCACTTCCTCCTCCAACCATCTTGTCGGTGATTGGCTGGAACGTGGTTTGTTGTATTTTGGTGCACAGCCTGTGCCCCCTAGTGTCTGTTTGATGTTTACCACCCATGTTGTCTCCAGAGACCGGGCTTTTTCACGGTGTGTTCAGGGACCAGGCAGCTAGCGGGTCAAGGAGAGATGACTACCATTTGAGACTAAAATGAAATCACGCTGAAACCATGCAGGAACTCATAGTGCACCTTTAACCATAGTCCTCATATATCGACCAGAGTTGAGAATGCCAACACAAGGAAAGCAGAAGGTAACGGGCATCCAGCTGAAATGAGGGGTCTCCAGCAGAATTTCTGGTGGCAACTGAACAAATCAAATATCGGCTAGTCTAGACCATACTCTATAAGAATACCTGCTGCAGAAGCTGGGAGGAGGGTACAGAGGTCTAGTTTTCTCTCAGACCACTTGAATTTTATAATGCTGAAAAGTTATGTAATTTTTGTCCAATGCCCCCAGCCTTATAGTGGGGTGAAACTGTATCAGAGCATAAGACTCTTTTGAGGTGTGGTCAGTAACACTTTATATTATCTTAGCCCTAACATGAAAATGTGTGGTAACCATAAAAATGTTGGAATAGTCCCTCTATTAGCTCATATACTGGGTTTAATTAAAACTATTGATGAATAGTCAGGGAATACTGGTGACTACCAGCCAAACATGAGAAAAATTCAAAGAGAGGGGCACAGTTGCTAGGATACAGCAAGTAAGAGTGCTAAGTAATCGGCATCCCCGTGTGGCACTGAAATATAATTGAAAAGAAATCATGCTCTTTCATTCCAAAGTGTGTCTTTACAGCCACATTTGCACTTGTTGTGGATATGAATGTGCTGTTTTTCCTACCAAAGTCGGCCAGTTTGAGCTCGCCCGTCTCGTTGATGAGCAGGTTCTGAGGCTTTAGGTCTCTGTGGAGGATTTTCCTTGTGTGACAGTAGGACAGACCACGCAGCAGCTGGAACATGAAGATCTGCAGGGGAAAATGTTAAAATCATGCGGATGAAAAATTAGACATCTGTGCGATTATAATGGGATATGAATTACCCATAAAATAACCTCTGATTCTAGTCTAGGCAGGGAACTTGGGAATGTTTGAAATAAACTGAATCAAATATATGATATGGTTTAATTTTGTGTATTTCCCTACATTTAAACCAATGGACCAGCCCTTAATTTTATTCTGCTAGAGGTTTAGACTGCCGGGAGACTCCCTATGACACACTGAGCTCCACTCTCATCCTCTTTCTCTCCATCCGTGTGCATTCATGTCTCATTAATGCATGTTACTAACTTAGCCTCTTCCCCGGAGTCCTTGTGCTTTCTCACCTCGCAGATTTCCTCGGATTGTGGTTGCACCTATGATTTGACACTTTAAATAAAATGTAATTTAATCTAATACATGTCCCTCTCTCTGGTATATAGTCAGTAGTGGTTGTGTGTGGCTCACCTTGACGTTGTGCATGCTCATTAGATTCCCGCAGTTGTCCAAATACTGTTTAAGGTCACTGTCCTGGAAGACACAAAAGGTCAAAATGTTCATACTCAAATCTATCCATAATCCACTTGTGCGATTGAGGGCAACACCTTTTCAACACCTGCATGCTGAACTGCCGGTGTACTCACAAGATACTCAAACACCAGAGTGAGGCAACGTTCGGTGTGAATGATGTCGTGCAGCGTGACGATGTTGGCATGTTTCAGGTTCTTCAGTAGAGACACTAGGTGGACAGAAGAAGAGACATGAGTTGTGCCGTTTTCTCCAGGTGCTTAAAATGCGACTCCAGCACAACAACAGCGACTTCAGGTTTAAAGGAACACGCCGACTTATTGGGACTTTAGCTTATTCACCGTAACCCCCAAAGATACACAATTTGTTGTAAAAGATAGACAAGTTGCTGTAACGCTGTTTGACGGCTCCAGCATTTGCTTAGCCTAGCACAGATCCTGCAGGTGAATGGTTCCAACTAGCCTACTACTCCGAATAAGTGACAAAATAACACCAACATGTTCCTATTTACATGTTGTGATTTGTAGAGTCACAGCGTGTGCAAAAAACAACGTAACATGAGACACAGCCATCTTCTAACCTTAAACAAACCGGGAACTATATTCTCAGACAGGCTTGCTGCAAGCATATCACTCCGCCCAAGTACTATATTCCTCCGCCTGAGAATATAGTTCCCGGTTTGTTTACAGTTAGAAGACGGCTGTGTCTCATGTTACGTTGTTTTTTGTACACGCTGTGACTCTATAAATCACAACATGTAAATAGGAACATGTTGGCGTTATTTTGTAACTTATTCGGAGCAGTAGGATTGTTGGAACCATTCACCTGCATGATCTGTGCTAGGCTAAGCTAATGTTGGAGCAGTCCGACAGCCTTACAACACCCACTGAGATGAGAAGGGTATGTATGGACTAGTCTAACTCTGGGGGTTACGGTGAATAAGCTAAAGTCTCAATAAGTCGGCGTGTTCCTTTAAAGTTGTTGTCTGAAACAAAACTCACCTTGTCGCTTAAATCTAATACTGTAATCGTGTCCTTAGAGACTCAGTTTGAATGACATTGGTGGTTTAGTCTAAACTCAGCTGTTGTGTCGAGAGAAATCATGTAAATGCTACTTGATGTCATCGTATCGGAGTTTGAACTTAAACATACTCTATACATGTCTTAATTCAGGCTGTTCTTGTGAACCATTTGTACATATAGTTACAAAAAGTAGTGCACTATAATTAGTATGTATTCTACATATTAATTATTGTATGCGCGACAATGACTGCAGCTTTATAAGAGCGAGAAGATCTGCAAACGGAGAAGGTTGGGATGGATGGTTGGGTCCTAATACACAGGGTCTGTCAAGCAGGGTAGTAGAGTTTGAGTCCCGGGCGAAGTTAAGGGTGTGTGTGTGTGTGTGTGTGTGTGTGTGTGTGTGTGTTTACCTTCTCTGATAGCAGTGCAAGGAGCTCCTTCTTCGTGCTCCAGCCGAATCTCCTTTAATGCCACCAGGTTCTCTGTTAGTTTGCTTCGCCCTTTGAACACTGTGGCGTACGTCCCCTAAGAACACACACACACACACACACACACACACACACACACACACACACACACACACACACACACACACACACACACACACAGGTGAATTCTCATAGTACTATATTCTATAAAGAGCTGTTTCTTAACTGCCAGCAGGTACAGTACTGTTTTTCTATTAATAGCAATAGAATAATTTAGTTAGTTAGTTAGTAAGTAAGTTTATTGTCTCATCATCTTCCAAGGCGCATAAACATAAACTAAAGATAATTAATTCCAATTGACTAAATGAGGTTAGATTTTTTAACTGCTATTACCCATGAGCAGCCTCATAACATTACATGGACTTAATGCAATGTCCACAAACTCCTCCTCTGATTTAATCCATTCATTTAATGGATAGCTCATGATTATCCTTCATATATCCTAGCTTTGAACTGCTGACAATTCTTCTATCATTATGTAGTTGTAATTGTACGTGTTTTTAACTGTATACCAGGGGTGTCAAACTCATTTTCATTTAGGGCCACACTGGAAAAGAGAATCACATCAAGGGCCAGACACGGAGAGTTAAGTTCACGTGCATACATCAAAATAAGTAACATTTCTTTGACTGTATTACTGAATGTCGCTTTTTTGGTCACTTTTGTGTTTTTTGTCGCTCTTTTCAACTTTTGTCGCACTTCGTTCAACATAAACTCCAAGAAAGTCAGCAAAGAGTTCCTCCTGCCATCAGAGAGATTAGCAAATCATGCAAAACAATGATTGATGATTTCATCGCCTGAATATTCAAATACTCTCTGTTTCTGTGGAAGTTTCTCAGTCTCAAAGTCGGTAAATCTGCCAAATTCTGCTCTGAAAGTCGCATCATTTGGAGTTTGAAAACAGTTTTCCATCTTTTTGGTTTGGTGCACAACTAGCCAGGGCCAAAATGTATTGGGAACCTAAAATGTATACACGGGCCGCATTTGAGTTTGACACATGTGCTGTATACCAACTACTCCAAGCTGATAAAAGCAAAACCTTTTTAGATATTGAAAAAAGGAACAGCAATAAATGAGGAACTTGTGTCATGGCAAATCACCATCTTCCATTGCATATATAAATCAAACTATGCCTTTGTGAAACACAGGTTATGATAATTGACTACAAAAAGCAATTTTTTTTCGATCCTTCACCAGTGCTGTTATCGGCTGACTGAGGCCAAAGCAGACAGCTTCTGGGCCCTATTTTAACGATCTGAGCGCATTTAGAGCGTGGCCAAATCCACTTTTGCTAGTTTGACGGTGGTAAAAAGGGTCTGTGCACTGGGTGCATGGTCCTAAAGGGTTGTACTTAGTGTCTTCATTAATCAGAGGCGTGTTTTGGGCGCAAAACACAATGCAATGCAATAAACCAATCAGAGATCATCTCCCATTCCCTTTAAAAGCCAGGCGCGTTTGGACCTTGGAGCATTGCTGTTATGATGGAGGATTTGCACCCTAATATTTTTATTTGTAATCTTCTGCATGTGTGTGTGCTGCTGTGCGTCCCTGTGTGTGTAACAAGCATAGTGTGCGCGCGCTGGACGGGAAATTGACAACTGCGTTGGTCTTAAACTAGCAAAGACACTTGCGTTGGGCTTTGCGCTGCGCCGGGTGTAAGATAGGGCCCTCTGTCTCTAAAAATGTTCTCAGATAAATGGTGTGGGATTTAGGTGCATTGGCCCTGTCCTGCAATCTTTAAAGCATTCTACATCCGCAGCACGACCATGCACTGTGGTCAATGGGCCTCATTCACCAACCGTTCTTACGAAGAAATGTGTTCTTAAACCCTTCTTATGCACTTTTTCCGAAGATTCTGGCATTCACTAATGTTTTCTTAACTTGGATTTGTTCTTAGCTAAGAACAAAATCTACGAACAGGACAGTGGACAATTTTAACATGTACTAGTAATTATCATAATTCACATAAATAAAGAGATTTAATAATTCACCAGAATGCAGGAAATAAAGATGTTTGACGCTCAAAATGTCCTGTGGGGGGGGGGGGAGGACCCCCAGACCTCCAGCTTGTTAAAAATAAAAGGTACGCTGTTGACCATCTAAAAATTGTTAAAAGGTGAATGTGAGAGTAATCCGTTGAGACATACCTCACCCAGTTTGCCGAGCTTCACGTATGTCTCCAGTTTCCCAAAGCCTATGTCAGACTAGAGGCACAAAGAATGAAAAAGAAAGATTAATCTTTAATAATTCATGGTTATGATCCTCTCCTCTGATTGAACCAAAGAACAGTCAAAAAGATCATTTTGCAAACATTAGTTCATGTTTTCTAAAGTTAATTACAGTAAGCACAAATCCTTTTGCTATGTAAAGACAGACAGACAGACAGGGAGTAAGACAGACAGACAGACAGAGGAGTATAACATAAAGCACTAACCAGTGAAGCACGTCGAGACATGCGACTGACAGGTTTGCAGAGCGGTGAGTTGTCACTCTCCAGCTGCAGTTTCTTGAGAAACTCAGGAGGCAGACGGATGTCCATGGGCAAAGACATGCGCTTACTCACGTCCTGCAGGATTGTGGGTGCAGAGATTAGCCACCTTTTTAAACTACTACACATCTTTAGTACAGACATTAACATTATTCATGAGTTAGCCTAACTAACAATCAAACGTCATGACATATGGCCACGAGCAGTAGCAAGTGTTTTGAAATCAGTTCAGTGTCTTCAGAGAAGTGGGCGTGGTTAGCTGATTAACAGGGACAGACCGAAACGCCATATGAGTGGGGCGTGTTTGCGTGATGCTGATTAACGGTGCGTTCTTTTTGTCTTGTAATCGCGACTAGTAGCTTTGAGTGTGACGTCACATCCGTGTCGAAAAACGAATAACCGCGGGGTCGTTGTGTTCTTTTTGTCACACAATACTACGAGTCGGAGAAAAGATGGATTTTTGTAACATTTTTAGTAACATTTAGGATTCTATTCACCCAGTTATTGACATATTACACAAATATATTTCACAGTTTGATACATGAAAATTACGTTTTGATTAACGTTAGGCCACTGCTCTGCTTTCTGCTCCAGACTCGGCTTAAAGCCATTGTTGTCATATAGCAACCGAGCGTCTCTAGCCAATTTCAGCTGCACAAGCTCCAAAATAACTAATCAGGCGGTATTTAACTCCTAATAAGACTGTAGAGACATGCCTATAGGTAGCAGTATACAGCACTATGTTTAACTCCTAATAAGACTGTAGAGACATGCCTATAGGTAGCAGTATACAGCACTATGTTTAACTCCTAATAAGACTGTAGAGACATGCCTATAGGTAGCAGTATACAGCACTATGTTTAACTCCTAATAAGACTGTAGAGACATGCCTATAGGTAGCAGTATACAGCACTATGTTTAACTCCTAATAAGACTGTAGAGACATGCCTATAGGTAGCAGTATACAGCACTATGTTTAACTCCTAATAAGACTGTAGAGACATGCCTATAGGTAGCAGTATACAGCACTATGTTTAACTCCTAATAAGACTGTAGAGACATGCCTATAGGTAGCAGTATACAGCACTATGTTTAACTCCTAATAAGACTGTAGAGACATGCCTATAGGTAGCAGTATACAGCACTATGTTTAACTCCTAATAAGACTGTAGAGACATGCCTATAGGTAGCAGTATACAGCACTATGTTTAACTCCTAATAAGACTGTAGAGACATGCCTATAGGTAGCAGTATACAGCACTATGTTTAACTCCTAATAAGACTGTAGAGACATGCCTATAGGTAGCAGTATACAGCACTATGTTTAACTCCTAATAAGACTGTAGAGACATGCCTATAGGTAGCAGTATACAGCACTATGTTTAACTCCTAATAAGACTGTAGAGACATGTCTATAGGTAGCAGTATACAGCACTATGTTTAACTCCTAATAAGACTGTAGAGACATGTCTATAGGTAGCAGTATACAGCACTATGTTTAACTCCTAATAAGACTGTAGAGACATGCCTATAGGTAGCAGTATACAGCACTATGTTTAACTCCTAATAAGACTGTAGAGACATGCCTATAGGTAGCAGTATACAGCACTATGTTTAACTACTAATAAGACTGTAGAGACATGCCTATAGGTAGCAGTATACAGCACTATGTTTAACTCCTAATAAGACTGTAGAGACATGTCTATAGGTAGCAGTATACAGCACTATGTTTAACTCCTAATAAGACTGTAGAGACATGCCTATAGGTAGCAGTATACAGCACTATGTTTAACTCCTAATAAGACTGTAGAGACATGCCTATAGGTAGCAGTATACAGCACTATGTTTAACTCCTAATAAGACTGTAGAGACATGTCTATAGGTAGTAGTATACAGCACTATGTTTAACTCCTAATAAGACTGTAGAGACATGTCTATAGGTAGTAGTATACAGCACTATGTTTAACTCCTAAGACTGTAGACGCGCTCTTTTTGCAACTTCCGGTTCGTAACTCCGGAAAACGACTCGTAGATCGACTTCGGTGGAGAAAAAGAACGCACCATTAGCCCTGGCCAAAGCGGCAGGTGTGGAGATTGTTTCCAGCGGGAGATAATCATGGAAGCGGCACGCTGACAGCTGCAAACCGCACGCTTTCTACACAGAGAGCACTATTGAAAACAAAGACGCTGAAAGACTATTCTTGTTTTCCACTAAAAATGTTAAACCCTTTTATTAGAAAGAGGTTCTTACATTTCCTGTGCTTGTTGACTGAAGCTATCAAACTGTCTCAGCTCTCAGCCCTCTCACTGTTGCAGCATTATTTCTGTCTTCACAACCTGAGCACTCACTTCCCTCTGGCATAGCATCACTTGACTGTCTGATATGAGTGGTGTAGAGTACGAGACAGACTCAAAGTGAATCACACTCGCTCCACGGGGTCTTTTGAACTCTGTCACATTTCCCATAAAAAGTCTGGTGCATTGGGGAGGGACAAAAGCGTCCGAAGTGACTCATCTCACTGAGCCGGCATAGGTGGAAATGGAGAAATGACTCCTGGGATGAGAGTTTAAAAACAGGAGAAAGAAATATGTGATGATATCTATGTCAGACTGCTTTTAATGTGCACTCTAACCTTGTCAGTTTCCTCTCAGTGCTTAATCTGCAACACAGAAATCACTGTGGAAGAAAAGCTTGGCAGCATGTGACTACAGCATGAAAGTGAACTTTTCGCCTGTTAACTTTACCCCTTATCAGTCATAGTAACCCTTGTCCTGCTACAGCTGCTCTTTAAGCCTCTGCTACTTGCCTCAATGGAGAAACGTCTGTGCTGGGCCTTGCTGTGGAAGTGGAGGTGTGACGGAGACTGAGCTCCCGGTGTTGTTGGTTCAGGGCTCGAAGGACTGGCATCATGAGAGGGAGGACCCAGCCGGTCTGGAGTCAGGCCTGACGGAGGAGAATCATAATCACGTTAACAACAATCAATGGCATTGATTCTTCAATCTCTGGAAGTTTGGGGTCCACTTAGAAATTTCCATTCCACTCCATTAGAGACAGAATACCAGCTGAGATCAGTTGCAGTGTTTTTTAAATCAGGGCAGCAGTTTTCAGATTACATTATGTGCTTACATAATTGCAAAAGGGTTAGGATATCAGATTAGTAAACATAATATGCCTTTGGAACATTGGATGAATGGTTGCTGATAATGGGCAATGTAGATATTACATTAAAGATCAGCCACTTCGAGAACCCTTTTGCAATTATGTAAACACATAATGTAATCTGAAAACTGCTGATCTCAGCTGGTATTCTGTCCATAATGGAGCGTAGGCCATGTACACTCAAACACCTCAAATCTTAACTTAAACTTTTTGTCATTTCCCTTCAGTCTCTGACTACACCGGCAAATCAATGGAGCAAAAGTTCTGTTACTGGGGAAATAATTCCCTTAACAGATTATTCATAAAGTTAAACTCTATATATCTTACCTCAATCAGTGCTCTGTTACAAGCCTACTTATGCCCTGTCTTTGGTTGTCTGTCCATTGTCTGTCTTAAATGTTCTACTTTAAGTAGTAATTGCACTTTATGTAAAGTCTATAATATGTGTGCACTAAATGTAGCCTGGCTTGAATGTCGTTTGTATATAATGTCGTTTTCATATATTTTAAATGTGTAACACCACGAAATGTTTTTTCATCTCACTATATACAGTGTATGAGGTTAAAATGACAATACAACCCACTTGACTTGACTTAATTATAATAATTATAATATGAACTCTACTCCAGCATAGAGTAGGTTTCAAGATTAGTAATGCTGTTCATAAAAAAATTCCTACCCTACCTACGTAATGTAACTTAAAAATAGTAACATCAGACAATTTGTTGCCCCTTTTTAAGTTTCGGGAAAAACCCTCAACATGAGTTGAGTTCTGGTTTCAGAATGATGAAGAGAGTTGGAGAACAATTAGATTCAACACAGGATGTCGGCTCTACATTGATATTCTTTTCCATGGCAACTTTTTCCTAGTCTGGTCCTACCAGACTCTGGTCCACTAGCCTGGTCCTACCAGAGTCTGGTCCACTAGCCTGGTCCTACCAGAGTCTGGTCCACTAGCCTGGTCCTACCAGACTCTGGTACACTAGTCTGGTCCTACCAGACTCTGGTACACTAGCCTGGTCCTACCAGAGTCTGGTCCACTAGCCTGGTCCTACCAGACTCTGGTACACTAGCCTGGTCCTACCAGAGTCTGATCCACTAGCCTGGTCCTACCAGACTCTGGTACACTAGCCTGGTCCTACCAGAGTCTGGTCCATTAGCCTGGTCCTACCAGACTCTGGTACATTAGCCTGGTCCTACCAGACTCTGGTACACTAGCCTGGTCCTACCAGACTCTGGTACATTAGCCTGGTCCTACCAGACTCTGGTACACTAGCCTGGTCCTACCAGACTCTAGTCCACTAGCCTGGTCCTACCAGACTCTAGTCCACTAGCCTGGTCCTACCAGACTCTGGTACATTGAAAAATTTACTACGTAAGAGGGCGGAGCCAGGCTAACTTTTTCCCAAATGATGTACAGATTTTTAGGCATTCTAATATCAATTATCGTGAATAGATCATATAGCTGTCATAAATGGGGGAAAAAATCCCCCCCAAGGTCTGGGCTGAGTTCTCCACTCAGTTATTTAGGTTTTCCCATAGTTAGTTGCTACAGAGAATTTCTCTGTTTCTTTGCTTCTTTCTTTCTTTGAGCATATTAATTATGTAATTAATTAATGAATTATTCCTGCGTTCGCAAGTGGCCTGAAAATATAAAAATAAACACATGCCAATACGTTTCGTAAAGTTCTGACTGGTAAACATAAAGTCCAGTGTTTCCTTTAGAATTTTTTTTAGCTATAGCGGCTACCTAACGTTAACATTAGCTAGCGGCTACTTGACGTTGATGTTAGCTAGCGCTAGCTGGTACTAGCGATTTCTAGTCGGCGACATATTTTGGGCTTCATTTAATAAACATAACCTGTAGTAGTACACAATCTAATGTGTATTGTTGTGATTACAACATGCGGAATTACTTTACGTTGCCTATTTATGTCTATTTACTTCTATTTCTCACCGCTAATCACCGGCATCTGTACAGCATCAACAGGGGGGGTCACCATTGTTGTTTATGTGTGTGTGTGTGACGTCAATAACTGTAACTGGGAGTACAACGAGCTGGTACCAGTTCACGGGGAGTAAGTTACTGGTTTGACTGTCGTTCCAGGGCGCTTTCACAGGAAGAAAGTCGTGAAAACACGAGTTACGGGATGCCTTGAACGCAGCATATACTGAAATAACATAATAAAATGCACAGCTGGGATAAAAAAAATCCAACTCTAAGGGCTTGTAAAAGGAACCCAACTAACAGTGAAATTAAAGACAGCTGTACGTGCCTGCCACAAATTTACAAAGGAACATTTAAATATTTAAATGAAAAGAAAAAAATGAAAGGTCCAGACAAGGAGTAGGATAGAAAACAAGGAAGAATGAGATGCTCCTAGAGCTGATAATTAAACATCGAAGGAAAACATTTCTCCCTGGTCTACGCAAATCATTAAATCGAAAGCTTCAAAGCTGTGCATCAACAAACGGATACAGCAGTCAAGTAACCGCTTGTAGTTCAAATTTTAGGTAAGTATGTGAGAGAGAGAAAATACAACGGCTGAGTAAAGGCCATCGTCACCACAGGTATATACATTTAGTTAAAGGTGATGTTGGGTGACATCCCTTCTTGGATAGTGAGGAGATGTTTTTTACAGTGTGTTCAGGGGACAGGCAGCTAGCAGATAGTGAGGAGATGTTTTTTACAGTGTGTTCAGGGGACAGGCAGCTAGCAGATAGTGAGGAGATGTTTTTTACAGTGTGTTCAGGGGACAGGCAGCTAGCAGACAGTGAGGAGATGTTTTTTACAGTGTGTTCAGGGGACAGGCAGCTAGCAGATAGTGAGGAGATGTTTTTTACAGTGTGTTCAGGGGACAGGCAGCTAGCAGACAGTGAGGAGATGTTTTTTACAGTGTGTTCAGGGGACAGGCAGCTAGCAGATAGTGAGATGTTTTTTACAGTGTGTTCAGGGGACAGGCAGCTAGCAGATAGTGAGGAGATGTTTTTTACAGTGTGTTCAGGGGACAGGCAGCTAGCAGATAGTGAGGAGATGTTTTTTACAGTGTGTTCAGGGGACAGGCAGCTAGCAGATAGTGAGGAGATGTTTTTACAGTGTGTTCAGGGGACAGGCAGCTAGCAGATAGTGAGGAGATGTTTTTTACAGTGTGTTCAGGGGACAGGCAGCTAGCAGACAGTGAGGAGATGTTTTTTACAGTGTGTTCAGGGGACAGGCAGCTAGCAGATAGTGAGTAGATGTTTTTTACAGTGTGTTCAGGGGACAGACAGCTAGCAGACAGTGAGGAGATGTTTTTTACAGTGTGTTCAGGGGACAGGCAGCTAGCAGATAGTGGAGATGTTTTTTTACAGTGTGTTCAGGGGACAGGCAGCTAGCAGATAGTGAGGAGATGTTTTTTACAGTGTGTTCAGGGGACAGGCAGCTAGCAGATAGTGAGGAGATGTTTTTTACAGTGTGTTCAGGGGACAGGCAGCTAGCAGACAGTGAGGAGATGTTTTTTACAGTGTGTTCAGGGGACAGGCAGCTAGCAGATAGTGAGGAGATGTTTTTTACAGTGTGTTCAGGGGACAGGCAGCTAGCAGATAGTGAGGAGATGTTTTTTACAGTGTGTTCAGGGGACAGGCAGCTAGCAGATAGTGAGTAGATGTTTTTTACAGTGTGTTCAGGGGACAGGCAGCTAGCAGATAGTGAGGAGATGTTTTTTACAGTGTGTTCAGGGGACAGGCAGCTAGCAGATAGTGAGGAGATGTTTTTTACAGTGTGTTCAGGGGACAGGCAGCTAGCAGACAGTGAGGAGATGTTTTTTACAGTGTGTTCAGGGGACAGGCAGCTAGCAGATAGTGAGTAGATGTTTTTTACAGTGTGTTCAGGGGACAGACAGCTAGCAGACAGTGAGGAGATGTTTTTTACAGTGTGTTCAGGGGACAGGCAACTAGCAGATAGTGAGGAGATGTTTTTTACAGTGTGTTCAGGGGACAGGCAGCTAGCAGATAGTGAGATGTTTTTTACAGTGTGTTCAGGGGACAGGCAGCTAGCAGATAGTGAGGAGAGGTTTGCTGTATATGACAAAAAATGGTGTAGCCTAAAAAAAACGTATGACATCACGTAGAGCACCTTTAATATCATTAGTAACAGCTGATATGAGCTACGTTCACTCTGCTGTTTGACATTTCCTGCAAAGAGAGGACAACACGGCCTGCAGTAAAGACTCTCCATGATAGGAGGTGTGTGTGTGTGTGTGTGTGTGTGTGTGTACCATAGCAACAAGTTCTGACACACACACACACACACACACACACACCTCCTATCATGGAGAGTCTTTACTGCAGGCCGTGTTGTCCTCTCTTTGCAGGACATGTCAAACAGCAGAGTGAACGTAGCTCATATCAGCTGTTACTAATTATATTAAAGGTGCTCTGCGTGATGTCACACACACACACACACACACACACACACACTCATAACAAGCTGCTGTTATATGAATGACAATAAAAAGATAAAGAAAGGCAGACAAATATTAGGCCAGGTGGCAGACCTGGCATTGATAGGCGTCTCGAGTGGCCACTTGTGATCCGAACCTTCTTCCTGCTCTATATGCAAATAAAAATGTACGTACTTTGGGTTTGGAAAGACCAGGGAGGCAGCAGTAGTAATATAATATTATTTTTGTTAATTTGGGCACATTGGTTGTACCTCAAAGTATAAGGTTATTATCTACAGGTGGTCCCCTGGGGCCTCCACGCTGCCGACAGGCAAACAGAGAGTCACCGCACCGGAACAAAAAACAATAAAACAATAAAATATAAAACACAGGATTCACTCTGAGTGGTGGTAGCGTTAGTCCAACCAGCAACACGCTCTTATCTTACTCACTCATTTCACATTACCTTCTCTCTCTCTTTCTCTCTCTCTCTCTCTCGCTCTTATCCTCTCTGTCTCTGTCTATCATCCTCTGTCTCTCTCTCTCTCTCTTATCCTCTGTCTCTCTCTCTCTCTCTCTCTTATCCTCTGTCTCTCTCTCTGTCTCTCTCTGTCTCCCTCTCTCTCTCTTATCATCTGTCTCTCTCTCTCTCTCTTATCCTCTGTGTCCCTCTCTCTCTCTCTCTCTTATCCTCTGTCTCTCTCTCTGTCTCTCTCTGTCTCCCTCTCTCTCTCTTATCATCTGTCTCTGTCTCTCATCCTCTGTCTCTGTCTCTCTCTCTTATCATCTGTCTCTGTCTCTCATCCTCTGTCTCTGTCTCTCTCTCTGTCTCCCTCTCTCTCTCTCTGTCTCCCTCTCTCTCTCTTATCATCTGTTTTTTTTAATTTATTTTATGAGGAATACCTCTTGAGATGTATCTCATTTCCGAGAGGGTCCTCCTCGGTACGACTGGACAGTACAAAGGACAAGACATTACAGTACAACATACACATTCACTCACATACTAACCTCTCTCACCCCACACCCCTGCCCAGACATCACCAGAATGATCATTACAAAATGTATGAATAGTAATTAAGAACAAAGGATATACATACCAGACATAAGACATACCAGAAAACTGAAAAAAAAAAAATTCAGATAACCAAAAAACAAATGCACCAGAAAGCAATCCAGCTTTATGGAAAGCATTTACAACAATTGCTTGTTTGCAAATAAAGTAACAAAGATGTCTTGAAGGATCTCAAAGATGATATTAGTCTTAGTGACCCAGGCAAGCTATAGAGAGCCGAAGTCCCGCCCCCTTCTACTTCCGGCCAATGGGACCTATCTTTCGAAAAAGTATGAACTAGAGTCAATGGAGATATAATAATTATTTTTTGATCCCGTTTGAATTAAGCCATGGATTACAAATATGATGTTCGTCAATTTAAAACATTATTTTTCAACCGAAGAAAGTCTCCGTTTATTGTTAAACTGTGGAAGTATAAGACTGTGAAAATACGTAATTAGAAAGACTACAAACTTCATGGATGACGTCTCTCTGAAGCTACGATGTCTGTGTGTATCGTACCAGGATGTAACGTTACTCTAATGATCAGAGGATCTCTCTCGTTCTTTTACTTCTCTGCTGAGAACTCTTGACTGGATAAAACCCAGCAGGTAAGATAACGTTACATGTGTTGTGGAACAGAGCTAAGCTAGCTAGCTAGCGAGCAAACCGAGCATCAAGCTAGGTGACGTAGATTGTGTGAAACGGGAGATGTAGTCCACTGGGAGATGTAGTCCACTGAGCTGTTTCACACTAAACTAAGTGGTACTACGACAAACCTACGGCTAACTGAGACTTTCTTTGGTTGAAAAATTATCTTTTAAATTGACGAACATCATATTTGTAATCCATGGCTCAATTCAAACGGGATCAAAAAATAATTTGCCTCTCCCCGTTCACTACCGTTCATATTTTTTCTGACTTAAAGGTCCCATGAGGTCCACCGGAAGGGGCGGGACTTCGGCTCTCTATTCCAATCGAAGGGAGCTTTAAATTGAAATGAACGCCTGCCACTTTATTTGAAAATGCGATGCACATTAAAGGATCAAAATTCAGTGGGTCTTAAACTATGAATTGTTTGGTAATGTGTTAGGTATTGTTTCAAATAAGGTGGATAGTTAAGATATATACATTTGAAAATAATCTGGAATCAGTGAAACTGTCTCCTAGCATTGGGTGACAAGCTATTCAGTGAAGAATACAGGACACAATGATGTGTTCTGCAAGGGCATCTCAACACAAATCTACAGATACTACTAAAAACAACAGTCAAGGGCTTGAGATTGGTTTCAGTAGTGTTCTGATATACTGCATCAGCGTAGTCTATAATTTGGAAATAATAGTTGTTTCACAATTCTTAACCTTATCAGCTGTGTAAAACAGTTGTTAGAACAGTACAACATCCTTAGATTGCAGTTTAACTTCCTTACAATAGTGTTTATGTGTGCTTTGAAGGAGAGTTGAGAGTCAAGCCAAAGGCCGAGGTAATTATATTCATCTATTCTCCCAAGAGGGGTGCCATCTAAGAAGTTAATTAACAGGTTAGTCTGATTCAAAGCAGCAGATCTTGTTGGGAAAAGCATGCAGTATGATTTTTTCTTATTCAACAGAAGGTCATTATGTTGGAGCCATTTTTTGAATAGTTAGTATAACTAATCAGATTTTGCCATAATTGCATCGTATTTATGCTATCAATATCTAAAAATGTACTCCTCTCTGTTGCGTTCAGCTGTCATTCAGTGCATACAGTATCCAGTTCATCATTTTTGGCGCTCGGGTCTGTGCTCCCCTCGTCATCCATCCTGAGTTCAGCTCGTCAGATCTTGATCACCACCACCAGTGTCTAGACTCCGTCGAGGGAGCATCTTATACTGCTCACGGCCTCTCTACCCCTTCAACATGATGACGTCACGATGGGTCTAATCACTGAAGACTCTCATTTATCATCTGTTGCATGTATAAATAAATATATTATAAGTCTCTCCTGATTCTAATGTTTAAAAATACGAAAAAGGCAAAAATACATTGAGCTAACAGTACAGGCCAAAAGTTTGGACACACTTTCTCATTCAATGCGTTTCCTTTTTATTTTCATGACTATTTACATTGTAGATTCTCACTGAAGGCATCAAAACTATGAATGAACACATATGGAATTATGTACTTAACAAAAAAGTGTGAAATAACTGAAAACATGTCTTATATTTTTAGATTCTTCAAAGTAGCCACCCTTTGCTTTTTTATTAATAAGGGAAATAATTCCACTACTGAACCCCTGACAAAGCACACCTGTGAAGGTAAAACCATTTCAGGTGACTACCTCATGAAGCTCATTGAGAGAACACCAAGGGTTTGCAGAGTTATCAAAAAAAAGCAAAGGGTGGCTACTTTGAAGAATCTAAAATATAAGACATGTTTTCAGTTATTTCACACTTTTTTGTTAAGTACATAATTCCATATGTGTTCATTCATAGTTTTGATGCCTTCAGTGAGAATCTACAATGTAAATAGTCATGAAAATAAAGAAACACATTGAATGAGAAGGTGTGTCCAAACTTTTGGCCTGTACTGTATATATACCACAAACTATACCATACAAACATGGGTCTATTCCTTGGGGTGTTCCAGGCAAACTAAAGGCCGTTTTACAGTCGCTGTAGCCGAGCTCGCGGGCGCCAATGTGGCGTCAAATTGACGTAGATCTCACTGTCGCACACCAGGATTTTGAAATGTTCAAACAGGAAGCATAGACGAGCTCGAGGACAACGTGATGTCAGGACTCTCAGAGTGACTGCAAGTCTCTCTGGTAAACCTACTGGGTTAAGATGAGTTATTTTATGGTGAATGAAAGGCTCGATCCCACCAAGTAGATCATCCAATCAGATCAAAGCATTGACGTCAATGCTGCTGCCAGTTATGCCGTTGTTTACCATTTTTTTCTTCTTCTTCTAGTCCGTAGAAATAGCAAAGTCTGTAGCCTTTCCTCATTAGCGCCACCTCTGTTCAGGAGAAGACTGCAGCTAGTGTCTCTCTGAGATTCCCAAAGTTTTGAGATACCATGGACAAAGCCAGCGTAAGGATACGCACTTCTGCTAGCAGAGGACTTGAGGTGAGTAAGCAGTTCTTCAATGTGGCCTTGGTTGTAAAAGAAAATGCAAACAACCCAGAGCGTGTTTGTCTCCTATCCCAGAATGTATCTTTGGTGAAGCCAGACCTATCTCTACAGCGCTGTGGAGATACAGTTGGTCTGGCAATGCAAGACTAAAATGTGTGTAACTCTGTCAATATGAAAATGTTCTCAAAACATAGCCTGGGGGTAAACACACACACACACACACACACTGCTAAATGTGTGTGTGTGTGTGTGTGTGTGTGTGTGTGTGTGTGTATGTTGGCAGTGTTGCCAACTTTGCCACTTTCTCGTTAGATATAGAGACCTTCAGACCCTCTCAGCGACTTTATTTCTAAAAAGCGACTAATTCAGACTGTCAGGAAAAAAAGAAGGGAGAAATACGTACAGTATATTGTAATTTATCCCCATGCATGCTGCTCAGAGTAATCACAGTCCACGGAGTCTCTCCCTCTCCTCTTGCGCTGTGTGCAGGCAGTCAGCCATCACAACCACACCAAGTTTTATGCAAATGATGTGTGATGATGTCACCAAGATGCAAATGAACGTTTGCTGCCATCTGGCAACTTTAGACACTTTTGGAGCTAATACTCGCTACTTTCATTGGAAAAGAGTTGGCAACACTGCCCCGACCACTTCCGAATGTTGTCTGAGCTAGCACTGCAACTAACAATTATTTTCATGATAAAAAGGTCCTATGACATGCTGCTTTTTGGATGCTTTTATATAGACCTTAGTTGTCCCCTAATACTGTATCTGAAGTCTCTTTTATATAGACCTTAGTGGTCCCCTAATACTGTATCTGAAGTCTCTTTCATATAGGCCTTAGTGGTCCCCTAATACTGTATCTGAAGTCTCTTTTATATAGACCTTAGTGGTCCCCTAATACTGTATCTGAAGTCTCTTTTTATATAGACCTTAGTGGTCCCCCTAATACTGTATCTGAAGTCTCTTTTATATAGACCTTAGTGGTCCCCTAATACTGTATCTGAAGTCTCTTTTATATAGACCTTAGTGGTCCCCTAATACTGTATCTGAAGTCTCTTTTATATAGACCTTAGTGGTCCCCTAATACTGTATCTGAAGTCTCTTTTATATAGACCTTAGTGGTCCCCTAATACTGTATCTGAAGTCTCTTTTATATAGACCTTAGTGGTCCCCTAATACTGTATCTGAAGTCTCTTTTATATAGGCCTTAGTGGTCCCCTAATACTGTATCTGAAGTCTCTTTTATCATTTATCTCTTTGACCAACTCCCACTTTGCTCGTTTGAAAGCCATGATGTCTCTCTCTCTCTCTCTCATGGGTGGCCAAATTCCCTGGGTGGGCAAAGCAGAGAAAGGGGAGGTAACCTTGCTCCTGATGACCTTATAAGGAGAAGATTCCTGATTGGTCCATCTGAGCTTTCATTTTCTCAAAGGCAGAGCAGGATACCCAGGGCTCGGTTTACACCTATCACCATTTCTAGCCACTGGGGGGCCATAGGCAGGCTGGGGGGAACTCAGATTAATGTTAAAAAAAAAACTCATAAAGTGAAATTTTCATGCCATAGGTCCTCAAAATAGTTGCCGATTATTGTTCTTTCGCTTGACAAATCAATAAGTCAGCGTATCGTTGCAGCTATAGTCGGAGCGATCGGATTTCAATGCATCCTCAACGCATCTTGGGTGCGTTCACACCTGTGCTGTAAGATGTTTATGGCAGGTCTGAACAGGGCCTCAGATTTAAAAATGCCTGGATGAGAAGGCGTTTGTAACAGCGCTACAGAGAGGCTTCTAACAAGCCACTTTGTGTGCGATTGATTGAAGGTCTAAATGTGCTGGGGGGTTGAAATTACATTCTGTCTGCTAGTCATTTGAATATCAGAGCTACAGCGCTCCTTTGATCTCCCGATGCTAATTAGGGTCAGTAAAGGTGACACTGATATGAGCGCGCACAGTGCCTGATTGCTAAGATATGGATGGATGCCTGCTAGACATCTTATTATGAAAAACCCAATCCAATATCGTATGGCAAGGTTTTTTTTGTCATGTCTTTGATGAGTTTCCATCTGAAACTGTGGTTACAGTGAGCGGGAAACAGGAAGAGGGTCAAGAAAAGAAATAACCGTGGAAGTGTGTTGGGGAATAAGCTTCACAAATAATTGCAGAATTTAGCCCCAGGCTATGTTTTGAGAACATTTTCATATTGACAAAGTTACACACATTTTAGTCTCGCATTGCCAGACCTACTGTATCTCCACAGCGCTGGAGAGATAGGTCTGTCTTCACCACAGATACATTCTGGGATAGGAGACAAACACGCTCTGGGTTGTTTGCATTTCTTTTACAACCAATCACAATCGTTGCTAAGCTCCGAATGCAGCGACTGTGGCTCTGCAAAAAGATCTCTGGAGGGAAACTTGTTTTGGTGGAACATTACATTACTCCTGGCAAAAGAAAACGGCACATAACATTTTAAAATATAGTGAACTGTTCACACAATACGGTAACATTTAAACCTACAAGCTGGTCAAAATAGTCATCGAGCAGCTTATAGGGATACGCCACCGTTTGTTGAAATAGGGCTTATCACGGTCTCCTCTAGCTGTAGATAGGTGGTGTCTCCTCTAGCTGTAGATAGGTGAGGTCTCCTCTAGCTGTAGATAGGTGGGGTCTCCTCTAGCTGTAGATAGGTGGGGTCTCCTCTAGCTGTAGATAGGTGGGGTCTCCTCTAGCTGTAGATAGGTGGTGTCTCCTCTAGCTGTAGATAGGTGAGGTCTCCTCTAGCTGTAGATAGGTGGGGTCTCCCCTAGCTGTAGATAGGTGGGGTCTCCTCTAGATGTAGATAGGTGGGGTCTCCTCTAGCTGTAGATAGGTGGGGTCTCCTCTAGCTGTAGATAGGTGGTGTCTCCTCTAGATGTAGATAGGTGAGGTCTCCTCTAGATGTAGATAGGTGGGGTCTCCCCTAGCTGTAGATAGGTGGGGCCTCCTCTAGATGTAGATAGGTGGGGTCTCCTCTAGCTGTAGATAGGTGGGGTCTCCTCTAGATGTAGATAGGTGGGGTCTCCTCTAGCTGTAGATAGGTGGGGTCTCCTCTAGCTGTAGATAGGTGGGGTCTCCTCTAGCTGTAGATAGGTGGGGCCTCCTCTAGCTGTAGATAGGTGGGGTCTCCTCTAGCTGTAGATAGGTGGGGTCTCCTCTAGCTGTAGATAGGTGGGGTCTCCTCTAGCTGTAGATAGGTGGGGTCTCCTCTAGCTGTAGATAGGTGGGGTCTCCTCTAGCTGTAGATAGGTGGGGTCTCCTCTAGCTGTAGATAGGTGGGGTCTCCTCTAGCTGTAGATAGGTGGGGTCTCCTCTAGCTGTAGATAGGTGGGGCCTCCTCTAGCTGTAGCACATTTTTTGTGCATGCATCGGTTTAGTCCAGTGCAACACCGGCAGCGCCGCCGCTAGTTAGCTTAGCGTAGTGAATGGAATCCTATGTTGCCGGTTAGCATGTTGTGAGTAAAAGTGAGCCAACAAAAGACCAAAAAAAACAACCTAATTGCTTTCACTGAGACAAAAAATGCGTTGGCCCACCTATCTACAGCCAGGGGAGACCGTGATAAGAATTATTTCAACAAACGGTGGAGTAGTATTCCTTTAAGGTTAAGTTCCCCTCCTCAAGGAGGGACGCATTCGAAACACTTTTAAACTCGTGCCACAAAACAAGACTGCACACTGCAACTTAATTCATTAATCAAGCTGTTCCACTTAGCTACTCCCCCTAGAGGCCTGGAGAACTTCCGTTTTGTGTATTTGGTTGTGTTGTGTGTATTTGCAGCGTGTTTGCTAAATAGCTGCACATGTGTTGTCAAATTAATGAAGATGTTTTCTTAAATTAATGGTGTTTTTTCTATTTGAATGTGTTTAATCGAGTTGCAGTGTGTTTCCCCCTGTCGGCCATATGGTCATCAGTAGGGTTTGGTACCGAGACCCGATGCTAATACGGCACCGGTGCTTTAACGACCGGGATCTACCGGACCGAATAGCAACGCGGATTTCGGTGCCTCATTTCGGTGCCACTCATATGCCTTTGCTGATCTCTGATGCTTCGAAACGGACATTAGAGGCAATAGAAACATCGCTGCGCATGACACTAGTTAACACTTCACTTGACAGCAGCTAACGTTAGCCTTCCGTTAGCTAGCAGCTGGATAAAACACGGTTAAAATGCTGACAGCTAAATGGTTTAAAGTGAGACTGTATTTCACTGGAGAGGATTCCAACAGCGGGACGTTAAGCAGTCTGCAGCTGCCATTGTCAATAAAATAACACAGACGGTGCGTTCACTTGAAACAGGCAGCCTTGTGGTGCATTCAAAGTTATTGTAAAATAACCTTTTCCCATCTGGTGGTTGTTTTTGTCATTCAACAGCAATTTACTGGTGAAATACGTTGTATTGTGTTCAGTGTTGCAATGTAACAAAGTACAAATACTTCAGTACTGTACTTAAGTAGAATTTTTACGTATCTGTACTTTACTTTGTTATTTATATTCCTGGAAACTTTTACTTTTACTCCACTACATTTCCTAAATAAAATGTATACTTTTACTCCACTATATTTCTCCTAAGCATCTTAGTTAAGCTAATGCACGCTCCGTTCCAGTTGGTGAC
>CM046790.1:2838654-2866154 GCA_025617405.1 Perca schrenkii | reverse complement strand
TGAATGAGAAGGTGGGTCCAAACTTTTGGCCTGTACTGTATATATATATACCGTAAAATGTCAGCTGTCTAAACGGCAGTATATGCTGTGCATCGCACTGTAGGAGCACGATATAATCCCTCACATGTGAGGAGAGGAAGATAGAAAAAAATAAAATGAGCTTAGAGAGGAGAGTAAACATCTGCTGGGTTTGGGGTCAAACGCTCGGCCTCCTTTCTACTTCACTCAGCTCTTTAGCTCCATTTCCTTGTCCTCTTCCTCTTCCTCTCTCTCACTCTCTCTCTCTCTCTCTCTCTCTCTCTGTCTGGTCACCTCTTTCCTGACATTCAGGAGTAGACAGTGACGCAGACACGTACATAAACTACATATCCAGCTGTGTCTCTCTTCACACAGGAGGCAGGGGCTTTAGTTCAACAAGTCCTCCGAAACCACATGAGGCTAAGGCCCCTATCTTACACCGGGCGCAGCACAAAGCCTGAAGCAAGTGTCTTTGCTAATCGTTTAAAAAATTACGATTCCATCGGAATCGTTTCTTTATTGGAATCGTTTGGAGGATTTGGTTTCAAATCTAATCACGGGGTTCCAAATTTAACATGCGTAAGTTTTGGTTTCTGTAGCGGCCAGGCGCTAGTTGTGTTGCAGCCTTGGAGCTCAGTATGCGGTGCTCTGGTGTGGCTTCCCCGTCAAACTGCAACCCACCTTTGAATCAAAATAAAACTGTCCTCTTATTTGTGAAATAAGCACGTGACCCGTTTCAACTCCACCCCTCAAAGAATCGGAATCGTAAATCGATGAGAACCGGAATCGAAAGGAAGAATCGGAACTGGAATCAGAATCGTTCAAATCTAAAAGATGCCCAGCCCTAGCTGCAGTCTTCTCCTGAACAGAGGTGGCGCTAATGAGGAAAGGCTACCGACTTTGCCCTTTCTACGGACTAGAAGAAGAAGAAAAAGGTAAACAACGGCAGAACTGGCAGCAGCATTGACGACAACGCTTCGATCTGATTGGATGAGTTACTTGGTGGGATCGAGCCTTTCATTCTCCATAAACAGGGATGTAGTGGAGGGTAAACGCACATAAACGCCGTTAACGCACCTCCCAAAATTTGGAAATAGCGTTTATCCACCTCTAAATAGCGTTTATCCACCTCTAAATTGAGTTGATCCACCTCTAAATTGCCTATAGTTCCTAAGCCATTTTAAATTAAGCTTAAATATTATTATTATGTCGTTTTAGTTTCATATTGTTCATTATTAGTTTCATAGGTTTTTAAACCTAAGACAAAGTCTTTCATATTGCGCTGCATTACTGTCTGTGTTGACCAATCTCTTGCGGTGTTTGGTGATTTAAGCCCCCAACGTCGACTTCCAGGCAGCTATGCCTGGAAGTCACTAGGATTAGGCAATGTTAGGTGCCTTGATGTCATGAAGTCAATGGTCGCAGCACTGCCTTCAAGTCAACGTTGGGGGCTTATACCACCATCGAGCATCTCCAGCGTATCCAGCAGGAAGCAGCAGACTGCATCCAGATTCGTCAGTCACTAGCTACTGTCTATGGTCACTAGCCCAAACTAGCCTACATGTCTCATGTAATGATGAATGAATTGTAAATATGGATATCAGGCAATTGTTTAAGCACCGTCAAGACAGCAGCCCTCCTCCTGATGCCAGCAAACGGCCTCGGCTACAAGCCCAAAGTGGGTGAGCTCGGAAAACAGTACTAAACTTCATGTTTTTGAGGTACATTTGGTTCACGTAGATTCATGCCACTGACTCAACAAGTCACCTCTACCTTTTCCCATTAGCCCATGTTACAAGTAACAGGTTTTGCAAAAGCGTCTGTTAATGTCGGCAGCCATTACGCTTGTGGAAAGTACAGTGCAACTTAAATTGTCTTTCTTCTGTTAATTACAGAAACTGAGTTATATTTAAATTAAAATTTGTGGCACCAGATTCATCCTTCGGTCGTCAATCTGCACCTGCTACATTAGCAATTCTTAAAAACTGTAATCAACAACTATTTTGATAATCAATTAGTCTGTTTGAGTCATTTTTAAGACAAAAGTAAAAAATTCTCTGATGTCAGCTTGTTAAATATGAATATGTTCTAGTGTCTTCTCTCTGTGACTGAATATCTTTGAGTTGTGGACAAAACGAGACATTTTAGGGACGTCATCCTGGACTTTTGGGAAACACTGATCCATATTTTCCACATTTTTCTGACATATAGACCAAACAACTAATCGATTAATTGAGAAAATAACAGATTTATCAACTATGAAAATAATCCCAAATCCCTAAACCCATAATCATTACGTATTATGCATTGGAAGCCCTGGATACTGTATGAGCCTCCCTCTATATCTCTCTTAAATATTTTTGTTCTCTCTGTTTTGTCATTTAGTAAACTTTATAGATTTCAACCATATTATTCCTTCTTGAGTCTCTTTAACAAGAACTTAGATTAATGTATGAATTGAATAGTGATTGTGTGACCTATGAGGGAACAACCAGTGATACCCTTGGTAGTACCGTCAAATGATAGCCTCTGGCGATGTCATCAGGATACACATACACCGGTAGGCAGTGGCCCACCTTACCGAGTGACCACGTCGTGGTCCACCTGATCACAGAAGTTATAGTTTACCCACCTCTTTTTTTACCACTACACCTCTGTCCATAAAAGCCCTAATCTTAACCCGGTAAGTTTACCAGAGAGACTTGCAGTCACTCTGAGAGTCCTGGCATCACGTTGTCCTCGAGCTCATCCATGCTTCCTGTTTTCTCTTTGTTGCGCGCCGCTGAAGAAAACCGAGTGGTGCACGGGCTCTGGTCGCGCACTCAAAATCAAGATCTACGTCATTTTGACGTCACATTGGCAAGCACGAGCTCGGCTACGGCGACTGTAAAACGGACTTTAAACATCTTTTCCTTTCTTGCTTTCCACTGGATTTACTTCTCTCCTTCTATTGACTTTTATGCATTAAATATAAATCTGAAGCATTACATGTATGCTTTATTTCCCACCTTAAAGCAAAGCATGAAGCATGAACAACAACGCACAGTGGTGCCATCCTGATGAAAGCTCTGAGATCTAAAAAAGGTGCATAATCTTTTCATGCAATTCATAGATTCTACCCTGATTTTCATGAAAATTGGTGGAAGGGTGTAGCATGAGCCAAGGAAGCACCCCTTTCATTTTGGAGAGGATGCTTTTCACTAGGGGTGGGAATCACCAGAGGCCTCACAATACGATATCATCACCATACCTATGTCACGATACGATATCATTGCGATTTTAAACATATTGAAATGTTCTGCGATATATTGAAATGTATTACCTTTTTTCCAACTTCACATTTTTCCCAATTTCCAATGATGTACCCAAAGGAAAATGTTTTATCTAAAAAGATACATTTCTCTGTCTGTTCATCTCACTTCAATTTTATTGCTGATTGTGTCAAGCAGACAAACTGACCAACACATACAGTACAGGCCAAAAGTTTGGACACACCTTCTCTCTGCAAACCAAGGGTTTGCAGAGTTATCAAAAAAAGCAAAGGGTGGCTACTTTGAAGAATCTAAAATATAAGACATGTTTTCAGTTATTTCACACTTTTTTGTTAAGTACATAATTCCATATGTGTTCATTCATAGTTTTGATGCCTTCAGTGAGAATCTACAATGTAAATAGTCATGAAAATAAAGAAACACATTGAATGAGAAGGTGTGTCCAAACTTTTGGCCTGAACTGTACGTGTAGAGCGAGGCGGTTGTTATAGCGAATACAACCCCGACAGGGTGATCAGGAATCAGCCTGAAGGTCGCTTATTACATGGCTACTTACCAAATAAATCAATAATTTGACTAATAACTTGACAAAATATTGATTTAAATGGGAGTTTATTGATTTAAAGACGATTGTATTGCTTCCACTAGAGAAAATAGTCCGTTCCGTCTCTACGGTTGGAATCCTGCGTCCATAGCAACGTAAAAACTCTGTAGCTTTTTCATTGACATATAGCTTTTTAATGCTCCTAATCCTTCGTCAACACCAGCTGCCGTATATTTTATGGGGTGTTGCCGTGGTGGACAAATGACCCAGCTGCTGTTTTAATCACTGCAGGAATTGACACAACATTAGCTGAAGCGTTGTAGTGAGCTAGCGGGCTATCGGCTGCTCTAATTTACATTAAACTGAACATTTCCGTTGTCGGTGAAGTGAGACACGGTAAATGGCTTCTTTGGGAATATTTATGTGGACGTTTATGTCCTCATTCATCTCGTTTCCTTTTTGCAGAGCCGCTGCATGTTGACACACCTGTAAGTTAACGTTAAACAAGTTGCAATGTAAGCTAACTAATTAGCGTTGTTGTCCCTACGGCTGTTACTGCGTAGCTAGCGCTCATAGACGGTTTAGAAAGATATTAGCGATAGACGCTCATCAGATCTGCTGTCATTGCTTGGAGGCATAGATATATACCTATGCTGGCAAGATGGATTTTAGTGTGATATGTTATTTTGCAATTATCTCGTGATTTTGTGAGAAAACAGCTGCCGTGCAAGGTAAGCGTTACACAGCGTCACCCTCAAATTGTGCACTATGTGAAGTGTAATAGTGGTCCTGACTGCCAGTTCTTCTAGTATTTTTTTAAGTTCTTGCTGTGCTGTGGTTGATGATATGGAGGTCATGTTATGTGCTATGCTTGGTTTGCCTGTACACTGGCATTGCCAGACCTGTTTTCACAGCGCTGCGGAGGAGGGTCTGGCTAGTCCACACAGCAATCCGGGATGGGAGAAAAACGTGCTCTGGTTTATTGGCATTTCTTTAAACTAATCACAACCGTTGTGGGCGGTGCTAAGCGCCGGACGGACCAAAGTTGCCTCTGCAAAAGGCAACTTTGCAACTTTCTAGCCTCGGGAAGAAACTTGTTTTGGTGGAACGTGTGGAACGTGCAAGTTTTAGTCATGCAACAGAAAACTCAGATTGGACAGATAGTCTAGCTAGCTGTCTGGATTTACCCTGCAGAGATCTGAGGAGCAGTTTATGCTTCACATAAAACATTAAAGAGCAGTTAGAAAACAATTTAAAAACATTAATAAACAAATTAAAAACATTAAAAGACAAGAATAAAAGTTACAGTGCACTATAAGAAATTAAAGCTAATAAAATAGATTATTTAAAGAAAAGCAACATCAAAAAGATAGGTCTTTAGCTTAGATTTAAAAGAACTGAGAGTTGCAGCGGACCTACAGGTTTCTGGGAGTTTGTTCCAAATATGTGGAGCATAAAAACTGAGTTAACCATAGTCCTCATTAGATCCACCGGAGGTTAGAATGCCAACACAGAGAAAGCGGTTGGTAACAGACATCCCAACAGATTCTCACTCCCATCTCGTAAAATACGGACGCTTGGTCAGGTGCCTTTGTCGTTGTTATTGACGCCAAATGTCTCTTTTAGCGTCACGTAACGCGCTTTATCTAAAACGCGCTTGGTCGGGAGTATTGGCGTCACTTTTTGACGCAGTTATGTCAAGGAAAAGGTTGTGGGTGGGTTTTATGTTTCCATGACACGCGGGAAGAACGGGACATTGGGTTTAGGAAAAGGAGAAAGCGATTTTAGGAAACATGACACACGGGACACGATCCCTGGTCTCCTGGGTGAAAGTCCTGTGTTGTTTGACCCATCCACCCCCCCCAACCAACCTCCCTATGCCGAATTTCGGCCTATCATAATACTCGCTACCGTAGTCGCTCTTAATGCTACGTCCTAGGGTTGGGCGGTATTACCCGTGACTAATTAAAAATGATGACCTAAAGCTCAGATGGTGTAACCAAAACTTGGCTTGGCTTGTGCACCGTTCAGAAACTGAATACCAAAACACTAATACTGAAACAATAATAACATAACAACTTACAAAAAAACTACTTTCTCCTCCACACTGTCACGTGATGACAACCACACATGATTACATAAATTATATTTAATCCTTGTAGTGCTGTGCTCGATTGAAGAAATTCTTAGTCGACTAACACTCATTCAATTGTACCGACTAATCGATTAGTTAATTTAATCGACAGATCTCTAAATCTGAGTTTCTCCACTCGTACGTTTCTTGGAAATAAGTCATTCAGCATGAAAACAGCATCAAATATGACTAATGGACTAAAGAGATCTAAGCTGACTAAGACCAAAACCACAGATTAGTCGACTAATCCACTAAGAGCAGCCCTAAATCCTTTTCTCCTCTATAAGTGCATTGCATTTTTTTTAATGACGGTATTGAAACTGATACCGTTGTTATTTTTAAGACCTCGCGGTATACCGTATTACCGCCCAACCCTACTACGTCCTCTTCATACCCCGTGTAGCTGCTGCTCTCCCCGGTACGTTCTACAAACACGCTGAAGGGAGCTTCTTTCGTCACTTCAGACGCTGACAGCCACTGTCCAAACGTCCATATTTTACGAGTTCGGAGTGTGAACGGGATTGACATCGGGCCAAATTTCCGACAGCACCTGAACAATCCCGGAAATGAAATTACCTGTACAATAAAGCTGCTGTGTTCATGATGTAATTTCAGTCCAAGCATTTGATAGTACAATTATAAAGTGTTTTACAGATTTGCATATCATAGTAGATTGGACTATTATATATATTTCTTTATTTGATCAGGGACAATGCACAAAAAACATTAGTCTATAAAAGAAGAGATGTCACGTGCCAGGTTATAGCAGAAAATGCTAATTTCCACCCGCAGTCCCTGCACAGGTTGATGTTATACTTACAAAAATTCATAAAATATATACACAATAATACATGAAAGCATTACTTCACTCACATCATAAAAACACTCTCCACTTCAGGAATCTATCACTCACTCACTCACAGTTTACATCATTCATATCACAGTCATTCAGTGCGTACAAATTTGCTTTGATAATATTGAGAAACGGGGAGCGGGAACAGTTTTAAAGGGAGCGACTCATATGGCCCGGTTACCAAAACAAAGAACAGAGAGGCTCGGATTTCAAGACACAAAGAGGGAGTGTGACTTCATTCTCTGCTCAGGATGCCATTACTCCACTAAATCTTTACATAGCAAATAGTTGTTGCTATATAAATGTTCTGTAAGTCGTATATAGAAGAGCATATCTTTGAGTTATGAAGAGTTATGTGAGGAAAATGGGGTTCTTACCCTGAGTGTGCCGTATGTTGAACTGGTTTATCTGCTCAGTGAACTCGTTCTCCTCAATGGTCTCAGTGCGAGGAACAGAAAGAGAGAAACGCCTCTTAAAGTTCTTCATCTTGTTCATGTTGCTGAGGATTACACTCTGGGATAGAAAAAATAGACAAAGAGAGAGAGAGAGTGACATACACCAAAATAAATACAATCAATATTCCAATCCATTGATGAATTCAGTTTATGCATAAACAGTTTTTAAGTTCCCCCAGCCTGCCTATGGCCCCCCAGTTGCTAGAAATGGTGATAGGTGTAAACCGAGCCCTGGGTATCCTGCTCTGCCTTTGAGAAAATGAAAGCTCAGATGGACCAATCAGGAATCTTCTCCTTATGAGGTCATAAGGGGAAAGGTTACCTCCCCTTCTCTGCTTTGCCCACCCAGAGAATTTGGCCCACCCATGAGAGAGAGAGAGAGAGAGACATCATAGCTTTCAAACGAGCAAATCCTAAGGAAAGCTCATTGTGGGACTGACTCTAGTGGCTGTAATTCAGCACCAAGGCTGAATTTGGGGAAACAGACTTCAGATACAGTATTAGGGGACCACTAAGGTCTATATAAAAGAGACTTCAGATACAGTATTAGAGGACCACTACGGTCTATATAAAAGAGACTTCAGATACAGTATTAGGGGACCACTAAGGTCTATATAAAAGAGACTTCAGATACAGTATTAGAGGACCACTAAGGTCTATATAAAAGAGACTTCAGATACAGTATTAGGGGACCACTAAGGTCTATATAAAAGCATCCAAAAAGCAGCATGTCATAGGACCTTTAAAGAATTATTTTTTTTACGTATAACCAAGATTTTGAACATTTCTTTTATTATGTACCAAACGTAGTATACCATATATCAAAGAAAATTAAGTTGAAATGCTTCGTGACACAAGCTGCAGAGGGTGTTGTGCCGCTTGAACAAAGACAGTTTTTTGTGTCATCTGTAATGAGGCAGAAAAAACGCGGGAAAGCAGCTGATCATTATATTCTCTCCCTCCATAGGTTACACAACCACAGGCAGCCCTACTAGTTAGTGGTCACTTTCTTGCACTCATCCTTTTGTTCTCTTCTTTTTCTCTCGGTTTGTGTGCTTCAGAGATTGGTGTAATGGGGTCTCCATGATTTTTTTATACTGACACAGATTTTTACATATATACGCGTCTGTGGTTCTGCTCATTACTGGGAAAGGCTCGGAGATGTGTAGACTCGCTGCCTCTCGAAATATTACGAAAAAAATCTTTTAAACTGACCATTTTTGATCTAAAATGAAGACAGATTTAGCAACTGCAGCTTATATCTCACATAAAATAAAGTACATAAAGTAGCCTGCTTTCTTTGCTTGTCAGTGGTCACTGAAGAGAAATTGATAATTGCTAGTGGCGAAATCATCAAGCGTCCAACGCTGGAAAAGCAAGGTCATGCACCTCTGCAGTCAAAAAATCCTCACAGTTGTGGCCGGGTTGGCTCAGCGGGTAGAGCAGGCGCACATAAACATAGGAGGTTTATGTCTCGACGCAGAGGTCCAGGGTTCGAATCCGATCTGTGATGATTTCCTGCATGTCTTCCCTTTCTCACCTAGCTGTCCTGTCAATTAAAGGCGGAAAAGCCCAAATTGTAATAGATAAATAAATGTAATAACCTTTGCTTGTTTACAACAAAAACCAGGCCCCACAAGGCACCTTTAATCAGGCCATATTAGGTTTTGTCATAAATAGGTAGTAAGTGGAAGCGTTGGTAACACTTTCCTTGAAGGTATCGACATAATCGTGATATGTAACGGTCATGAACGTGTCATAAACCTTATAAACAAGTCATAAATGTCTGTCATTATGTGCCATTTGGATTTTGTCATGAGAAGTTGACATTGTTTGGGTCGTTTTGATTATGACAACTTGACATTAATCAAAGTGACATTACTAGAAGTTTGTCTTGGTCATGGCAGGTTGACATTACATTTCTTTGGAGTGTCCTTATTAAGACAACTTGACATTAAACAGGATGACATTATGTCAAGTTGTCATGACAAAGACAAACTTCTGGTAATGTCACTTTGATTAATGTCAAGTTAGTCATAAATCAAGACAACCCAAACAATGTCAACTTGTCATGACAAAAACCGAATGACACTTAATGACAGACATTTATGACTTGTTTATAATGTTTAGGACACGTTCATGGCAGTGTCATGTCACGATTATGACAATGTTATCTCACGATTATGTCGATACCTTCAAGTAAAGCGTTACCGAAGCGTTAAATAATTGTGAAATCAGATTAAGGCACCAAACATTTATGCACTTTCATTTCTACAGTAGAGGTAAAATATACCTGTATACATTGTGATATATTGTGTGAGATATGCACAAATGCCTGGGAGCTCAGGGAAAAAAATTCAAGGCATTCTCCGAGCCAGAGAAGTGTGGGTGGCAGCCATAAATTAAACAGCGAGTGGAGGCAGCAGCTCAAAAGGTTGACAGGGGATGCAAGCAATCCCCGGATCAGTACAGAGAAAAGGTGGATTTGTAATTATGAAAAAGGAGAACCCCTTTTAGAAATCAATCAAATTCATATATGACTCTTTGATGGATGGGAAACACGCTTCTGGTTGAAGAAAAGAGAAAAGCAACAGTCACAGCAGAAATGTCAACCTTTTTAAATGCTGTTAATAGCACACAATCATATTCAACCAGCAGCTGAAGCAGCAACTGAGACCTTAGCTTGGTATTTCTAGAGTTGGAAAATGCTTTTGGCCCAGTAGTGTGCAATTTCATCTGTCAGTAAAAGGTGCAATTACCATCTATTTCGAACACATACAGATATCTTAGCAGCCATCATTTGCTGCAGTGTGGTAGGAGCTTTCTTCCAGCTCAATGTGGATATTCAGACAGTGACACTAAATGATAACATTGTCATTTGTCTGACAATCAGTTGACTGTATACGTTTAGGGAACTGGTGATCAGATAAAGCAGATTAAAGGGTTAAATAGAGGAGGAAAGAGACAAATCCACACCACATAGGCTTGCTAAAGTGCCTCTGTGTTTGTGATTGCAGTTGATGTTGTTGTCTTTGAGAATTCGTCAGGGAGCCTTTGTGAAGGCAGGCTTCCCCAGAGCCTCGGCAGGGTAGAGCTGTATACTGCAGAAAGGGGGGTACCTCAAACGTACAACAGTATAAAAGAACAAAAGTACACTGTAGTTGACACTGTGGTCTAAATCAGACATGTAATCCACGCGTCTGCATTGATAAACAACAGTACAAAGACCTCTTTGTGTCACAAGCTGAGTAACAGCGCTGGGTCCTTTTACTAGTTTGGTTTGTGGTGATCTTTCCGTGTTTATTGATGCGATGTGAACAAAAAATGACTTTCACTTTTTTGTTCCAGCATCTTTCTACTGAAGTTATGTTGTATTTTCTATTCATTATTCTCAGTCAGTAAGCGTTACAGTTTCTGGGTTTATAATTTCATAGACACTTGATACCATACCATGATATTGATATATTTTATGATTTGATTATTCTCATCCTGGAAAAATACAGTACAGGCCAAAAGTTTGGACACACCTTCTCATTCAATGCGTTTCTTTATTTTCATGACTATTTACATTGTAGATTCTCACTGAAGGCATCAAAACTATGAATAAACACATATAGAATTATGTACTTAACAAAAAAATGTGAAATAACTGAAAACATGTCTTATATTTTAGATTCTTCAAAGTAGCCACCCTTTGCTTTTTTATTAATAAGGGACAAAATTCCACTAATGAACCCTGACAAAGCACACCTGTGAAGGTAAAACCATTTCAGGTGACTACCTCATGAAGCTCATTGAGAGAACACCAAGGGTTTGCAGAGTTATCAAAAAAAGCAAAGGGTGGCTACTTTGAAGAATCTAAAATATAAGACATGTTTTCAGTTATTTCACACTTTTTTGTTAAGTACATAATTCCATATGTGTTCATTCATAGTTGTGATGCCTTCAGTGAGAATCTACAATGTAAATAGTCATGAAAATAAAGAAACACATTGAATGAGATTGTGTGTCCAAACTTTTGGCCTGTACTGTACATACAGGCAACATGGCATCATGACTTTGCATAAACATCCATGCCACTTTCCTAAAGCCAAATGGCGTGTTATCTGTACGCATTTTGAGCTATCCGCTATTTTGTCTACGCTGCCACACTGTGGCGAGAATATGACGTAGTATCACGAGAACGTCACATGCGTGTAAAAATAAGGTTGGGTTTAGGAAAAGAACATTGGGAAAGGGTTAGGGTTGCAATTAGGGTTAGGGCTGTGCAATTAATTGAAATGTAATCGTGATTATGATTTCGGCTCCCAATGATCACAAAAACAGAATAATTGAGAAGAACAATTACTTAGCTCATTAAGTTTTGCAACTAAACGCTTATTTTCTCTTTTGTGTTCTGAATGAAAAAATAAAGTTTAAATAGGAAAAGTATTAAGGCAAAGTTCACAGCTGTATGTGTTTTTTTTTTTACTGTTGATTTATTTGACCTTTTCCACAGTTTAAGTTCAATAATTGCAACATCTTTCCAGAAGTCAATGAGTAATTGTGTTAAATTATCGTGATTTCAACATCGACTGAAATAATCATGATTATATTTTTTCCAATAATCAAGCAGCCCTATCACAGAGTATAATCTAATCCAGTGGTGGGCAACCTTTTTAATATGAAGTGCCATTTTAAAATGTTCTTGTTAATCAGTGTGCCATATCAGCATTGAGCCCCCGTCATCTAAGCAACAAGGACTAGTTAATCTTCGCAGAATAATGGGGAAAAAGTCAATTAAACTACCGTAAATAGCAGGCTATGATCCTGCATGCCAATGGCTCTGAAAGAGGTCATTTGGCGTGCAGAGTGGAACATTTCTTGCACTTATTGCTGGTGTGCCATTGGTTGAGCTACTGGGGGCCAATGGTGGCACACGTGCCTGAGGTTGCTGACCCCTGATCTAATCTCTAATATAAGCAGTGAATTTCATTTAACATGTCCTCACTTGATTTCTCTCCTCTCCTTTGTTGCTGTGCTCTGGTGCTTTGAGATAGAATTGAAAGGGTTTCTTTTCCAAACAGGATACAGTGAAACAGCAACAGCCCCCACTCTGATTGGGAGCCTTTATTCACTTTAGTCTCTCTTTTTGCCATCTTGAACAACTTAATTGCATCTGTCGTGAGTGAGAAAATCCCTGATTGCGATGGACAGTGTGCATGTTATCTTGCAGACAATAGACTCCTCTGTTTGAAGAAAGGTACAATTTTAGGTTCTGGATGCTTGCAGCCAATCAGGAGAATGTGGCTTTAGTCTATGAGCTACTCTGTAAAAAAAAAAGGGAGAAAGTTGGTCTTAGATTGGTGGCACTGTCTGACTAGACACACACACACACACACACACACACACACACAGGACCATATTTTGCCATAATGACACACATAGACTCACAAGGTAAATGTCAATGCACTGCATTTTAATAGCGCTTTTCTGGTCTTAACGACTACTCAAAGAGCTTTTACACAGTGCAGACACCATTCACCATTCACACACTGTGGCCGAGGCTCGCATACAAGGTGCCACCTGCTCATCAGATAAACATACACAGACATTCACACAGCGGTGGTGCAGCATTAGGAGCCATTTGGGGTTCAGTGTCTTGCCCAAAGATACTTCAGTGTGGGACCGCAGGGCCAGGGATCAAACCTTTTTTCTCTGTACTGCACAAACCGTGTTTCTCGTTTACGATGTTGAAGAAATTATATTATTGCAGAAATACGCCAGTAGTCCAGTTTCTTAAATGTAACCACGCTGATTAACTAACGACTGAGAACTGTTGCAGTGGGAGGAATGGGTAAAAACATGAGCTGCTCCATGCAAACCAAAATATCGTCCATTTGGCCAGTGACGAGAGCAGTTCAGTTGTCGTTGCCTCTGCAGGAGTTGAGAAATACGTTTGATTCAGCAAAAAGCCGCACGTCAATGGTCCAGTGACCCATGTCAGCTTCGGCTAAATTAATATACACATCTCCCCTCATGTGTACTCATTTAGAACAGGGCCAGCTGATGGAAAAGCTTCGGAGCTTGTTCAGATGGGCTTCAGGTCAGTGGGCACCGGCATCAGAAAAATATAAATCTACAGTACAGGCCAAACGTTTGGACACACCTTCTCATTCAAATGCATTTCCTTTTATTTTCATGACTATTTGCATTGTAGATTCTCACTGAAGGCATCAAAACTATGAATGAACACATGTGGAATTATGTACTTAACAAAAAAGTGTGAAATAACTGAAAACATGTCTTATATTTTAGATTCTTTAAAGTAGCCACCCTTTGCTTTTTTATTAATAAGGGAAATAATTCCACTAATGAACCCTGACAAAGCACACCTGTGAAGGTAAAACCATTTCAGGTGACTACCTCATGAAGCTCATTGAGAGAACACCAAGGGTTTGCAGAGTTATCAAAAAAAGCAAAGGGTGGCTACTTTGAAGAATCTAAAATATAAGACATGTTTTCAGTTATTTCACACTTTTTTGTTAAGTACATAATTCCATATGTGTTCATTCATAGTTTTGATGCCTTCAGTGAGAATCTACAATGTAAATAGTCATGAAAATAAAGAAACACATTGACTGAGAAGGTGTGTCCAAACTTTTAGCCTGTACTGTATATCTACTTGTATATATAAAAGGCATACAGCACAGGCATGGAGATACTCATCTATGTGCACATGCTGGGTGATGAGTTCACATGTGCACATGCTCAGATATAAAAACCCCAGGCAAAGTCTCTTCAGTTTTTTTTTTTAATTTGACCCTTTGATGCCGTTAACAAGAAGCTCTGGCACAGCGTCAGGGCAGACCGTAAGCCCGCCAACGCTGTGTTTCTCCAGTGAAACCTGGCATGACAACTTCCTGTTTCTGACAGCCCAATGGGCTGCCAGCACAAGCTGTGATCTCTAGGAGGGTCAAGATGGGAGACGCAGAGAGCAACTGAATGAAACGGAAAGAAAGGAGAGAGAAAATAAAGAAAGGTAACCTTGCAGGACGCATGCGGTCTGCTATTTCTAGATTCAACATGCAAGAGAAGATGGAAAAAATACAAAAAAGAAGATACGCTCAGACTCTCTTTCTGTGTAATTCTAAAATGGTTACTTATCTGCAGAATATGTAGCCAGACCAATCTCCACAGCGCTGTGGAGTAGAGTCTGTACTACACCAAAGATACAGAAAACAAATGTTCTCAGTTGTTTGCATTTCACAGCAGTCTCCTCTAATTTTTCCTGTGTATGTGTGTGTGTGTGTGTGTGTGTGTGTGTGTGTGTGTGTGTGTGTGTGTGTTTGTGTGTGTGTGTGTGTGTGTGTGTGTGTGAGAGAGAGAGGTACAGAGAAGCACATGCACACATCTGTGTCTGAGTACATGTGTGATGGGTCAAAACTGACCTCGGGCCTGAGGTTACATTACTGTGTGCTCCAGTAATTCACAGTGACTAAAAAATGTAGCTTTTGCCTGTGTAACTGTGTGCATACACACATATAAAAACACACACACACACACACACACACACACACACACACACACACACACACACGTACACACACTTTCCCTAAAGGAGAGGGATGGTGCTGACAGTGGTGCTTCACAGAGTGGTTAAACAGCTGGTGTGTTTAGTTTGATTTTTGCTGCCATTATCCAGCCACCCAACAACAATACACACATATAACGGAGATAATACAAGTTTTTGCACTAGTGCAATATCTACTTGTATATATATAAAGGCATACAGCACAGGCATGGAGATACACATCTATGTGCACATGCTGGGTGATGAGTTCACATGTGCAAATGCTCAGATATAAAAACCCAGGCAAATATTTTTCTGAGTCTCTTCAGTTTTTTTTTAATTTGACTATATAAAAGAGACTTCAGATACAGTATTAGGGGACCACTAAGGTCTATATAAACGAGACTTCAGATACAGTATTAGGGGACCACTAAGGTCTATATAAAAGAGACTTCAGATACAGTATTAGAGGGACCACTAAGGTCTATATAAAAGAGACTTCAGATACAGTATTAGGGGACCACTAAGGTCTATATAAAAGAGACTTCAGATACAGTATTAGAGGACCACTAAGGTCTATATAAAAGAGACTTCAGATACAGTATTAGAGGACCACTAAGGTCTATATAAAAGAGACTTCAGATACAGTATTAGAGGACCACTAAGGTCTATATAAAAGAGACTTCAGATACAGTATTAGGGGACCACTAAGGTCTATATAAAAGAGACTTCAGATACAGTATTAGAGGACCACTAAGGTCTATATAAAAGAGACTTCAGATACAGTATTAGGGGACCACTAAGGTCTATATAAAAGAGACTTCAGATACAGTATTAGAGGACCACTAAGGTCTATATAAAAGAGACTTCAGATACAGTATTAGAGGACCACTAAGGTCTATATAAAAGTATCCAATAAGCAGCATGTCATAGAATCTTTAAGCCGAGACAGAAAGTTATCAACAGCCCATGTCTCTCTAAACAATTATTAAAAACAAAAACCTACTCTTGCCTGACATCTTTTATGATTAGTTACACAAAGCATGTAGTCAGAAATATGATGTCAGATTCTCCTCTTCTTCTCGATGTGTCTGGCCTGTAAACGTAGTAAAGATGACCTTTTGTTTCTTTCCATTCCTTCTTTTCTTGGAGTCGGTCCTCACTAGACAACAATAACTGCCTTATTTGCTTGGTTATCTATGGCTGTCCATCACAGTCCCCATTTCTCTGCCAGACATGGTTATGGTTTTTCGTCACTTGTTTATGTTGTCCTTGCCTCCTCTTCCTCAGAATAGATTAAGTATGGTGCTCATAACAACGCTGTCAATAGCAGAACATTTGACATCAGTGTTGACAGCAACAATACAAGCCAGTGTCTCCCTCTCTCTGTGTGTCTACATGTCACCCACTGCACCCATGTGAACAGTTGACCTACTGTGTCCACTGGCTGTGAGTGGATAACAACACTGCTGGGGGGGGTCAACATCAGACTGGCCTATTATCACAGGACACCGTGGTTTGTTTAACAGGCCACATATGTGGCGGCAATGTAACTAAGTACATTTACTCAAGTACTGTACTCAAGAACAAATTTGAGGTACTGGTACTTTAGTTAGTCTTTTCTTTTCATGCCACTTTCTACTTCTACATTTCAGAGAGAGATATGTTGTACTTTTTACTCCACTGCATTCATCTGGTACAGCTTTAGTTACTAGTTACTTTAGTTACTCCACTGCATTCATCTGGTACAGCTTTAGTTACTAGTTACTTTAGTTACTCCACTGCATTCATCTGGTACAGCTTTAGTTACTAGTTACTTTAGTTACTCCACTGCATTCATCTGGTACAGCTTTAGTTACTAGTTACTTTAGTTACTCCACTGCATTCATCTGGTACAGCTTTAGTTACTAGTTACTTTAGTTACTCCACTACATTCATCTGTTACAGCTTTAGTTACTAGTTACTTTAGTTACTCCACTGCATTCATCTGGTACAGCTTTAGTTACTAGTTACTTTAGTTACTCCACTGCATTCATCTTTTCCAGCTTTAGTTACTAGTTACTTTAGTTACTCCACTACATTCATCTGTTACAGCTTTAGTTACTAGTTACTTTAGTTACTCCACTACATTCATCTGTTACAGCTTTAGTTACTAGTTACTTTAGTTACTCCACTACATTCATCTGGTACAGCTTTAGTTACTAGTTACTTTAGTTACTCCACTACATTCATCTGGTACAGCTTTAGTTACTAGTTACTTTAGTTACTCCACTACATTCATCTGTTCCAGCTTTAGTTACTAGTTACTTTAGTTACTCCACTACATTCATCTGGTACAGCTTTAGTTACTAGTTACTTTAGTTACTCCACTACATTCATCTGGTACAGCTTTAGTTACTAGTTACTTTAGTTACTAGTTACTTTAGTTACTCTGCTACATTCATCTGTTCCAGCTTTAGTTACTACTTACTTTAGTTACTCCACTACATTCATCTGGTACAGCTTTAGTTACTAGTTACTTTAGTTACTAGTTACTTTAGTTACTCCACTACATTCATCTGGTACAGCTTTAGTTACTAGTTACTTTAGTTACTACTTACTTTAGTTACTCTGCTACATTCATCTGTTCCAGCTTTAGTTACTAGTTACTTTAGTTACTCCACTACATTCATCTTTTCCAGCTTTAGTTACTAGTTACTTTAGTTACTCCACTACATTCATCTTTTCCAGCTTTAGTTACTAGTTACTTTAGTTACTCCACTACATTCATCTGTTACAGCTTTAGTTACTAGTTACTTTAGTTACTCCACTACATTCATCTGTTACAGCTTTAGTTACTAGTTACTTTAGTTACTCCGCTACATTCATCTGTTACAGCTTTAGTTACTAGTTACTTTAGTTACTAGTTACTTTAGTTACTCTGCTACATTCATCTGTTCCAGCTTTAGTTACTACTTACTTTAGTTACTCCACTACATTCATCTGGTACAGCTTTAGTTACTAGTTACTTTAGTTACTAGTTACTTTTGTTACTCCACTACATTCATCTGGTACAGCTTTAGTTACTAGTTACTTTAGTTACTACTTACTTTAGTTACTCTGCTACATTCATCTGTTCCAGCTTTAGTTACTACTTACTTTAGTTACTCCACTACATTCATCTTTTCCAGCTTTAGTTACTAGTTACTTTAGTTACTCCACTACATTCATCTGTTCCAGCTTTAGTTACTACTTACTTTAGTTACTCCACTACATTCATCTTTTCCAGCTTTAGTTACTAGTTACTTTAGTTACTCCACTACATTCATCTGTTCCAGCTTTAGTTACTAGTTACTTTAGTTACTCCACTACATTCATCTGTTCCAGCTTTAGTTACTAGTTACTTTAGTTACTCCACTACATTCATCTGTTACAGCTTTAGTTACTAGTTACTTTAGTTACTCCACTACATTCATCTGTTCCAGCTTTAGTTACTACTTACTTTAGTTACTCCACTACATTCATCTTTTCCAGCTTTAGTTACTAGTTACTTTAGTTACTCTGCTACATTCATCTGGTACAGCTTTAGTTACTAGTTACTTTAGTTACTAGTTACTTTAGTTACTCCACTTCATTCATCTGGTACAGCTTTAGTTACTAGTTACTTTAGTTACTACTTACTTTAGTTACTCTGCTACATTCATCTGTTCCAGCTTTAGTTACTAGTTACTTTAGTTACTCCACTACATTCATCTTTTCCAGCTTTAGTTACTAGTTACTTTAGTTACTCCACTACATTCATCTGTTCCAGCTTTAGTTACTAGTTACTTTAGTTACTCCACTACATTCATCTGTTCCAGCTTTAGTTACTAGTTACTTTAGTTACTCCACTACATTCATCTGTTACAGCTTTAGTTACTAGTTACTTTAGTTACTCCGCTACATTCATCTGTTACAGCTTTAGTTACTAGTTACTTTAGTTACTCCACTACATTCATCTGTTACAGCTTTAGTTACTAGTTACTTTAGTTACTCCGCTACATTCATCTGTTACAGCTTTAGTTACTAGTTACTTTAGTTACTCCACTACATTCATCTGTTACAGCTTTAGTTACTAGTTACTTTAGTTACTCCACTACATTTATCTGTTACAGCTTTAGTTACTAGTTACTTTAGTTACTCCACTACATTAATCTGTTCCAGCTTTAGTTACTAGTTACTTTAGTTACTCCACTACATTCATCTGTTACAGCTTTAGTTACTAGTTACTTTAGTTACTCCACTACATTCATCTGTTACAGCTTTAGTTACTAGTTACTTTAGTTACTCCGCTACATTCATCTGTTACAGCTTTAGTTACTAGTTACTTTAGTTACTCCACTACATTCATCTGTTACAGCTACTAGTTACTTTACACATTAAGATTACTGCACACAAAACACATGTAGCTTATAAAATATAATGTTTTATTATAAAGTAAACTAGCCGACAATATAACGGCTACAAGTCCAGCTGAGATGATGAGACCATTAATAGCGATTTGTTTTTACTTTCCCTGTGCCCCGAATACTAGCGCTGTAAGCTAATTAGCGGTCCGCGCTAGCTTGTTTCAAGCTACAAACGCATTAGATTAGCATGAAAACACGTCCCAGAGAACGACAGAGTGGGAACACATCTGTTGTTAACCCCTCGGTTCGTTTTTTTGCGCCAGATTTGACCTTTAAAAAAAGGATAAGTTGTTTAATCCATTTTAACAAATAAAGAAAATGCTGTGTGTGTTTTACTGTTTGATGAGGCTTTGGTTTACTCATTACGACAATGTCTCTTCTCTCTCTCCACAGGCTGTCAACACCTGAACCCACCTTTCCAAAAACGTGCACTCATGTTGTTGATGTAACAGCGACATCAGAGGTGAGACAGGACGCAGATGGAGATTAATATCACCACGCCACACTGCAAAAAGAGACATGTGTAGTCCCTGAACACACTCACCACATGTGTTAAAATTCTACACATGTTGTGTCATTTTTAACACAAAAGTTGTGTCATCTCTTTTTGCAGTGTATTCTCAAAGACAATAAAACAATAAAAAAAAATTAGATGTAAATACTTAAAAATTTCCTGTCCCGCCAAAGGTGAAAGAAATGCAATTTGAAATTATGAATAGGATTTATACCGCTAATGATTTCTTAAAACAGAGATTTAAAATGGATGTAGGAAACTGTACACTGCAAAAAGAGATGTGTTAAAAAAGTGACAACACATGTGGTGAGTGTGTTCAGGGACTACACATGTTGTGTCATTTATAACACATGTCTCTTTTTGCAGTGCATGTGAGGCACGTCTCAAAATTAAAAATGTCTCTGCCGATGATTTAGCCTCCAAATAAAACTAGGAAGAAAAAAAACCCCTGCAAACTGTGCTCATGGGGATGAAGAAAATAAAGAGATGAAGAGTCAGGAAATAAATAGAGAAAGAGAGGGATTAATTTATTTTAATTTATTTTCAGGGGAGATAGCAGCGAGACAAGACAGTTATCAACCCCAGACAGGCTCGGTCTGATAGACATCTCTTGTGACTGAAAGCATGAAGTTATTGGAGCCAGACCAAAAGGGCAAACTTAAAATTAGATTGGGAAACTTTTTTTTTTTGCTGGAAGAAATATTAAATTCAGTCGAAGCTTTCTGAACTGCAACGGGACCTCATCTTTTTCAAGAGTAGCTTTCACGTTCCCCCACATCCGTGTCTGTGGACTTAACCGAGAGATTTGCAGTCAGACCGTGTGTGTTAACGCTCTTGATAACTATAACGAATTCACCTCTCCTCTGAGAAGTATTGCTGGGGCCATACCAGTGATTTATTGGCACTCCATGTGCATTCCATACATTAATGCATCCAACCCTAACCACTACAAGTACTAGGTCAGAAATGCCCGAGAAAATTGCTGTCACACCAACATTCAGTGAATGCATTGGCTAACTTTTTATATAAAGGAGGAGACATTTTTCACTAAAATGTTGCAACTGGGAATGGATAAGCTCTGTTCCTGTCCTTGTACATAAACCAGCTAAGGGCTTCAGTTATCGCCATCGACTGGTTGGAGTTAGGGCTGGGCGATATGGACCGAAAGTGATATCCCGATATATTTTGGCTGAATATCGATATACGATATATATCCTGATATTTTTTCCGCAAAGTGAGAGCAAATGCTCAGTCAAAGTCAAAGCCAAATATGACATGTCACATGTAGTTTCATAGAAACCGGCTATTTCAGTGAAGAGTTGCAAAATCAAATAAATAAATAATAAACAGGTTTCTTCATCTGGTTCAATGCTCAGCTGTTCAAATAACAATAAAATGTAAACATAAATACTGTATAACAACAGGAGTACCTTTTTTGAAATCAAAGCTCCATAAGTTTTGTTACGTTTTAAATTGTTAACTTCTACACATTTTCAGCGCTTATTTCTACGTCCCATATTTTCTGATATAGGGCTGGGCGATATAGAGAAAATCAGATATCACGATATTCTTGACCAAATACCTCAATATCGATATTGCGGCGATATATTCTAGAGTTGACAGTTGGTGCTCTCGCAAAATATCTTCACACTTAGATTTTAGATAAATAATCATTAATAATAGAACAGCTAGAACAGTCTGGTAAGTTCAGAAAAGTTCATCACTTCACTGTAATGCAGCCTTTAAAACCAGGAAAAGACACTTATGTCATATCACGATATTACGATATCCAAAATCTAACACGATATCTAGTCTCATATCACAATATTGATATAATATCGATATATCGCCCAGCCCTAGTTTGGGCTTTGGAAGTAGTGTTAGCAGCTACTGTTAGCATTGGAGATGCAACGATTAGTCGACTAACCGATAAGTCGATACAAATGAAAAATAATCGCCAACTATTTTGATAATCGATTAATAACGAGTAATGTTTTTAGAAACTTTTACTTCTTAATTATTTGACAAAGCAGACAAAACAAACCATGACCATTGAATTAGCTACACAAGACTTAATAGTGCAGATAGAAAACAGCCTCAGAGTTTTAGACCTTTGCTTCTGTCAGATTGCTTTACGTCACATTATGTGTCAGTGTGGTTTTTCTGATGTGTTATCTCTCAGGTTTGGGCTTTTGGTCCTGCTTCTGACAGGAGCAGCTTTGTGACTCACAGCTTACCTCACACCACTCGCACACAACACAACACATTATACGTTCCCCACGGTGGCTTCTGCCTGTGTCAGTGTGCGAGCCGACCTCTAATAAGCCCGCACAGCTGCAGCACTAGACTAGCAACTTGGGAGAAAGCGGGCTGCAATTATCTAAAGCGCTAAAACACACAGCCGAGCACGACGATTACCCTCCGGCTCAGAGAAGCAAATCCTGGACTACAGGATGCCCAACCAATCATCAAGCAGCGTCTCTCCACCAGACAGCCACAACATTTGTGTTTGTCCAGTGTGCCCTGAAAACAACATCATTCTTTCCAAAGCGTTTGGCAGCAACAGATAGGGTGGACATTTTGAAATTAGCTGGACATCTCGGCTGTGAATGCGCCACCGGCCCGCCCACCTGTGAATAGCTTTTGAAGCGTATTGGGCATGAGTAAGGAAAGCATGCCCAGCAACACTTTAGGTCCTTCAGATCTTTTTTTAGTAATTCAAATGTGACCCTGGCAGCAGCAGTGGCACAGGATGGAGTATGTGGCTGCTGCTCATGCACACAAAGGCAGTACCCAACCGTGTTTTGTTGCTGAAGCTGAAATTTGACCATGTCAAACAATACACTAAATGCACCAATTGTAATTCCTTATGATGTTTTGTTTAGGGCTGTCCTCGACTAAAGAAATTCTTAGTCGACTAACACTTATACGATTTTGTCGACTAATGGATTAGTTGATTTAATTGACAGAGCTGTGCTCTTTGAGAGGTGGTTAAGACTAGAAAAGCACAATATAAATGTAGTTAATTAATCATCTGTAAAACTGAGATTCTCCACAATTAATCCTGCAAAAACACCACTTTAAATCTTGTGATTACCATAAATGTGCTCAGAAGTTTCTTGGAAATGAGTAATTAAGCATGAATAAGCATAAAAAATGACTAATGGACTAAAGAAATCTTAGTCGACTAAGACCAAAACGACCGATTAGTCGACTAAGAGGTGGCAGCCCTAGTTTTGTTTATGTGTATCAACCGTTGGTTGTAGTAATGTGCAAAGATGCAAATCAATGTGCCAGCAAAGACAGGTAAGAGAAGACTTCAAGCTACAGTAGTAAACATGTATGGTAACAATGCACCATGAATGATCAGCTTTGCAAATGTTTGATGAGAAAGGAACTGCATTCACATTTCACACGTTGAGTTTTGGTGAGTAACACTGAATGTAAACTGAATGTAAACTGAATGTAAACTAAAATAATGTGATTAACATAATGAATGGAAAATAACTTCTGTATGTTTTCAAGACAACTCTGCAGGGCATCCTGTTCTGTTACGTGTCCAAAGTGGTGTTTCTTTGACAGCAGGAATCGCCCTGCTAGCAGATATCAATTTCTCTTCAATGACCACTGCCGAGCAAAGAAAACAGGCTACACCCTCCTACAGCCAGGATGGCTGCATCTGATTGGACGAATGCTTCACCCGTGGGCTGTCTGCCCCAAATTTCTAAACGCTTTCTTTCGCCATTTGGAAACTCTCTCTTATTTTACAAAAATAGTTCACCGAAATGTGTTTCTCGAAGCATTTTATGCAAGAAATATGCTATGAAGTCAACTTTATGCAAATGAGGAGCAGGCAACTCAATGGCCTGCTCTTCGAAAGTTGCAGCAACGCTACCAGAATGCATTGCCCGGCTGCCTATATAGACAATGAATGGGAAGCGTGGAAATGACGCTTGCATGATTTCATAATCCCTGCATTTTCATTGCAAAAAAGTCACATATTTTAGCAGAAAGTTGAAAAATGTTGCGTTTACTTCACAAAAGAGCAGCCATTTTCCCCCATTACCATGGGAACGTTATGAAGTGACGCAACGTGAACATCATTGAAAAGCAGGGTGTCGGGGAGGATCACTTTTTTTTCTCTTTTTCATCAAACTGCAGTATTTGCAAGTTCCCGCAATTTCATCGCATAAAATTGCATAAATATCCCGCATATTCCATCACAAGAAAACGTTGCTACATAATCAAGGATTTTTGCCCGCAACAATCACAAAAAAAATTCGCATTTTTCTGGAAGGACTGATTGATATTATAAATATAATTGAATTGGAGTCTCAGGTTATGGAGATAGATATATTTTCACAAAACATGCTTGCTTGCTAAAGCATTAAACCTTGCAGGCTTTCATCCCAGTAGCCAGGAGGAGACTCGGTGCTGTGTGAAATGCAAACTGCCTTCCATTTGCTGTGTTTGACCAAACGATTGCCTGTGTTTGTTCATCTGTGAGTGGGGTTCAGTGCTTGTGCCAGGGCTATTGTTAAATACAGTAGGGTCTATCTTCACATTATCACGGCTGAGTGGGCCCAGAGCTGTGAGATGAATCAGGGACTCAATAATAAGCTGCTTATGTAAACGGTACTATTGTGCTTCAGCTGCAGCATGTTAAGGCAAAAGATTGCTACTTTGGACTCAAAATTACAGTAACAAGCATCCACAGAGGCAAATGGCCAACTGTTAAAACACCTAACTGTACTATTATCATGTGATGAAGGTTTACATGGGCTCTGCCAGCACCATAAGGATAACTAGAATCAAGATTATGACCAAGGCTTGACATTAACTTTTTAGCTCACAAGCCACTAAGGCTAGTGGTTTTCCAAATTGACTAGCCACTCAGCATTTTCACTAGCCATAATTTTGTGGGAAATTCTGTTTAAAAGGAGCTCCAAGCGATGTCAGGCGTTTTTTAGGCTACAACATTTTTTTGTCACATACAGCAAACATCTCATCACTATCTGCTAGCTGCCTGTCCCCTGAACACACTGTAAAAAACATCTCACTATCTGCTAGCTGCCTGTCCCCTGAACACACTGTAAAAAACATCTCCTCACTATCTCCTAGCTGCCTGTCCCCTGAACAGACTGTAAAAAACATCTCACTATCTGCTAGCTGCCTGTCCCCTGAACACACTGTAAAAAACATCTCCTCACTATCTGCTAGCTGCCTGTCCCCTGAACACACTGTAAAAAACATCTCCTCACTATCTGCTAGCTGCCTGTCCCCTGAACACACTGTAAAAAACATCTCCTCGCTGTCTGCTAGCTGCCTGTCCCCTGAACACACTGTAAAAAACATCTCCTCACTATCTACTAGCTGCCTGTCTCCTGATACTTGAACGTCAACAAGAAGTGCCGTCACCCAACATCACTTAGAGCACCTTTAATCTGATTAACATGGGCTGTGGTGGTGTGCTCCAATCAACTCGAAGAACCAAATTTACAATGCTTTAACATGTAAATGACCACCCAAATTAAGACATATGAATAAAATGTATAACACTGCATCCATAAAATGTGTATCTCTGATTAGGTTGTGTGTAAAGCTCCTTTTGTATGAAAACATGCAACGGATTAAGACACAGACATAAAAAGAGTAGGTGGTTTAGTAGCTAAGTAGGGGTGTAGGAGATTAATTCAGAGTGGTTTGGAGAGTCAGCATCTGGCAACGGGAAGCAGAGTGCACAGAGCACACAGACAGAAACACATACACACACAAACACACATATAGACACACAGACAGAAACACACACACATACACACACAGACAGAAACACACAAAGACACAAACACACACACAGAGACATACAGACAGAATTACACACACATACAGACAAAAAACACACAGACATAAACACACAGACATAAACACACACACACACATACACACACAGACAGAAACACACACACACACATAGACACACAGACAGAAACACACACACACACAGACAGAAACACACACACAGACAGAAACACACACACATAGACACACAGACAGAAACACACACACACAGAAACACACACACATAGACACACAGACAGAAACACACACAGACAGAAACACACACACATAGACACACAGACAGAAACACACACAGACAGAAACACACACACATAGACACACAGACAGAAACACACACACATACACACACAGACAGAAACACACACACACAGAAACACACACACACACACACACACAGACAGAAACACACACACACACACACACACACACACAGACAGAAACACACACACACACACACACACACACAGACAGACACACACACACACACACACACACACACACACACACACAGACATAAACACACACACACACACACACTGTATACTGTAGGTAAACAGAGTTTTGTGTACAGTGGTTAATATGTAAAGACTTCTGTGTATTTGAGGCCCTTCCTACGTTACAACTGTTCCAGTGTCAGTTTACATGTGAGCACTAATGCATGAGGCTCAGCGGAGAGATGAGTGAGTGGGTTCAGATATCTGAAGATGTTCGTATAGCAGTGAACAGAAGACACTCAGGGTAGGAGAAAAAATAAATAAATAATCGATACAGCATAGATCGCGGTATTTTCCGTGGCAATACTGTATCGATACAAGGATCTATTATGATATATGTGTTCCCATTTTGCAGCAATAAAATGTAAGTGAGATGAACAAGCAGAGACATTTATCTTTTTAGATAAAACAGATGTTGACAAAGTTTCCTTTTGGGGACATCATGTGAAATTGGGAAAAAGTTTAAGTTGGAAAAAAGGTAATGAACTGCATTGTATCGCTTAATATTGCAATATTGTTTAAAATCGCAATAATATTGATCGTGACATAAGTATCGTGATGATGTGCGTTTGGTTAATCGCGGTTAAATCACTGAGGTTGCCTCGAAATTTAGGCTACACTATACATACATTACCTGCAGGTCTAGGTAACATACATTACCTGCAGGTCTAGGTAACATACATTACCTGCAGGTCTAGGTAACATACATTACCTGCAGGTCTAGGTAACATACATTACCTGCAGGTCTAGGTAACATACATTACCTGCAGGTCTAGGTAACATACATTACCTACAGGTCTAGGTAACATACATTACCTGCAGGTCTAGGTAACATGCATTACCTACAGGTCTAGGTAACATGCATTACCTGCAGGTCTAGGTAACATGCATTACCTGCAGGTCTAGGTAACATGCATTACCTACAGGTCTAGGTAACATGTATTACCTGCAGGTCTAGGTAACATGCATTACCTACAGGTCTAGGTAACATGCATTACCTGCAGGTCTAGGTAACATGCATTACCTGCAGGTCTAGGTAACATGCATTACCTACAGGTCTAGGTAACATGCATTACCTGCAGGTCTAGGTAACATGCATTACCTACAGGTCTAGGTAACATGTATTACCTGCAGGTCTAGGTAACATGCATTACCTGCAGGTATAGGTAACATATATTACCTGCAGGTCTAGGTAACGTATTACCTACAGGTCTAGGTAACATACATTACCTACAGGTCTAGGTAACATGTATTACCTGCAGGTCTAGGTAACATGCATTACCTGCAGGTCTAGGTAACATGCATTACCTACAGGTTTAGGTAACATACATTACCTGCAGGTCTAGGTAACATGCATTACCTGCAGGTCTAGGTAACA
>CM046790.1:2798500-2831775 GCA_025617405.1 Perca schrenkii | reverse complement strand
ATATGTTTTTAGAAATGATGCCTCATCAGCACCATTCTTAAAAGTTTTGTATTGTTTATATATATATATATATATATATATATATATATATATATATATATATATATATATATATATATATATATATTGTGTTGTCTCTATGGACCTCTGTGTCTGAATAGTTGATATATATATATATGTATAGATATATATATATATATATATATATATATATATATATACATATATACATATATATTTACATTGTAAAGTTTGTGAGTATATTTGTACTACTGTCGAAGTTTGGTACCATTTGGGGCATTATTAGTAGGGTTGGGTATTGTTTGGATTTTTTTCCGATACCGGCGATAATTCTATACTTTTAAAACGGTGCCTGAACCGAAATATATATAATACCCTTCTAATGTATATAATATAAAATATAAAAAGGAGCACAAAACGACAGTTGGCGACATCAAAGAACTTGTTTATTGCTAAGGCCGTATGGTCAAAATTAAATGATTGATTAATAATGTAACGACAATAACTTATAACAATGACTTATTTCACTAGTAATTTCCTGGTAAATGACTAAAACAACCACCAGATGGGAAAAGGGTATTTTACAATAACTTTGAATGCATCACAAGGCTGGCGAGTTTCAAGTGAACGCACGGTCTCTGTTGTTTTTCCGACAACGGCAGCTTTGTATTGTAGCGATTGTATTGCTTCCACTAGAGAAAATAGTCCGTTCCGTCTCTACGGTTGGAATCCTGCGTCCATAGCAACATAAAAACTCTGTAATGCAATCCTTGGTCTATTAGCTACTCAACACCACCTTACGGGCTGTGGTAGTAGCCGTATATTTTATGGGGTGTTGCCGTGGTGGACAAATGACCCAGCTGCTGTTTTAATCACTGCAGGAATTGACACAACATTAGCTGAAGCGTTGTAGTGAGCTAGCGGGCTATCGGCTGCTCTAATTTACATTAAACTGAACATTTCTGTTGACGGTGAAGTGAGACACGGTGAATGGCTTCTTTGGGAATATTTATGTGGACGTTTATGTCCTCATTCATCTTGTTTCCTTTTTGCAGAGCCGCTGCATGTTGAAACACCTGTAAGTTAACGTTAAACAAGTTGCAATGTAAGCTAACTAATTAGCGTTGTTATCCCTACGGCTGTTACTGCGTAGCTAGCGATCATAGACGGTTGAGAAAGATGCTAGCGATAGACGCTCATCAGATCTGCTGTCATTGCTTGAATTGGAGGACAGAAGTTGCTCCACGTTTCCCCACTTTTTGCCACAGCTGATAGGCTAAATTATCCGGACTTCTTTCAGCGGATTGATTGATAGCTGTCCTCCAGAGTGAACAGAACTGCGTCCATGGCAACGCTCTGCTTTTGCATTGCAACGGTGTGTTATCCTTAGCAGCGGTCTGTTATCAAGAAATAAAAGACCGCATTCTACATTAGAATTCAACCAAGCCATGTAATAACTAACGGTAACGTAGCATCCCGTGCAGAAATGTTCGTTCTTATTCGGTCTCTTTACTACCGTTTACGTCAGAACCGGTGCCCCCTGTTGGTGTGACCTACGTGAGAGGTCTCTTGTATCACTCGGAGCCAGTCGGGTTGGTAACAGCCAGTTTATTCAGCCTCTGCCTGCATTTACAATGGAAGACAACAGTGTGTGAGTGCTCCTCTCAAAAGGACAGCAGCTAGCATGCTGTGTCTCGTTGTGGTGAGGAATTTCCCATCTCTAAAACCTAATTTCCTCTGTACAAAACTTTGACACTTACTTTAGCAAAGCAATATACATGAATAGTAACTGTAATTGAAATAAATAAACAAAATTGAAGCCGTTCTCTTGCAAATTAACATAGAGTCAATATATACCCAGATGAAAAAGAATTCTATTAAAAATATACTTTAATAAAGTGTACTAAGTATATTTTCTACATTTTGTACTATTTTCGTCAAATCCAAGTATAGTTAAGTGTATTCAATTTGTTTTAACTTCAACTTAACATCTATTTGACTACACTTCAAGTGTAAATAGTATACTAAAATGGAACAACTTTTTTTAAATTTCAAGTGCACTAAAATACACTAATGAAAAATAATTTGATTACTGGCAAATTAGTACTTACTTTTTGGACTCTGAAGTTGAACTTAATTACATCTATTTTGAAGTATACTTTTAAAAAGTACATATTAAATACTCTTTAAATAAAGCACAACAAGTAGAAGCATACTTGTTTTATACTTCATGTACTTCATTCATATTTCTAAAACACTAAAGTATACTACTTTTTTACCTGGGTAAACAAAATTATAATATGGCTTCTTCATACTGGGCTGTTACTTTTTATCCTTTTCAGTATTTTAACAGTTAACAATAATTATGTGCTTGACTTTTCCCACAGTATAAACATCAAGGGGATCACAAGTAAATATCTCAGTACACAACATTTTACCACTGACTACAGCAACATCGTCACGATTTGTCTAGTACTGGAACCCAGGAGCAGACCAGGACAAGGTAAGTTGGAATAACAAGGAGAGTATTTATTTGGAATATGAATATTGAAGCGGGTAAGTCCAGATGGTTGGCAGCGGGTGAAGCAGGGAGGCTGGTGTGAAAACAATCCAGGTGATTTAGCTGCAGACAGAGGAACAGGTGGCAGATTAAAGACAAAACGGCAAAAAACAAAACTTGAAGCTTGATACGAGAGCTAAATATACTGGTAACGCTAACGATCCGGCAGAGAATGGACGTCTGGTCACGACTTATATGGTGCAGAGGTGATAATCAGGACCGGGTGTGCAGATTGCAGACAACTGCAGGTGTGCGTAGTTGGAGAATCAGCAGGGATGTGTTCAGGAAAACTCAGGACAAACAGACTTCAGGTTAGAGCAAAAGCAAACACAGGCAAAACAGGCTCAGGATGTTGAAGTCATGACAAACATACTGAAACGTACCTGCATTTACAATGGAAGACAACAGTGTGTGAATGCTCATCTCATAGGACAACAGCTAGCACGCTCTGTCTGGAAAGACGGCACATGTAGGTGGTAGTTAGCATGCAGAAAATATTTTTTGAGTGGTAAAACATGAATAAAACGGCTGGTAACTTATTACAACATTTGCCAAATTTAACTTCAGGCAACACTGATTCTGGAAACTTTGGCAAAAACATGTCTGACTAAGAAAAGTGCCAATTCTGTTGGAAATTAATAACATTTTCATGAATTAACAGAATCAAGGTTATAGTCAGGGGGTCCTTTGCCCATATGTAAGGTTCTTTTATAGGTTTATTTTTAATTTTTTTTATAATTTAATGATTATTTCCTGGCCCATTACCTACAAAATCAGTTGTCCTCGGATAGGAGATAATCATTTCAACTTGATTAAAAAAAACTAAAAGTAACAAAAAATTGAAAAATATCTTTACCACATGAAATACTACATACTTATAAGTTTTAAAAACTACAAACAGTAATTTACTATTATTTTGTGGTTGCTCAAATTGTGTAATAACTGAAAACATGTCTTATATTTTAGATTCTTCAGAGTAGCCACCCTTTGCTTTTTTAATATTAATTAATAAGTGAAATAATTCCACTAATGAACCCTGACAAAGCACACCTGTGAAGGTAAAACCATTTCAGGTGACTACCTCATGAAGCTCATTGAGAGAACACCAAGGGTTTGCAGAGTTATCAAAAAAAGCAAAGGGTGGCTACTTTGAGGAATCTAAAATATAAGACATGTTTTCAGTTATTTCACACTTTTTTGTTAAGTATATAATTCCATATGTGTTCATTCATAGTTTTGATGCCTTCAGTGAGAATCTACAATGTAAATAGTCATGAAAATAAAAAGGAAACGCATTGAATGAGAAGGTGTGTCCAAACTTTTGGCCTGTACTGTATCTTGAAAAAAAGAAAGAACTGGAGTATTTCTTCATTGAAAGAATAGGAAAGAATAGCACTAAAGGCTTTTCTCGTTGGAAAAGATGTTTGCGTTCTTCTCCCGACTGGCTTTTAGACACATGGTTTATCCAATCACCTGCCAGGTATTTTTTGAAACAGTTTCCAACTCAATCGCTCTGTTTTCATGCTAATCGAGTGTGTTTGTAGCTTATAACAAGCTAGTGCGGACCACTGATTAGCTTCCAACGCTAGTATTCAGGGCACAGGGAAAGTAAAAAACAAATCGCTATTTATACCACTAAAAAGGGTCAAAATATCACCACACTTCAAAGCATTGAGAACATTATTAAAATGATAGTTTAGACTTTAGAAAGGCAGTAGCTCCCAAGACAGCGGCCGCCTGTATACGATAACGCTACTGTCTTTATGATCTATCTTTTTAATAATTATAAATTATTATTTTAAATATTATATAAGTGTCTGTACACTTACAAAGTTCTCAATGCTTCAGTTAACATGTAGCGACCCTCATTATGCTACCGTTGAAGTGTGGTGATATTTTGAGCCTTTTTTTTAGTGGTATAGAAATAGCAATTTATTTTTACTTTCCCTGTGCCCCAAATACTAGCGTTGTAAGCTAATCAGCGGTCCGCGCTAGCTTCTTTCAAGCTACAAACACATTCGATTAGCATGAAAACATGTCCCAGAGAACGACAGAGTGCGTGTTGTTAACCCCTCGGTTCATTTTGCGCTGGAATTGTCTTTTAAGGCCGTTTTACTTAGGCTACGGTGAAAGCTCTGCGTGGAGCCTCCACAAAACCTTAAAACAGGCTTTAAGTGTCAGGTTAGGAAGCCGGAGGACCAAAAGAAAACCCACAGTGACACAGGGAGAACATGCAAACTGTTTTATTATTTTTTTTATCAGTTTCATACAGGGAGTACAACTGTATTTATTAAGGGACAATAGTTTGGCATTATCATTGTATCCTGTTGTGATGTTGGGTGCTTCCTGAATGATCACTGAAGCCCAGAGTTGGATTGTGGCAGCATACGCCTATACCTTATGATGTGGAGGGTATGTGCTAAATGTGGGCAAGTGACAGCAGAATATTTAACTTGACTCAAGTCGTTTGCACCCTCCGCCACACAACCTTGCCTATAGCCCATACCCTGGCCACCCCCAACGGGCCTTGCAATGGCCTTCTCGGACCACAGAACCCTGGGTGCTCCGGCCTTCTCTGGTGCACTATTTACGATAGCCTGTCCTCTGGTCTTCTCTGGTCTGTTGAGGTCTTTTGTCCTGGTCCACTCTGGTAAATAGATCTTTGGTGTTGCGGAGCATTTTCTGCTGCTCTCTTGTTTGTCTAGGTCCTTTGTTCTGGTGCTCTCTGGTGCAGAGACCTTAGGTGTAGTGGGCCAATTCCTGGTGCTCTCTGGTACAGAAACCTTAGGTGTAGTGGGCCGTTTCCGGTTGCTCTCTGGTACAGAAACCTTAGGTGTAGTGGGCCGTTTCCGGTTGCTCTCTGGTACAGAAACCTTAGGTGTAGTGGGCCGTTTCCTGGTGCTCTCTGGTACAGACACCTTAGGTGTAGTGGGCCGTTTCCTGGTGCTCTCTGGTACAGACACCTTAGGTGTAGTGGGCCGTTTCCGGTTGCTCTCTGGTACAGAAACCTTAGGTGTAGTGGGCCGTTTCCGGTTGCTCTCTGGTACAGAAACCTTAGGTGTAGTGGGCCGTTTCCTGGTGCTCTCTGGTACAGAAACCTTAGGTGTAGTGGGCCGATTCCTGGTGCTCTCTGGTACAGACACCTTAGGTGTGGTGGGCCGTTTCCTGGTGCTCTCTGGTCTTGGTACCTTAGGTGCAGTAGTGCCCTCTGGCACGGGAATGCTGGATGTGGATGGTCCTGCTCTTGATCTCAGTTGCCCCATAGTTTTGTGTTCTAGAGGCCTGGTGCTGGTCCTTTCTGGCACCACATCCCTGTTCACTTCAGCCATGTCAGTTTTTCCATCACTTACTGAGGACACTCTATGTGTCTTCGCGCTTTTAGGTGGCGTCAGTCTTGGATGACTGGAATATGAAGAGGGCTTACGGTTCGCTTCTGATGTTTTATCCGTTGTTCTCCCACTCTCCTTGTGACTGGAAACGATAGACACCTTATGTGTCTTTACTTTGAGAGGAGTTGGCTTTAAAGGGGTAGCAGCTTTCGGTTGGGTTACAACGGGGAAACCATTTCTGTCTGGTGCCTCGATTTCCTTCCCCACGCTTTCTTCATCGCAAGACCCATAATCAGAATACAGTGCCTTTAAAAACTCCTCTATCTCTGTCGGAGATGGACATTTTGCTGGTGGCGTAGACGTCTCTGTGGTGGCGACTGGAAACTGCTCTCTTACTGCGGTCCCAGTCATATTTCTCAAGAACTTTTCCTCTGGAAAGGCATTTACAAAAAATATGTATAAGAAACAGAGAAAGCTTTCAAAAACATGCATGAGTCATAAACAAAATACACATCTCTTTATGCTCTCTTCTTCTTTGCCTCAACTAGTACTCAAGTCTACCAATTCTTAGCCAAAAGTAGCTCTATAATGTTTAAGATCATTAGAGTTTTCTACCAGATTCAGCATCAGTTAAACTACACAAATAATACAGTGGTATTAATGGTATCCAATAAATCAAAAGTATGGATTGAAAAAGAAAAGCCTAATGCATGCTCAAATAAATAACTGTGGCAGACGCAAGATAAAGACCTTGAGCTCACCAGATAATACTGGCATCTCTCTTCTACAGAGAAGACTCACGGTAGTCCGAACACTAGAAATAAATACTTTATTTTAGGGGCAATATATCCATATATGTCATTCTGTCTCCACCTCTCTCGACTCTAACCAACCTCCAGTTTTCAGAGCCAATCGTTTAGGAGAAATCAACGTGAGTTTCCAAAGGGGAGGGGAGGGTCTTTGACCACCACAGCAAGCAGAAGAAATACTTAAGATACTTAGAAATACTTAAGATACTTAGAAATACTTAAGATACTTAGAAATTTGTTTGCTTTTCAGGTGTATTAGTCTATAGGTCCTGTATTAGTCTATAGGTCTTGTATTAGTCTATAGGTCTTGTATTAGTCTATAGGTCCTGTATTAGTCTATAGGTCTTGTATTAGTCTATAGATCCTGTATCAGTCTATAGGTCTTGTATTAGTCTATAGGTCTTGTATTAGTCTATAGATCCTGTATCAGTCTATAGGTCCTGTATTAGTCTATAGGTCCTGTATTAGTCTATAGGTCTTGTATTAGTCTATAGATCCTGTATCAGTCTATAGGTCTTGTATTAGTCTATAGGTCTTGTATTAGTCTATAGGTCTTGTATTAGTCTATAGGTCTTGTATTAGTCTATAGGTCCTGTATTGGTCTATAGGTCTTGTATCAGTCTATAGGTCCTGTATTAGTCTATAGGTCTTGTATTAGTCTATAGATCCTGTATCAGTCTATAGGTCTTGTATTAGTCTATAGGTCTTGTATTAGTCTATAGATCCTGTATCAGTCTATAGGTCTTGTATTAGTCTATAGGTCTTGTATTAGTCTATAGGTCCTGTATCAGTCTATAGGTCCTGTATTAGTCTATAGGTCTTGTATTAGTCTATAGGTCTTGTATTGGTCTATAGGTCTTGTTTTAGTCTATAGGTCGTGAATTAGTCTATAGGTCTTGTATTAGTCTATAGGTCTTGTATTAGTCTATAGGTCTTGTATTAGTCTATAGGTCCTGTATTAGTCTATAGGTCCTGTATCAGTCTATAGGTCCTGTATTAGTCTATAGGTCTTGTATTAGTCTATAGGTCCTGTATCAGTCTATAGGTCCTGTATTAGTCTATAGGTCTTGTATTAGTCTATAGGTCCTGTATTAGTCTATAGGTCCTGTATCAGTCTATAGGTCCTGTATTAGTCTATAGGTCCTGTATCAGTCTATGGGTCCTGTATTAGTCTATAGGTCCTGTATTAGTCTATAGGTCTTGTATTAGTCTATAGATCCTGTATCAGTCTATAGGTCTTGTATTAGTCTATAGGTCTTGTATTAGTCTATAGGTCTTGTATTAGTCTATAGGTCTTGTATTAGTCTATAGGTCCTGTATTGGTCTATAGGTCTTGTATCAGTCTATAGGTCCTGTATTAGTCTATAGGTCTTGTATTAGTCTATAGATCCTGTATCAGTCTATAGGTCTTGTATTAGTCTATAGGTCTTGTATTAGTCTATAGATCCTGTATCAGTCTATAGGTCTTGTATTAGTCTATAGGTCTTGTATTAGTCTATAGGTCCTGTATCAGTCTATAGGTCCTGTATTAGTCTATAGGTCTTGTATTAGTCTATAGGTCTTGTATTGGTCTATAGGTCTTGTATTAGTCTATAGGTCTTGAATTAGTCTATAGGTCTTGTATTAGTCTATAGGTCTTGTATTAGTCTATAGGTCTTGTATTAGTCTATAGGTCCTGTATTAGTCTATAGGTCCTGTATCAGTCTATAGGTCCTGTATTAGTCTATAGGTCTTGTATTAGTCTATAGGTCCTGTATCAGTCTATAGGTCCTGTATTAGTCTATAGGTCTTGTATTAGTCTATAGGTCCTGTATTAGTCTATAGGTCCTGTATCAGTCTATAGGTCCTGTATTAGTCTATAGGTCCTGTATCAGTCTATGGGTCCTGTATTAGTCTATAGGTCCTGTATCAGTCTATGGGTCCTGTATTAGTCTATAGGTCCTGTATTAGTCTATAGGTCTTGTATTAGTCTATAGGTCTTGTATTAGTCTATAGGTCTTGTATTAGTCTATAGGTCCTGTATTGGTCTATAGGTCCTGTATTGGTCTATAGGTCCTGTATCAGTCTATAGGTCCTGTATTAGTCTATAGGTCTTGTATTAGTCTATAGGTCTTGTATTAGTCTATAGGTCCTGTATTAGTCTATAGGTCCTGTATTGGTCTATAGGTCCTGTATCAGTCTATAGGTCCTGTATTAGTCTATAGGTCTTGTATTAGTCTATAGGTCTTGTATTAGTCTATAGGTCCTGTATTGGTCTATAGGTCTTGAATTAGTCTATAGGTCTTGTATTAGTCTATACATCCTGTATCAGTCTATAGGTTTTGATCTTGACATAGCCTGTATGTCAAGATCAAAGTTGGCCGATATAGTAACTCAAAAAATACAGTTCAATCACAACTGAGAATATGCCTCATTGTGTGCGTGAATAGAGGTGAATAAATATATTAGTTTGTGTTGCAGCAAAGTGTCAGTTCCGTTTCATGTGTGTGTGTAAAGGAAACACTGCCAAATGATTTGCCCAAATTGTGTCAGTCAAACTTTAATATGTGCGTAAGACCCGCCCCCAGAGACACATAAACCAATCAGGCTTGTAATTCCACGCATTGATATCTTATGGGACTACTGTGCTTTAGTGATGCGCGATACCACTTAATTCCTATTCGATCCGATACCAAGTAATAGCCGATACCAATACCAATACTTTTTACGTATTTTATTTGTAGTGTGATGTGACAACTAGTTTAAAGTAAAAAAAAGTAGGTTGTAGGCTTACCAATTCCAAATTATAGCTGCATAATGACAAGACAATAAACTACTCTCATATTATTTAATTATAAAGAAAATCTAAGAGACTTGTAGAGTAAAACATTGATTTGTGACTCTTAACCTTGCCACAAAATGTTCCATATCCACGTTTTGTTGTTCTTTACAACACATGTAAATCAGGCACCCTTGAAAACCGTTAACTGAAATCGTTTTCACAAAACATTCATGTTTACAAAAAAATAAAATATAAAAATAAAATATAAAAATAAATAAAACCCACACACAACTGATCGGCGGAAGGAGAAGTAGTTCCTTCCCCTAACCGGATATAATTACACTTTTTCTGGTGACAACAAGTTACTTATGATAACCTAACCACTCGCTCCAAATTACTGAGTTTAAATATCGATCTTTTTATATGAGAATCGATACTAGAGCAGGAGACGTTGGGATTGTAAATATTGATACTTTAGAGAGCATTGATCAGCACATCACTAGTACAGAGGCTCGTAGGCTCTCCGTTGGTAGCAGAGGTGGTGAACTGCAATCAGTGACCTGTCTGCAGGTGCATCTCATAACCCTTATTCGATAGCTCCTCGAGTCCTCGGCTGAACCGGATGTTGTTCTGGCCCCCCTCCATGAAGGCCGTCTCAAAGCTCTTATTCCTGTGTAGTGTATTTTGGTAGCGATGCTGTAATGTTGTGTGGAGAGGAATCCGCTGACACTGTTTCTTGATTATAAAGGTTTATTTACATTAAAGAAATCAGCATCATGTACAAGCTCTGCAGAGCTCGGAGAGGACCTGTTTTCCCAATTCTCAAGTGGTCCTCTAAAGTTCTCTGTGTGTGGACCACATATCTACAGTACAGGCCAAAAGTTTGGACACACCTTCTCATTCAATGCGTTTCCTTTTTATTTTCATGACTATTTACATTGTAGATTCTCAATGAAGGCATCAAAACTATGAATGAACACATATGGAATTATGTACTTAACAAAAAAGTGTGAAATAACTGAAAACATGTCTTATATTTTAGATTCTTCAGAGTAGCCACCCTTTGCTTTTTTATTAATAAGGGAAATAATTCCACTAATGAACCCTGACAAAGCACACCTGTGAAGGTAAAACCATTTCAGGTGACTACCTCATGAAGCTCATTGAGAGAACACCAAGGGTTTGCAGAGTTATCAAAAAAAGCAAAGGGGTGGCTACTTTGAAGAATCTAAAATATAAGACATGTTTTCAGTTATTTCACACTTTTTTGTTAAGTACATAATTCCATATGTGTTCATTCATAGTTTTGAGGCCTTCAGTGAGAATCTACCATGTAAATAGTCATGAAAATAAAAAGGAAACGCATTGAATGAGAAGGTGTGTCCAAATTTTTGGCCTGTACTGTATATTCCATAGATTGGGGTGGGATCGATAACTGACCAATGGCTTTAAGCCAACTGGCTCTGTCTAAGGGTCCATTGATAATGCATCCCAGATGTCTTCAGAGAAGTGTCCTCTGAATGTAGGCTAAAGTTCATCTGGGTTTATTTGTTACCCAAAGAATTAAGACAAAGTTTATAAAAGGTCCGTTAGAAGTCCCGATACTACACCTGCTCCGAGGAGTTGTGAGCGAGCATACACGAGAGCAGCTTTCCAAGAAGCTGTGTAGCTGAAAGCTGTTTGCTAACTCCGCCCACACAGTAAGGAAGGGACGCAAGTGGAGGAGCCAAGGAAGCCATTTAAGGGTTTTTATGTAATGCACCTGATGTTACTCCCCGCAACACAGAGCCTCGCAACAGCATGCTGCGTGTGTGACGTCTTTTGCACATGCAAGATCGTTTGAAAGACACACACACACACACACACACTCGCACACACACACATCCACAGTCACACACACACGCTCACATGTGCACACACTCACATACTCACACCACACTCACGCACACACTCACATACTCACACTCACAAGCACGCGCACGCACACACTCACACACCACAGTCTCACACACACACACACACACACACACATCCACAGTCACGCACACACGCTCACATGTGCAAACACTCACATACTCACACTCACACCACACTCACGCACACACTCACATACTCACACTCACAAGCACGCGCACGCACACACTCACACACCACAGTCACACAGTCACACACACACACACACACACACACATAATAATAATTCTAACATAAGCACTTAATTAGAAGTCTTTTTGGATAAAAGTGTCAGCTAAATGACATGTAATATAATGTAATGCAATGTAATATAATGACATGTAATGTAATGCAATGTAATGTAATGTACTGTAATGTAATATGCTGTAATGTAATGTAATGACATGTACTGTAATGTAATATAATGTAATGTAATATAATGTAATGTACTGTAATGTAATATGCTGTAATGTAATGTAATGTAATGTAATGTAATGACATGTAATGTAATGTCATGTACTGTAATGTAATATAATGTAATGTACTGTAATTTAATATGCTGTAAATTAATGTAATGTACTGTAATATAATGACATGTAATGTACTGTAATGTAATATAATGTAATGACATGTACTGTAATGTACTGTAATGTAATGTACTGTACTCTAATGTAATGACATGTACTCTAATGTAATGTAATATGACATGTAATGTACTATAATGTAATGTAATATAATATAATGTAATGACATGTACTGTAATGTAATATAATGTAATGTAACATAATGACATGTAATGTAATGTACTATAATGTAATGTACTATAATGTAATGTACTATAATGTAATGTACTGTAATGTACTGTAATGTAATGTACTGTACTCTAATGTAATGACATGTACTCTAATGTAATGTAATATGACATGTAATGTACTATAATGTAATGTAATATAATATAATGTAATGACATGTAATATAATGTAATGACATGTAATGTACTATAATGTACTGTAATGTACTGTAATGTACTGTAATGTAATGTACTGTACTGTAATGTACTGTAATGTAATATGACATGTACTGTAATGTAATGTAATGTAATGTAATATAATGACATGTAATGTACTATAATGTAATGTACTGTAATGTACTGTAATGTAATGTACTGTACTCTAATGTAATGACATGTACTCTAATGTAATGTAATATGACATGTAATGTACTATAATGTAATGTATATATATAATATAATGTAATGACATGTACTGTAATGTAATATAACATAATGACATGTAATGTAATGTACTATAATGTAATGTACTGTAATGTACTGTAATGTTATGTACTGTACTGTAATGTAATGTACTGTAATGTAATATGACATGTACTGTAATGTAATGTAATGTAATGTAATATAATGACATGTAATGTACTATAATGTAAAGTAATGTAATATAATGTAATGACATGTACTGTAATGTAATGTAATGACATGTACTGTAATGTAATATAATGTAATGTAATGTAACATAATGACATGTAATGTAATGTACTATAATGTACTGTACTGTACTGTAATGTAATGTACTGTACTGTAATGTAATGTACTGTACTGTAATGTAATATAATGGCATGTACTGTAATGTAATGTAATATAATGTAATGTAATGTACTATAATGTAATATAATGTAATGACATGTACTGTAATGTACTGTAATGTAATATGCTGTAACGTACTGTAATGTACTGTAATGTAATGACATGTACTGTAATGTACTATAATGTAATGTAATATAATATAATGTACTGTAATGTACTGTAATGTAATGACATGTACTGTAATGTACTATAATGTAATGTAATATAATATAATGTACTGTAATGTACTGTAATGTAATGACATGTACTGTAATGTACTATAATGTAATGTAATATAATGTACTGTACTCTAACTTACCCCACAGGTCTTGGTACTGGAAGGAGACCTCCTTGTCACCAGCTTCATAGTCAGCGTTGGAGCCCCTGAAGTCGATCACCTCCAACAGATACTCTACCAAGAAGTTTGGGATGTCAGCTGGCTTTGACAGAAGCGTCGCTCTGGAAATACACTCCACCAAGCTCCTCAGTCCGTACGGACACAGACTCTGGACACTCATCTTCTACTCGTCTAGCACTCCTTCAGCAGCGCTCTCTCCAAGGAAATGGGAATACAATGTGTGTGTGTGTGTGTGTGATCTACAGAAAGGTGTTCTGGTAGAAGGTCTTTATGATGTCACAGAGCATTCAGAATCAGAACCAGAATCAATAACTTTACATCTGAAGCGTTTAAAGACTCTATTTGTCCGTTGTTTATTTCTAAAGAAACACAACAATGTATAAAAGGCTCCATTACCTTGTAGCTCACGTTATGGCTCCGTAGCAGACGCTTTTATAAAAATAGGCTAACGATTGGGTCATAACCACGAGACTTACTGTCACACAGTAGAGGAATTACCGTATAGTACAGGAGAAGCTCACAGGCAGTTTGGACTTCCATTAGCTGTTTAGGTTTAATTACTAATGTTAACTAGCATGTTAGTGATCAGTAATTAGCCTGTGTCTATGTTATCTCCTTACATATACAGTACAGGGCAAAAGTTTGGACACACCTTCTCATTCAATGTGTTTCCTTTTTATTTTCATGACTATTTACATTGTAGATTCTCACTGAAGGCATCAAAACTATGAATGAACACATATGGAATTATGTACTTAACAAAAAAGTGTGAAATAACTGAAAACATGTCTTATATTTTAGATTCTTCAAAGTAACCACCCTTTGCTTTTTTTGATAACGCTGCAAACCCTTGGTGTTCTTTCAATGAGCTTCATGAGGTAGTCACCTGAAATGGTTTTACCTTCACAGGTGTGCTTTGTCAGGGTTCATTAGTGGAATTATTTCCCTTATTAATAAAAAAGCAAAGGGTGGCTACTTTGAAGAATCTAAAATATAAGACATGTTTTCAGTTATTTCACACTTTTTTGTTAAGTACATAATTCCATATGTGTTCATTCATAGTTTTGATGCCTTCAGTGAGAATCTACAATGTAAATAGTCATGAAAATAAAAAGGAAACAAATTGAATGAGAAGGTGTGTCCAAACTTTTGGCCTGTACATATACCTACACTCTCCGTCTCTGTAAGATTGGGAATGATTGAGATTTCTCTCGGCACAGCTACCAGAAGACTTCACACTTTCAGACAGGTTGTTCACGTCACATCTACGTCTTCAAGCTCAGTTGGAGGCTGCTCAGTAACGCTCAGCCAGCACCGGGAAAGAGACTTCTGATATCCTTCACTGGTCTCCGTCCAGAGCAACGGGGTCTATTGGTCCATTATATATATGTCAATGATCCACGCCCACTTTTAGGGGAAAACAATCCAGCGTTCCCCATAGACAACGACAGCATAACGACATAAATCGCTCCAAACTTTTACTTTAAACAAACCGTTTTGAATTCATAACCATGCCGAAAGGTTGCTGAGTAGTTTGTTGCACCAACAATAGGCAAAATCCAAAAAAAAACCTGGGTCTTCCATTTGTCCTCTTGTCATGTCCTAAAATAGATCCCGATAGATGGGCTTTGGCTCCAGGCTATAGACCGGACCGGCGGCGATCAACCTTAGTTTATTAAGGTATCGTTAGTGCTCAGGTTCAGGCGAGGTCACGTTATAAACATTACACATGTGTACAAAACAAACCATCTGTTAACAAGAAAAAAATCCACACACATTTGTCTGTTTTCTTCCGACACAAAGCACAGTAAAGTCCCATAAGATATCAATGCGTGAAATTCCAATGGTGCGTTCTCTTTGTCTTGTAGTCGCGACTAGTAGCTCGACTGTGACGTCACATCCTTGTTGTAAAAACGAGTTACCGTGGGTTGTTGCGTTCTTTTTGTCACACAATACTACGAGTCGGAGAAAAGATGGATTTTTGTAACATTTTTAGTAACATTTAGGATTCTATTCACCCAGTTATTGACATATTACACCAATATATTTCACAGTTTGATACATGAAAATTAGGTTTTGATTAACGTTAACGTTAGGCTACTGCTCTGCTTTCTGCTCAAGGCTCGGCTTAAAGCCATTGTTGTCATATAGCAACCGAGCGTCTCTAGCCAATTTCAGCTGCACAAGCTCCAAAATAACTAATCAGGCGGTATTTAACTCCTAATAAGACTGTAGAGACATGCCTATAGGTAGCAGTATACAGCACTATGTTTAACTCCTAATAAGACTGTAGAGACATGCCTATAGGTAGCAGTATACAGCACTATGTTTAACTCCTAATAAGACTGTAGAGACATGTCTATAGGTAGCAGTATACAGCACTATGTTTAACTCCTAATAAGACTGTAGAGACATGCCTATAGGTAGCAGTATACAGCACTATGTTTAACTCCTAATAAGACTGTAGTGACATGCCTATAGGTAGCAGTATACAGCACTATGTTTAACTCCTAATAAGACTGTAGAGACATGTCTATAGGTAGCAGTATACAGCACTATGTTTAACTCCTAATAAGACTGTAGAGACATGCCTATAGGTAGCAGTATACAGCGCTATGTTTAACTCCTAATAAGACTGTAGAGACATGTCTATAGGTAGCAGTATACAGCGCTATGTTTAACTCCTAATAAGACTGTAGAGACATGCCTATAGGTAGCAGTATACAGCGCTATGTTTAACTCCTAATAAGACTGTAGAGACATGCCTATAGGTAGCAGTATACAGCGCTATGTTTAACTCCTAATAAGACTGTAGAGACATGCCTATAGGTAGCAGTATACAGCACTATGTTTAACTCCTAATAAGACTGTAGAGACATGCCTATAGGTAGCAGTATACAGCACTATGTTTAACTCCTAATAAGACTGTAGAGACATGTCTATAGGTAGCAGTATACAGCACTATGTTTAACTCCTAATAAGACTGTAGAGACATGTCTATAGGTAGCAGTATACAGCACTATGTTTAACTCCTAATAAGACTGTAGAGACATGTCTATAGGTAGCAGTATACAGCACTATGTTTAACTCCTAATAAGACTGTAGAGACATGCCTATAGGTAGCAGTATACAGCACTATGTTTAACTCCTAATAAGACTGTAGAGACATGCCTATAGGTAGCAGTATACAGCACTATGTTTAACTCCTAATAAGACTGTAGAGACATGCCTATAGGTAGCAGTATACAGCGCTATGTTTAACTCCTAATAAGACTGTAGAGACATGCCTATAGGTAGCAGTATACAGCACTATGTTTAACTCCTAATAAGACTGTAGAGACATGCCTATAGGTAGCAGTATACAGCACTATGTTTAACTCCTAATAAGACTGTAGAGACATGCCTATAGGTAGCAGTATACAGCGCTATGTTTAACTCCTAATAAGACTGTAGAGACATGCCTATAGGTAGCAGTATACAGCGCTATGTTTAACTCCTAATAAGACTGTAGAGACATGCCTATAGGTAGCAGTATACAGCACTATGTTTAACTCCTAATAAGACTGTAGAGACATGCCTATAGGTAGCAGTATACAGCACTATGTTTAACTCCTAATAAGACTGTAGAGACATGCCTATAGGTAGCAGTATACAGCACTATGTTTAACTCCTAATAAGACTGTAGAGACATGCCTATAGGTAGCAGTATACAGCACTATGTTTAACTCCTAATAAGACTGTAGAGACATGCCTATAGGTAGCAGTATACAGCGCTATGTTTAACTCCTAATAAGACTGTAGAGACATGCCTATAGGTAGCAGTATACAGCACTATGTTTAACTCCTAATAAGACTGTAGAGACATGCCTATAGGTAGCAGTATACAGCGCTATGTTTAACTCCTAATAAGACTGTAGAGACATGCCTATAGGTAGCAGTATACAGCACTATGTTTAACTCCTAATAAGACTGTAGAGACATGTCTATAGGTAGCAGTATACAGCGCTATGTTTAACTCCTAATAAGACTGTAGAGACATGCCTATAGGTAGCAGTATACAGCACTATGTTTAACTCCTAATAAGACTGTAGAGACATGTCTATAGGTAGCAGTATACAGCACTATGTTTAACTCCTAATAAGACTGTAGAGACATGCCTATAGGTAGCAGTATACAGCACTATGTTTAACTCCTAATAAGACTGTAGAGACATGTCTATAGGTAGCAGTATACAGCACTATGTTTAACTCCTAATAAGACTGTAGAGACATGCCTATAGGTAGCAGTATACAGCACTATGTTTAACTCCTAATAAGACTGTAGAGACATGCCTATAGGTAGCAGTATACAGCACTATGTTTAACTCCTAATAAGACTGTAGAGACATGCCTATAGGTAGCAGTATACAGCACTATGTTTAACTCCTAATAAGACTGTAGAGACATGCCTATAGGTAGCAGTATACAGCACTATGTTTAACTCCTAATAAGACTGTAGAGACATGCCTATAGGTAGCAGTATACAGCACTATGTTTAACTCCTAATAAGACTGTAGAGACATGCCTATAGGTAGCAGTATACAGCACTATGTTTAACTCCTAATAAGACTGTAGAGACATGCCTATAGGTAGCAGTATACAGCACTATGTTTAACTCCTAATAAGACTGTAGAGACATGCCTATAGGTAGCAGTATACAGCACTATGTTTAACTCCTAATAAGACTGTAGAGACATGCCTATAGGTAGCAGTATACAGCGCTATGTTTAACTCCTAATAAGACTGTAGAGACATGCCTATAGGTAGCAGTATACAGCGCTATGTTTAACTCCTAATAAGACTGTAGAGACATGCCTATAGGTAGCAGTATACAGCGCTATGTTTAACTCCTAATAAGACTGTAGAGACATGCCTATAGGTAGCAGTATACAGCACTATGTTTAACTCCTAATAAGACTGTAGAGACATGCCTATAGGTAGCAGTATACAGCACTATGTTTAACTCCTAATAAGACTGTAGAGACATGTCTATAGGTAGCAGTATACAGCACTATGTTTAACTCCTAATAAGACTGTAGAGACATGCCTATAGGTAGCAGTATACAGCACTATGTTTAACTCCTAATAAGACTGTAGAGACATGCCTATAGGTAGCAGTATACAGCACTATGTTTAACTCCTAATAAGACTGTAGAGACATGCCTATAGGTAGCAGTATACAGCACTATGTTTAACTCCTAATAAGACTGTAGAGACATGTCTATAGGTAGCAGTATACAGCACTATGTTTAACTCCTAATAAGACTGTAGAGACATGTCTATAGGTAGCAGTATACAGCACTATGTTTAACTCCTAATAAGACTGTAGAGACATGTCTATAGGTAGCAGTATACAGCACTATGTTTAACTCCTAATAAGACTGTAGAGACATGCCTATAGGTAGCAGTATACAGCGCTATGTTTAACTCCTAATAAGACTGTAGAGACATGTCTATAGGTAGCAGTATACAGCACTATGTTTAACTCCTAATAAGACTGTAGAGACATGCCTATAGGTAGCAGTATACAGCACTATGTTTAACTCCTAATAAGACTGTAGAGACATGCCTATAGGTAGCAGTATACAGCGCTATGTTTAACTCCTAATAAGACTGTAGAGACATGCCTATAGGTAGCAGTATACAGCGCTATGTTTAACTCCTAATAAGACTGTAGAGACATGCCTATAGGTAGCAGTATACAGCGCTATGTTTAACTCCTAATAAGACTGTAGAGACATGCCTATAGGTAGCAGTATACAGCGCTATGTTTAACTCCTAATAAGACTGTAGAGACATGTCTATAGGTAGCAGTATACAGCGCTATGTTTAACTCCTAATAAGACTGTAGAGACATGTCTATAGGTAGCAGTATACAGCGCTATGTTTAACTCCTAATAAGACTGTAGAGACATGCCTATAGGTAGCAGTATACAGCGCTATGTTTAACTCCTAATAAGACTGTAGAGACATGCCTATAGGTAGCAGTATACAGCACTATGTTTAACTCCTAATAAGACTGTAGAGACATGCCTATAGGTAGCAGTATACAGCACTATGTTTAACTCCTAATAAGACTGTAGAGACATGCCTATAGGTAGCAGTATACAGCACTATGTTTAACTCCTAATAAGACTGTAGAGACATGCCTATAGGTAGTAGTATACAGCACTATGTTTAACTCCTAATAATACTGTAGAGACATGTCTATAGGTAGTGTATGTTGTACTTCTGGTTCTTAACTCCGCAAAACGACTCGTAAATCGACTTCGGTGGACATAAAGAACGCACCATAAGGCTGATTGGTCTGCGTGTCTCTGCGGGCAGGTCGTTTGACTGACTCATTTTGGGCAAAAAATCATTGTTCAAGAAGTCAAAACTATTTGCAAAAAGTAACTCAATACTCTATGAGACCAAAGGGGGCGCAGCCTTGAGTTTTAGTACCCGTATTACCCGTATGTGCCAGTTGTGCGTATCGGTCATGTTTGCCCAAACAAACAAGGAATTTGACTCCGGTTAATTTTTGCTCTCTAAGTACAACTCTCACTTAACATATAAGAATAATAAAAAAAAAAACAGAAGGACAGTGATAAATATATTTAAAATTGTATTTAATTTAAATTTTATACTGTTAAGTATACAGTATAACAATAATTTAGAACTTAACAAAAATATACAATAACGTTTGAAGAGAGGGAAAGAATAGTGCAATATCAGTATAGTCTGAGATTTAAGATTTGAATATAAATACAGTGCAAGGCAGTTCATTGTGCAATAGTCAAATATTACTAATTATGTGGTAGATGACGACTAATCGATTAGTTGATTTAATTGACAGAGCTGTGCTCTTTGAGAGGTGGTTAAGACTAGAAAAGCACAATATAAATGTAGTTAATTAACCATCTGTAAAACTGAGTTTCTCCACAATTAATCCTGCAAAAGCACCACTTTAAATCTTGTGTTTATCATAAATGTGCTCAGAAGTTTCTTGGAAATGAGTAATTAAGCACGAATAAGCATAAAAAATGACTAATGGACTAAAGAAATCTTAGTCGACTAAGACCAAAACGACCCATTAGTCGACTAATCGACTAAGAGGTGGCAGAACTACAAACTAAGCGTCAGATTTCATCTTCATATCCAACCAGTTCAACGTGCCGTTTCAGGTCTGCTGTGGATGGGACTGAAGTGCAGATTTTCTTTTTGAAAGCGTGTTTACGGTGTGTTTTAGCCCTGGTTTTGGCCTGGAAGTCTCTCTAGAAATCTGGCTCCCTATTGGACAAAGTTAAACTGAGCGTGTCGTTCACAGACACCAGAATGAAGGAGTTCACGGTAACGTTCATCAGGCAGTAATACGGTACGTTCAGTTCACGTTCGCTCAAAATATGAACGAGTTCAGGCACAACACTGCGTCTGGCCCGTACATACCGGTATCTATGGCTCGGGCCACTCTCCTCCCGGCGATTTGCAACACATGGTCATGGTCACATCACCATTTTGTTGTGTATTAATCATAATAATGACCATGGCGAACAGTTTGATGGCCTTTCTATCCATTTTACTTCTATGGTTATTCCCTCACATCAGTGCTAGTTAGCAGTCAGCTGTAGTCTTTGTGGTGTGTTCAAGTGCACATTTTTGGCCAAGACATAAGGGAACGTGGTGTAACGTGAGGCGACACCACAGTCGGCCATCTAACAGTTGGGCCAATATAAGATTATTATCATTTAGTCACCTTCCTCTTCATCTCAAATGTTGCTCTTGTTCCTTCGAATGAAAAAGGATTTGTAATCAGTTCGTAATTGTGTGTGTGTGTGTGTGTGTGTTTGTGTAAAAGCCCACATCATTGAAGCCAAGTCAATTTTCATAATGAATAATGCAGTCCTGGAGATGAAAGAAGACTCAGACAGATGGCTGCAAAAAAAACAACAAAGAGTGGTTAGTAAATGTCTAAAATAAGTCCAGGCTTGGACTCCCTGTTGTACCTTCACTGTTATCACATGTTAGCAGTTCCATTACATTGAGTTTGTGAGCAGATGATATGGAACAAGTGAATTCCAGACAGACTTAGAGATAAGCAAAAGGAAAAAGACAGATGGATAGATACATCCAGCCAATACAGGACACCATGCACCCATGTAGGCTCCTTTACTCACCAGGCATTGGAGCAGCCTGAGGAGTTCTTGAAGCACGGTGACCACACCAGACACCATGAAGCTAAAAGACTGCTGGATGGAAAAAATTATATGCAATAGAAAGTCATATTTGGGTATTTTAATCTGACAGTCTGAGAGGTGATGTAATCATTCAGTAACCTGACGAGCCAGATGGGTTGTTAACACAGACGCCATCATTGGAAACTGTTTAGAAAAGAACAGGCACTTTAAAATAAAATAAAAAAACCCTGGCAGGTGATTGGATGAACCACTTAAACCACTTGAAGCTGATTGGTTGGGTTAGGGTTAGGGTTAGGGTTAGGGTTAGGGGTTAGGGTTAGGCTTTAAATCTTTAAAATATAAAGCCATGTACACAACTGTTACAAAGTAACAGAAAATAAAACAATTTAGCCGTAATCTGCGCAGCCGAGAGTGCATGCATACCTGTTGTCGTTGTCCTTTCAGCAACAAAGTGGTATTTTGACCAAAACTTGATTTTCATAAATCCCCAAGAGTCCGAGGAAATGTAATATCCGAGCTTTATATTCCAAAACCATCTCTTCGCCTCACAATGTTGAAGTTTCTGGCCGAATCACAACGGAAAAACAGGAAACAGTTTTCCATTTCCGCACTTGTTATCGCCGCTAGCTTCTGTCAGTACCCGATCCGTTCCACCGGCACGATCCGTTCTGCGCATGTGCAAGATGACACGTATGCCATGACGTAGGCGCAGATGATAATGCTGCGTTCATGCCATTCAGTCTAAAATAACGTTGTCAAACATAATGGGAAAAGCAGCTACAGCTACATTAAGACTTTACAGTAATAACAATAAAGACAAGTATTGAGTGATTGTATTTTAAATGAGCACAAGTAAAGTAGAACTGACGTAACAGCTGTTATATATGTTAACGTTTATTTTCAAGTTTTATTTTGAGGGTCTTTTAAAGTTTACATGCTGTCTCAGCTAGCGGTTAGCCGAATTAGCTGTTAGCTAAACTAACGTTAGCTTAACTGTGGAGGCTAACGGCAGACCGCTGCAATCAGCTAGCGGTTAGCCAAATTAACCGTTAGCTAAACTAACATTAGCTTCCCGGTGGAGGCTAACGGCAGACCGCTATAATCACCTAGCGGTTAGCTGAATTAACCGTTAGCTAAACTAACGTTAGCTTCCCGGTGGAGGCTAACGGCAGACCGCTATAATCACCTAGCGGTCCGCCGAATTAGCTATTAGCTAACTAACGTTAGCTGGAGGCTAGCGTGTGAACATCTTGCGCATGCGCAGAACGGATCGTGCAGGTGGAAGCGGTGCCGTTATTCCGAGGTGGTGGTGGCATGAACGCAACGTTATCATCTGCGCCTACGTCATGGCATACGTGTCATCTTGCACATGCGCAGAACGGATCGTGCCGCTGGAACGGATCGGGTACTGACAGCTTCTCTGCCCAGCTCGCTAAATGCTCGAAGTGGGCGTCATCGTGTACCGACAGGATCTTCTTCTTCTTTCTTTGTAGTTTATTGGCGGTTGGCAAACCAACATAAATGTGCATTACCGCCACCAACCGGACTGGAGTGTGAACGAGAGATAAATGCAGAAAATAAATAAACCAAAATTAAAAAATAAAAAAAAACGGAATATTCGAATGTCAAATTTTAAAATCGAATACCAACCCACCGAACAAATATATTCAAATATTCGGGTCCAGCCCTACGAATTACTACCCTCCGCTTTCAGGGAACTGTTTGGACGTCTGCTGGGCCGCTTCAGACTCATGCCTTTAGGGTCAGCTGCCTGCTGCAGCCGTGGGAGGGAGGGAGCTCTGATTGACACTTGGAAAAGGGCAGGTTTGCCCTCTAGTGTGAGGCAGGTAGGCCTCCTGCACACTGCCTGCGAGACGTGGTGTTTTCCACGTCTTTACCCATTAGAAAGGAGTCTGACGCGGCGCTACTGCTGCTGCTGCTGCTAGCCTCGTCTGGACACATGGATGTTTCCCATAAACATAAATATATACTGATCTCTACAGCAAAGACAACGTCAGCAGTATTGACGACAAAACAGGCTCCAGAATATTTCCTTCTGGATTGACAGCCGCTGCAATATTAGATAATCGCTAATTAGTTAATTTCTTAAATTACATTTACTGTATATATCTGCATTTATGTCAAAACCTCGAGACTTTCAAACATCAACATGTCATTTATAAATATGTATTAGTGTCTAAATGACATACAGTAAAGGCCAAAAGTTTGGACACACCTTCTCATTCAATGCGTTTCCTTTTTATTTTCATGAGGTAGTCACCTGAAATGGTTTTACCTTCACAGGTGTGCTTTGTCAGGGTTCATTAGTGGAATTATTTCCCTTATTAATAAAAAAGCAAAGGGTGGCTACTTTGAAGAATCTAAAATATAAGACATGTTTTCAGTTATTTCACACTTTTTTGTTAAGTACATAATTCCATATGTGTTCATTCATAGTTTTGATGCCTTCAGTGAGAATCTACAATGTAAATAGTCATGAAAATAAAAAGGAAACGCATTGAATGAGAAGGTGTGTCCAAACTTTTGACCTGTACTGTACTTAACCAGACGTCCCGGATCAACAAATTGCTTCCATGTTTCCTTCACTTGCTTCCCTCTCAGGCAATCTGGACTTCCATTAGCTGTTTAGGTTTAATTACTAATGTTAACTAGCATGTTAGTGATCAGTAATTAGCCTGTGCCTATGTTATCTCCTTAGAATATAAACCTGTTAGGATTGTTGTAAGAACTGGGGCAAAAGCAAATTCAGCCTTGTACATCTAGTTCACCTGCTGGCATAACGTAAAAATGCTCTGTAAATCTACATCTTCAAGCATGCTGCAGTTCCTCTTCTCTCTTTGCCTTTGGTAGTTTTAAAGGTTTAAGTCTGTAAGTATTTCTCTATGAAGTATGTCTACTTTTATATAGTCTTTGTGCATTGTCCGTTTTAGCATAACGTGTATGTTGTAGGCCTATTAATAGATGCTAATCGGGATTAGCATTTCTCCATAGACATCCATGTTAAAGTTAGTTTAAATGCTTACTAGTTAGACTTGAGTTTGGTATTCATGTATATGTATATATGGGCAGTTAGTAATGCCGTAAAGATGCTTACTAAAGGACGGCTCATGGACCACCAGAAGAAAATAGAGTCATGTCTTTTTATTCTTTGTTGATGGGATGGTCATCCAATTTTCTTTAGTCTAGGGGGAGGGTCGCCCAACTTTTTGTATTCATGAGAACTGCAAAAGTTCAAAGTGGCTTTTTTGGTGCACATTTATCCATGTAGCTCTCTCAGTCTCGGCCCCTGTCGCCTATATAAAAGAGACTTCAGATACAGTATTAGGGGACCACTAAGGTCTATATAAAAGAGACTTCAGATACAGTATTAGGGGACCACTAAGGTCTATATAAAAGAGACTTCAGATACAGTATTAGGGGACCACTAAGGTCTATATAAAAGAGACTTCAGATACAGTATTAGGGGACCACTAAGGTCTATATAAAAGAGACTTCAGATACAGTATTAGAGGACCACTAAGGTCTGTATAAAAGAGACTTCAGATACAGTATTAGGGGACCACTAAGGTCTATATAAAAGAGACTTCAGATACAGTATTAGGGGACCACTAAGGTCTATATAAAAGAGACTTCAGATACAGTATTAGGGGACCACTAAGGTCTATATAAAAGAGACTTCAGATACAGTATTAGGGGACCACTAAGGTCTATATAAAAAGAGACTTCAGATACAGTATTAGGGGGACCACTAAGGTCTATATAAAAGAGACTTCAGATACAGTATTAGAGGGACCACTAAGGTCTATATAAAAGAGACTTCAGATACAGTATTAGGGGACCACTAAGGTCTATATAAAAGAGACTTCAGATACAGTATTAGGGACCACTAAGGTTTATATAAAAAAGAGACTTCAGATACAGTATTAGGGGACCACTAAGGTCTATATAAAAGAGACTTCAGATACAGTATTAGGGGACCACTAAGGTCTATATAAAAGAGACTTCAGATACAGTATTAGAGGACCACTAAGGTCTATATAAAAGAGACTTCAGATACAGTATTAGAGGACCACTAAGGTCTATATAAAAGAGACTTCAGATACAGTATTAGAGGACCACTAAGGTCTATATAAAAAAAGAGACTTCAGATACAGTATTAGGGGACCACTAAGGTCTATATAAAAGAGACTTCAGATACAGTATTAGAGGACCACTAAGGTCTATATAAAAGAGACTTCAGATACAGTATTAGGGGACCACTAAGGTCTATATAAAAGAGACTTCAGATACAGTATTAGAGGACCACTAAGGTCTATATAAAAGAGACTTCAGATACAGTATTAGGGGACCACTAAGGTCTATATAAAAGAGACTTCAGATACAGTATTAGAGGACCACTAAAGTCTATATAAAAGAGACTTCAGATACAGTATTAGAGGACCACTAAAGTCTATATAAAAGAGACTTCAGATACAGTATTAGAGGACCACTAAGGTCTATATAAAAGCAACCAAAGAGCACCATATCATAGGACCTTTAACTGTTCCAGCTGTGTAGTCCCTGTAAATACAAGACACAAAACAAGACCAGAATTGATGAATCAATTATTATTATTATTATTATCATTGATCCCACAGTGAACGTCAAAAGATGAAGAAAACATTTCTACATTCTGTCGGTTCATGTCGTCCATACGTCCGTTTAGTCCTTTTTGTTCGCTCCTCGACAGTCAAGACAACCAATCAGGTTTCAGATCCTCAAAACGTCGGCAGTTCACTGGGATTCCTCCTTTAAAGCTTTCCTACAAAAATATGACGAAAGACGACCAACGTGTCACATCTGATCACATCGTCTGATCAATAAATCAAGAAAAATACAATCAGGATATGTATACGTACAGTTTTATATATAGATTTAGATCTCTGCCAGGAATAGACGCACTAACACACACAGACACACACACACACACACACACACACACACACAGACACACACACACACACACACACACACACACACACACACACACACACACACACACACACACACACGCTTATTGTGTCCAATCCATCTCAGACTGATCAGAAGGCAGCTTTTCTGTCACCTCAATAATATCAACACTTGAATCAGCTGCACTAAATCTCTTAATACACAGAAACGTTTGAGAACAGATGTAGCCGGGTTGGTTCAGCGGGTAGAGCAGGCGCGCGCATACTGAGAGCATTATGCCTCGACGCAGAGGTCCAGGGTTCGAGTCTGACCTGTGACAATTTCCTGCATGTCTTCTCTCGCCTTTCTCACTTTAGTTGTCCTATCAAATAAAAGGCAGAAAAGTCCAAAAAAATACATTTTAAAACTGAAACCGGGGTGTGCAAGCGCTCTAGCTTTCTATCGCCACCAGATTACAGACACGTCTCTGCTGATTGGCTGCTCTACCAGTTTAAAGACACGTCTCTGCTGATTGGCTGCTCTACCAGTTTACAGACACGTCTCTGCTGATTGGCTGCTCTACCAGTTTACAGACACGTCTCTGCTGATTGGCTGCTCTACCAGTTTACAGACACGTCTCTGCTGATTGGCTGCTCTACCAGTTTACAGACACGTCTCTGCTGATTGGCTGCTCAACCAGTTTAAAGACACGTCTCTGCTGATTGGCTGCTCTACCAGTTTACAGACACGTCTCTGCTGATTGGCTATCACCTGCTGTGACACAGCCAATAAACGAGAGAGACACACGCCCACCAAACGGTGTAGAAAACTAAACCCTGAGCCCGTTGCACACCGTTCTGAGATTGAACGTGCCCTAGTAGAGCTGACAAGAGACTGGACTACATTTCCCAGAATGCTTCTGGTCTCTGCCAGGGGGCTTCCTAGCAGAACCCACTCACACCCTGAATACATGTTTGATGAGCCACCAACCAAACTGTACACTTTTTTGGGAGTATTGAAGTAGAATACAATATTGTATTTACGGATTTAACTGATTGTATTGTGATTTCTGTTGATTAAATTCTCCAAAGATTGTAGCCTTCTCTACACCTTTGGGTTATGTAATTCTGGTGGAAAATTCTCTGTGTAAAATGTCACATTTTGGTTAAAAAAATATAAACGAATGTAATACAGACCGCCTTGAAAAAACATGCATGTGGAATGTAAAATGTAGAGCTGAAACTATACGTAGATTAGTTGAGCAACAGAAAAATAATCAGCAATCATTTTTCATAATTCATAAGCCAATAATTGTTATGAAAAATGTCAAAAATGACTGTTTCTAGCTTTTCAAATGCAAATTATTGTCTTAGTCTTCTATGTAAACTGAATATCTTTGGATTTTGGACAGTTGATCAGACAAAGCGAGACATACAGTACTGTATACTTTAGGCTCTGGGAGGTTGTCATAAGCGTTTGTTTTTTTACTATTCCCTGATATTTCACAGACCAAACTGCCACATTAAAGGTCCCATGGCATGACAATTTCACTTTGAGGTTTTTTTTTTTTTTTTACATTAATATGAGTTCCCCCAGCCTGCCTATGGTCCCCCAGTGGCTAGAAATGGTGATAGGTGTAAACCGAGCCCTGGGTATCCTGCTCTGCCTTTGAGAAAATGAAAGTTAAGATGGACCAATCAGGAATCTTCTCCTTATGAGGTCATAAGGGGAAAGGTTACATCCCCTTTCTCTGCTTTGCCCACCCAGAGAATTTGGCCCACCCATGAGAGAGAGAGAGACATCATGGCTTTCAAACGAGCAAAGTGGTAGTTGGTCGTGGTCACAAGGTCTATATAAAAGAGACTTCAGATACAGTATTAGGGGACCACTAAGGTCTATATAAAAGAGACTTCAGATACAGTATTAGGGGACCACTAAGGTCTATATAAAAGAGACTTCAGATACAGTATTAGGGGACCACTAAGGTCTATATAAAAGAGACTTCAGATACAGTATTAGGGGACCACTAAGGTCTATATAAAAGAGACTTCAGATACAGTATTAGAGGACCACTAAGGTCTATATAAAAGAGACTTCAGATACAGTATTAAGGGACCACTAAGGTCTATATAAAAGAGACTTCAGATACAGTATTAGAGGGACCACTAAGGTCTATATAAAAGAGACTTCAGATACAGTATTAGGGGACCACTAAGGTCTATATAAAAGAGACTTCAGATACAGTATTAAGGGACCACTAAGGTCTATATAAAAGAGACTTCAGATACAGTATTAGAGGACCACTAAGGTCTATATAAAAGAGACTTCAGATACAGTATTAGAGGACCACTAAGGTCTATATAAAAGAGACTTCAGATACAGTATTAGGGGACCACTAAGGTCTATATAAAAGAGACTTCAGATACAGTATTAGGGGACCACTAAGGTCTATATAAAAGAGACTTCAGATACAGTATTAGGGGACCACTAAGGTCTATATAAAAGAGACTTCAGATACAGTATTAGGGGACCACTAAGGTCTATATAAAAGAGACTTCAGATACAGTATTAGAGGACCACTAAGGTCTATATAAAAGCATCCAAAAAGCGGCATGTCATGGGACCTTTAATCAATATTAAAAAAATAATAATTAGTTGCAGCTCTAATAACCTCCACATGTCATTTAATACATTAACAGAGGGACCCCAGTCCTTCCCAGCATGCTCCGACAGCTCCCAGTCTGAAGTCTACACTCAGAGGGCAACTTTAAGAGGCAACACGTCTTTTATCAAATCACGTCATCATTCAGTCTTGCTCACACTATCTTTGTGGGGAACAGTCATTGACATAATGCATTCCCTAGCCCCTTACCCTAATCTTAACCCTTACCCTAACCATCACAACTAAATGACTAACCTTAACCCTCACCCTAACCTTAACCATCTTCTATCCCTAATCCTAAAACCAAGTCTTAACCCTCAAACAGCCCTTTAAACTTGTGGGGTCCAGCATTTTGGCCCCACAAAGCTGTTGGGACCCCACAAGTATACTGGACTCCCGGTTTTTGGACCCCACGAATATAGTTAAACAAGTGTAGACACACACACACACACACACACACAATTACACACACAAAATCACACAGAAGAATATAGAAAAAATCTTAAAAAAAACCAAACATACAAATTAAGAGGATTACAGGTTAACAGGTGAACAGATCTGAATATCTGACCACCTTGGAACAGGATCCCTAATAGAACCAGCTATCGGAGCCCAACCAAAACTCTGTAGATAAATATAGTTTCATTTAAAGTTAGAAGTTGTTGCAAACAAACTCCTCACAGTCCTGTATGCTGATTGGCTGTTCGCAGGTTTTCCAGTTCAAATGCTTTTACCATTTCAGTGATTCTTCAGCTGAATTTAAAAACACTCAAAACAAAATCAAATTCCAGCAGTGTCTTTATTAAACATATCAGATCCTGTATCTGTAGAAGCAGTATTGTAATGTGAACTTTTTAAGACAGTAAAAATGCACTGATCTTTGCCTTTGGAGTAAATCAAAAGACCCGTTAAAAAGGAGCTCTAAGCGATGTTAGGCTACAACATTTTTTGTCACATACAGCAAACATCTCCTCACTATCTAGCTAGCTGCCTGTCCCCTGAACGCATCGTCAAAAAAAATGCGGTCTCTGTAGACAGCCCAGGCTCCACAAACTGCAACAAAAAACTGTGCCAACCTGCACCACCAAACATAACAAGTGACATCACCCAACATCACTTAGGGCACCTTTAAGTAGAGCTGTCACTGCCAGATGTGAGTCAAGCACGCTCAGATTTAAACGGTTTGCTGCATAACGTGTCTTACTGAAATTTGTGAAATCCATAAAATAATAAACATTTCTCTTTACATACAACAACAGAAGATGGTAATCATTTCAAAAACGTTGTAGCCATCTATGATTGTTTGAAAGCTAACGTTGTAGCTATCTATGATTGTTTGATTGCTAACGTTAGCTCAAAATGCCATTCCAGTGACAGCCTTTGCTGTGTCTGATTGCTAACTCGTAGCCAGCAGCAGCAGCAGTCGTTTCAAAAACACTTTAGCTAGCTATGACTGCTTGATTGCTAACGTTAGCTAGAGCTGCGCAATTAATCGAAATTTAATCATGATTATGATTTCGGCTCCCAATGATCACAAAAACAGAACAATCGAGAGAAAAAACAATTATTTAGCTCGTTACGTTTTGCAAGTAAACTCTTATTTTCTCTCGTGTTCTGAATGAAAAAATAAAGTTTAAATAGGAAAAGTATTACGGCAAAGTTCACAGTTGTATGTGTTGATTCATTTGTGTTGACTTTTTCCACTGTTTAAGTTCAATAATTGCAACATCTTTCCTGAAGTCAACGATATCGTGATTTCAATACTGACCGAAATAATCGTGATTATATTTTTTCCCATAATCGAGCAGCCCTAACGTTAGCTCATAGACTGAGCGTTAGCTCAAAAAAACGTTAGCATCTTGGGGGCTAGTTGCCGCGGGCAGCGACAAGAGGTTTGTTTTCTAAAAGTTGAGATGAAAACAAGCCATGTTGGAGGAGGGGCCGACTCGTCCGTCTACCGACAGAAAATCTAAAAACTGATGTGATGTCGTGTGTGAAAACGTCAGTTTAAACTGGTGAAATAATTTATTAGAGCTGAAACAATTAGTCAACTGACAGTAAACGAATCAACAATGAATCAAATGTCATTTCTGAAGCAAAATAATTAAAAGTTCCGGCTCAAAACTTAACACGCAAAGGGCGTTCTTTCACAATTTTCTTTGCAATTTAAAGATAAAATAATTAGCATTAGTTGCAGCCCTAAAAACTAATTAAAGAGACACTCCACTCGCCTGCGATCATTCAGTGTTATTTAGGGGCCCCGACTCGTCAAATATTAGTTTTTATTAAAAACACAACATGAATACTCTGATATGGAGCCCTTACATTTGGTTATTAAAGAATTGTGACCAAGAAATGTTCAATTTTACAGTGCAAAAATAAAAAAGCATTCGTCTCTGTGATGGACAAACTATGTAATGGGAACACGGCTTTTAAATTAATTAAACATGAGGCAATTCTGTACTTATATTTCTTGTTATTTATTGGCAACTTAATGTCTTTGTGCACCGGTGTATATGGCAGACTGATGCCAAATGCCCAAAATATGTATGTCATCAGAAACAGTGGCTCCATCATATAGTTTGTCCACTCAGAGGAAGTCTTGGTCACAATTCCTTATAACCAAAATTAAGGGCTCCTTTTCAAAATAACTGTTTATGTTTAAAGCGAACATCAGTCTCTAGTTATTACATGAATTGATGTTTTAAAGTTTAATTTTCTGTGGTAGCAGAGGGCTGAATCAGCTCTTCCAACATGGCGTTGTGTCCTGCTGATAACGTCAAGCCTTCAGACCATCACAGACCTGTAGGCCACCAGCAGCTGGGATCCACTTTTCGGTCTAGTTCTGCTTCTCAAGAGCCCGCTACGCTCTCAGCAGTAATGCCATCCATAGTTGGCGATCTGCTTCTCCTATAACAACAAAATGTTGCCTCTAAAAAGTTGCCAAAAAAAATCACTGCCTTCTTCTACTTCGTTATTATTCGTCTCTTTAAGCAGCTAAATATTTACACAGCTAACCATACATTCCCCACACACAGTAACATTGCCACTTGAAGGTGAAATTGTGACTCATCTTCAGTTCAAATTTCTGTACGGGTCAAAGAAAGTGATTGGCCTCTGACCAACGAAACATCCAAGCTCCCTAGGTGCTCCCGAAGCTCTTTTTCTATTAACATATTTACAAACTACACACCCAGTTTTATTCCAGAGTCATGAGCGTCCCATTCGGTGTTTGGACTCTTTAAGATGACTGGGAACAACCTCACTCACTGTTCAGACACACTGGACCCACATGGACCCACGCACACCATGGTTCAACCACGGGACACAGCAGAGCTACAGGACTAAGAACTAAACCCCTCCCTCCTGGGAGTCTAGGCAAAAAGGAAAATCAAACGCACACAGGACTGAATAGGATCTGAGATTCCTGTCGGGCTAATTAACCACAAGCCACATGACGAGCATCTGAGCAGGAAGTACTGATTAAAACAATCAACAGATCTATTGGTAAGACTGGGCCAGACAAGACCTTAATGCTAGGGCTGGGCGATATGGAGAAAATCAGATATCACGATATTCTTGACCAAATACCTCGATATCGAGGCGATATTCTAGGGTTGAAAATTGGTGCTTTTAACAAAATATCTTCCAAGGTTGCTCCCTCTTAATCGATTAGTCGACTAATCGGTGGTTTTGGTCTTAGTCAAATTAGATCTCTTTAGTCCATTAGTCATGTTTGATGCTTTTTTCATGCTGAATGACTTATTTCCAAGAAACGTACGAGCACATCTGTGCTTTTGTGGAGAAACTCAGATTTAGAGATCTGTCGATTAAATCAAGTAATCGATTAGTCGATACAGTTGAATGAGTGTTAGTGGACTAAGAATTTCTTCAATCGAGCACAGCCCTAATATCTTCACACTTTGATTTTTGATAAATAATCATCAGTAATGTGGATATAAAGACTAATTGGGAAAAGTTGAATAATAGAACAGCTAGAACAGTCTGGTAAGTTCAG
>CM046790.1:2791000-2793500 GCA_025617405.1 Perca schrenkii | reverse complement strand
TCTGTGATTTCTTTATAAAAAACTCGATTTACGATTCAATTCCCCCCCCCCTTTCCATTTAAAACAAAATAACTGTGAACTGTAAATATATTTTAAAAATACATATTTATTGTATTTAATTAAAGTGCATCAACATAAACAAAATTGCAAAGGCAAAACCGTTTCTCTAAGTGAAAAGTCACTGTGCAGTGTGCAACAAAGATTGTTAAACATCCAAATTATTTATACTGTATTTGGATAAAAAAAAAAAAAATCTAAAAAAATTGATTTTTTTGAAACTATGAATCGATTTGACCTACCAACTCGATTTTTAATTCAAATCGATTTTTTTTTCAGCCCTACGAATGCCTCTCAAAATCTGAGGGAAAATCTTTTAAACTGAGCTTTGTTGATCTGAAATGAAGACAGATTCAGCAACTGCACGGCCTATTTCTCTCTTCAAATGTTTTCAGAAACATGTTTCGGTGAACTATTTTAGTACAATATGAGATATCGGATTCTGAACGAGACGCCAGCATGGTCTGGCTTTGAAATCTGGGAGAAGCCAGACCCAGAACGTCCGCTCAAGTCGGCGTCTCTTCGGAGGACACTTTTTGGACCAACTCGGGGAGGCTGATCAGTCCGACTGTCTGGTTGGTGTGTCAGAGCCTTTAGCCAACAAAAGCTGAACATTTGGATTTGAGTTCTTTTATAACTTATGATTTGTGGAAAGCTGAACCTAACTGGATTTGATAAATCAATGCAAAGCTGGACGCAGACGCGATGACATGCAGTCAAACCCTGACCCTCGCTGTGAGATAAAGAGGGCAATAGGGCTGTGCTCGATTGAAGAACTTTTTAGTCGACTAACACTCGTTCAATTGTACCGACTAATCGATTAGTTGATTTAATCGACAGATCTGTAAATCTGAGTTTCTCCACTAAGAGTCGTGCTAAAAGCACCACTTTAATCCTTGTGTTTACCAGAGATGTGCTCGTACGTTTCTTGGAAATAAGTCATTCAGCATGAAAACAGCATCAAACATGACTAATGGACTAAAGAAAACTAAGTTGACTAAGACCAAAACCACCGATTAGTCGACGAATCGGGAGCAGCCCTAGTGGGCAAGAAGGCAGACACACAGGCACATAGACAGACAGACAGATAGACAGACAGACAGACAGACAGACAGGTAGTCCGAGACCTACCATAGAGGGGAGGATCTCTCTTTACAGCTGGAAGAGAAGGAAGGAAGTTTAGCAAAGAAAACACAAAACTACCACAAGAACACAAGAGAGGAGATAATACAACAGTAGCACAGAGAACCAGAGAGGAGATAATACACAGAGAACCAGAGAGGAGATAATACACAGAGAACCAGAGAGGAGATAATACACAGAGAACCAGAGAGGAGATAATACACAGAGAACCAGAGAGGAGATAATACACAGAGAACCAGAGAGGAGATAATACACAGAGAACCAGAGAGGAGATAATACACAGAGAACCAGAGAGGAGATAATACACAGAGAACCAGAGAGGAGATAATACACAGAGAACCAGAGAGGAGATAATACACAGAGAACCAGAGAGGAGATAATACACAGAGAACCAGAGAGGAGATAATACACAGAGAACCAGAGAGGAGATAATACACAGAGAACCAGAGAGGAGATAATACACAGAGAACCAGAGAGGAGATAATACACAGAGAACCAGAGAGGAGATAATACACAGAGAACCAGAGAGGAGATAATACACAGAGAACCAGAGAGGAGATAATACACAGAGAACCAGAGAGGAGATAATACACAGAGAACCAGAGAGGAGATAATACACAGAGAACCAGAGAGGAGATAATACAACAGTAGCACAGAGAAATACAGACGAGAGATGACAGAGTCCAAACAGGAGACAGAAATACAACTTAAAAGGAGCTGAAAGGTTCAGTTATACAGATGAGTTACCAGCTTTAGAGCTCCATGTGTGTGTGTGTGTGTGTGTGTGTGTGTGTGTGTGTGTGTGTGTGTGTGTGTGTGTGTGTGTGTGAGAGTGTGTGTGTGTGTGTGTGTGTGTGTTCAGGGCTCGACATTAAGGCTTTGTAGGGCGAGTAGAAGAGAAATGTACTTGCCCCACTGGACAAGTTAAAACTCAAACAAAATAAAATGCCATGTTAGTTATCATTATGTGCAAGCTAGTTAACACTACACTTGGCAGCAGGTAACGTTAGCCTACCGTTAGCTAGTCAACACTATACTTGGCAGCAGGTAACGTTAGCCTACTGTTAACTAGTCAACACTACACTTGGCAGCAGGTAACGTTAGCCTACCGTTAGCTAGTTAACACTACACTTGGCAGCAGGTAACGTTAGCCTACCATTAGCTAGTTAACACTACACTTGGCAGCAGGTAACGTTAGCCTACTGTTAGCTAGTCAACACTACACTTGGCAGCAGGTAACGTTAGCCTACCGTTAGCTAGTCAACACTATACTTGGCAGCAGTTAACGTTAGCCTACCGT
>CM046790.1:2776000-2783500 GCA_025617405.1 Perca schrenkii | reverse complement strand
GATCTACCGGACCGAATTGCAACGCAGATTTCGGTGCCACTTAAATGCCTTTTGTGCTGCTCTCCGATGCTCCGAAACAGACATTAGAGGCAACAGGAGCATCGCTGCACGTGACGCTAGTTAACACTTCGCTTGACAGCAGCTAACGTTAGCCTAGCGATAGCTAGCAGCTGGATTAAACACGGTTAAAATGCTGACAGCTAAACGGTGTAAAGTGTGTCTGTATTTCACTGGAGAGGATCCAACAGCGGGACGTTAAGCAGTCTACTGCTGCCGTTGTTGGAAAACAACACAGACGGTGCGTTCACTTGAAACTTGTAAGCCTCGTGGTGCATTCAAAGCTATTGTAAAATACCCTTTTCCACTATTTTTTTAAGTATCGGTTCAGGCACCGCTTTAAAAGTATCGTTTTAGCACCGTTATCGAAAAAAAAAACAAAAAACGGTAGCACTAATATCTGCCTCACTTTTCAAATAAATACATTTATTATTTGACAACATGATTGGCCGCCAAGTCAAATGATTTTTTAAATCTTGATTAATAATCATCAAAAATCCAGTATCCGTGGAGCTGTAATAATTGTGAGAGTTGAGCTTTTCGCAATAGTTTAGAATATGTATTGAAGTGAAGAACGTGGTTTGTGTTACTGACTTTAAAAAGAGAGATGCACGTCACATTAATCACTCATTAATGATCTTTTGAGTGACTTTAAAAGGACTTAGGTGTCATTTGAAGACTACGGGCTAAGAACAAAAGCCGTTGCAGCTTTAAGTATTTGCAAAAATCTACTAAATTGTCAGTCAAATACCGTACGTACTGAAAGACAAACACAATGTATCAGAAGAGTCAAAGACACAAAACGACAAATTCATAAAGATACAGACAATAGTTACAACACGTTAAAAGACGACACTGTGAAACAGAAAATATACCATCAATACACGGACAGTCAGGCAAAACCTAATCACTGTACAAGTGAACACACACAAATGTACGTTTTATGGAATAGGATCAGGAATTAATCTTAAAATGACTCCAGATTTCATGGGATGAAACCAGAGCTGGATTAGAGATATGTGAGGTTCAACCTGAGTCATTTGGAGTGGATGAAATCGAAAACTTAAAAGGTCCGATGGCATGAAAATGTCACTTTATGAGTTTTTTTTTTACATTAGTATGAGTTCCCCCAGCCTGCCTATGGTCCCCCAGTGGCTAGAAATGGTGATAGGTGTAAACCGAGCCCTGGGTATCCTGCTCTGCCTTTGAGGAAATGAAAGCTCAGATGGACCAATCAGGAATCTTCTCCTTATGAGGTCATAAGGGGAAAGGTTACCTCCCCTTTCTCTGCTTTGCCCGCCCAGAGAATTTGGCCCAACCATGAGAGAGAGAGAGAGAGACCCCTCTCCTCCTCAATAGCATTAAAAGCTACAGACACAGAAATGGTACATCCTAAGGAAAGCTCATTTTGGGACTGGCTCTAGTGGCTGTAATTCTGCACCAAGGACCACTAAGGTCTATATAAAAGAGACTTCAGATACAGTATTAGGGGACCACTAAGGTCTATATAAAAGAGACTTCAGATACAGTATTAGGGGACCACTAAGGTCTATATAAAAGAGACTTCAGATACAGTATTAGGGGACCACTAAGGTCTATATAAAAGAGACTTCAGATACAGTATTAGGGGACCACTAAGGTCTATATAAAGAGACTTCAGATACAGTATTAGGGGACCACTAAGGTCTATATAAAGAGACTTCAGATACAGTATTAGGGGACCACTAAGGTCTATATAAAAGAGACTTCAGATACAGTATTAGAGGACCACTAAGGTCTATATAAAAGAGACTTCAGATACAGTATTAGGGGACCACTAAGGCCTATATAAAAGCATCCAAAAAGCAGCATGTCATAGGACCTTTAAAAAGGTGGAATCAAAGGGTAGAGAGTCAGTGTGAGCTGATGGGAAACACGAGGAATAAAACGGTAAAACGGGGGGAGGTAATGTGAGATGGAGAGTTAAACCGGTGGAAGACAAATGGTAAAGACACACAGGACGGTACTCGGGTTGGGAGGAATGTAATAGTTGTAGGGTTGTTTTTGTTTTCCTCACGGTGGTCATATCCCTGCGGCTAACGCGGCGGCTCAGCGCGGGGTGGTAACCGTAGCGGCCACGGCTGCCCTGGCGACCGAGGCGAGAGGGGGAGTTCCCTTCGCTGAGGGAGCGCCCGGTTTCATCACAGCCAATCAGCAGATAGGGGGAGGAGCAGCGCTACACACAGGAGAGGGTTAGAGTGGCGTGTAGTCCTTGTCACAGTGAAAAGCTTTTAATTTGTAGATCCTCGAAGCTTAACAGTGTCTCTTTAAAAGTGGGCGTGTGTCGGGTGCTGGGAGTTGTGTGGGGTTGTGGGAGTGTTATATTTCAGTGAAATGTACCTTTTAAGATATCAAACATGTTTAAAAAGGTGCACTGTGAGTTCCTGCATGGTTTCAGCACAATTTCATAGCCCGGGAGACGACACAGGGGTTGTAAACGTCAAACACTAGAGGCCCACTCACGAAAGTGGCTACAATTTGAACCCCCAACAAAGGCTGAATGGCTGGACATTATGATCAGTGTCCAAGAGATGGAGAGGATGACTTTCGCTTTAAACCTACAGATGGATAAGCATTTGCAGTATTGGGAAAAAATGGATTGTGTTTACGACTTCATGACATGTTTATTGACCAATGTGTCATCTGACATACTGTATACACTTCCATCAATTTTGTTTTATGTAATAATGTAATAAGTGACCAAACGTTTGTTCTGTTTTGTTTAGATGTGATTGTATGTTGTTATGGCGGCTTTGTTTTTATTTGTTGTTGGTTTTGTTAATTTTCAAAAGGAAAAAGAATAAAAATAAAGTTTCAAAAAAAACACTAAAGGCACAGGCTGTGCACCAAAATACAACAAACCACGTTCCAGCCAATCACAGACAAGATGTTTGGGGGAGGGTTTATGGGTTTGTACTGGCACGTTGTAGTCTTCTCCTGAACAGAGGTGGCGCTAATGAGGAAAGGCTACCGACTTTGCTCTTTCTACGGACTAGAAGAAGAAGAGGAAGAAAAAGGTAAACAACAGCAGAACTGGCAGCAGCATTGACGTCAATGCTTCGATCTGATTGGATGAGCTACTTGTACCTGCCGTTGTCTGAAAAACACAGACGAGATGTGTCACCTTTTTCAGCCCTTCTGAGTTTGCAGGTGTGATTTTAATACAACATTATAGTCGTTATGGCCTTTAAAAAAATGTTTTTTGTAAAGGTAGGGTAGTGCACTTTAGCCCCCTGTGGGGCAGGCTAAGGTTACTAAGGTACTTTTATACTTTTAAGTAGTTTTGAAACCAGTACTTTTACACTTTTACTTGATTAAAAAGCTTGAGTTGATACTTCAAACCCTAGTATCTGTACTTCTACTTGAGTAATGAATGTGAATACTTTTGACACCTCTGATGTCTACCATTTGAGACAGAAATGAAATTGAGCTGAAGCCATGCAGGAACTCATAGTGCACCTTTAAACAGATCTGGCATTTTAGTGGAATTCAAACTTTAAATCAGAACATTTTCAAAACTATTCAGTTTGGCTAAAGTTAGATAATTCTCTGAGTATCACTGACGTTCAGTACATGGCCAAAAGTGTGCGGACACCTGAATATTTCACCAACACGTCATTCAAATACGATGCTCTTCAATCTGGTGCTAGAACAGCTTCCACTCTTCAGGTTTCAGGAGATTTTGCTCCCATTCAGCCACAAGAGCATCAGTGAGGTCTGACACCAGGGCTGTTAGTCAAGACTAGAGATGGCCAGATACCACTTTTTTGCTTCCCGATACCGATTCCGATACCTGAACTTGCGTATCGGCCGATACCGAGTACCGATCCGATAGAGTGTCATATATTTTATTATGTTTTAACAGCTGTATACTATTATCCCTGTATGGATGTGATATGATTTCTATCTTTGCTGTCAGTCTGGCTCAGGTTAAACTATTTATGAAACATGAACAAACACAAACAATGAATGCTGTAGAACTTTCTTTTATTCTCCAGTTTGACAGTCAATTATAACGGAAAAAGATCATGAATAAACTACTTTAACGTAGATTTTCTTCAGGGCTTTATTACGTGGTATCGGATCGGTGCAGAAACTCCAGTACTTCCCGATACCAACGTTTTAGGCAGTAAAACCAATACTGCTATCGGTATCGGAACATCTCTAGTCAAAACCACCTTTGTCAAGTCCAAGACAAGGACAAGTCGAGACCAAGTCAAGACCGAGTCCAGGAGAGAAAAAAAAAAAGTCTCATGCATGACAGTATCGATAACGTTATTTGCAGGGCACGCGGCCGTGCAAAGATAATCTAGCGTGTGATTGGTTATCAGGTGGCCAGTGTTTCACTTTCCCTCCAATATCATTACAAACATAATAAAGACACCTGGACTCGGTCCAGACCAAAAGCCATATTTGGCAAGACCAGTGGCCGAGACCAACAAGTCCAAATACCAGCGAGTCCGAGACCTTGAGACGCCTTGAGTCCAGACTTGAGTACTACGGCCCTGTCTAACACCGATGTTGGGCGTTCCAGTTCATCCCAAAATGGGAAGGATTGGGATGAGGTCAGAACTCTGTACAGGCAAACTAGAGGTGTTGAAATTAATCAAATAATCGATGCATCGAGTCGTGAACATGGACGATGCTGCATCGATAATCGGCCGGCTCATAATCGATTATTTCTGTTTACTAGGGCTGTCCTCGACTAAAGAAAGTCTTAGTGGACTAACACTTATAGGATTTAGTCGACTAATTGATTAGTTGATTTAATTGACAGAGCTGTGCTCTTTGAGAGGTGGTTAAGACTAGAAAAGCACAATATAAATGTAGTTAATTAACCATCTGTAAAACTGAGTTTCTCCACAATTAATCCTGCAAAAGCACCACTTTAAATCTTGTGTTTACCAGAAATGTGCTCAGAAGTTTCTTGGAAATGAGTAATTAAGCATGAATAAGCATAAAAAATGACTAATCGACTAAAGAAATCTTAGTCGACTAAGACCAAAACGACAGATTAGTCGACTAATCGACTAAGAGGTGGCAGCCCTATTGTTTATAATGTAATGTAGGCCTAACAACATTTCTGTTTACATATTCTGGTGTGTGTTTTTGCACATTCAGGAAGTGCCATGTGCTCAGTGCTGTATCGTTTTATGTATCCAGTTTATTTAGTATTAGAGCACTGCAGAATGTTTGGTTTTTGAAGCTTGAAAAGCTAGGAATTAAATATCCTACATGGCTTTAATAGTTAAATAGTAAAATACTTGGGCCACATTATTAGGGATGATTTATGGGACGATGATGACATACAGCGCCATTGCTGTAAATTATATGGACAGGCAAATATGTTGGCACGTAAATTTCATATGTGTACTGAAGAAGTTAAAACGTCTCTTTTTAGAGCATACTGTACTCCACTTTATACAGCTCACCTATGGTGCAGCTATAGTAAAGCAAAGATAAATAAGATTAAGGTGGCATACAATGATGCATTTAGAATTTTGTTGAAGTGTCCAAGATGGACCAGTGCTAGTCATTTGTTTGTGACGAGTAATGTTCCCACCTTTCATGCCGTGCTGAGGAATTTTATGTACAAATTTAGGTGCCGATTAACAGAGTCAAAGAATACAATTTTAACTGCCTTAACTAACCCTGCACTTAGTGATACCAGATTTACTTCCAAACTCTGGAAACACTGGCACAAGCATTTGCATATGTTTTAAGTATTGTGTGTCTTTATATGTATGTAGGTATGTATGTTTTGTATGTTCCTTCTATGTACTATGTGATAGACAGTATGTCTGTATGTTTTTATGGTGTGTGTATCCTTCTTGTATATGTTATGTGTATTTTTATATCTGGACCTTGAGTCTGTAAATAAAGTTATATATATATATATAAAAAAAGGTATTGTGGAGGATTTTCCCGAATTTTAGAAAAGAACCGCCCTCTGTACTTTTTGAAATAATGCACATGCTCAACCCTCTGCCTGCTCCCGAGAGGGAACGCCTATTAAACGTGTGCACGAGAGTGCACTGTTTACAAGTTGCTGTCGGCATGGCTCATACAAGCCTACTTTCCTAAAGAAGATTTGCACTTTTTCACAAATTGAGATGTTTACCTCGTGTGCGCGGTGCGTGACTTGTGCCAGGGCTAGCATCGCTAATCATAGCTTACATCAACTTTAACTAGCAGTGATTTTAAATGGATTTCTCCAAATAGCCAAACTTTACCTGTGGAGTAGAAACTTCACGACTGAGGCATTAGTGGGAAGCCCAACCTGTGCTTTTAGCGCACGCCAGCGTGTGAAATATTCTCCCAAAAGCTTCAATGCTTCAATGAATGGCTGAAACCGTAGCTCAAGCTCACCACACATATACACCTGGAAGCTAGGGACGTAAACATATCACCAGAATGATTGACAACCAGGAGGACCAATAGTCTTGATGATCCACCCGGAAAAAGAAAATCCTCCACTATACCTTTAAAATGTATTTGACGCATCGTGATGCATCGAGATATCGACTCGAAGACATGATAATTGTAATCGAATCGGGAGATCAGTGAAGATTCACACCTCTAGTGCAGACTAGTCAGGTTCCTTCACATTAAAACTTGGAAAAACATTTCTTAACTGGCTTCGTGCACCGAGGCATCGTCATGATGAAACAGGAAAGTGCCAAACACAAACTGTTGCCTGGAAGCTCGAAGTGCACTATTGTCCAAAATATTATCGTATGCCGTTGCTTTAGGTTTTTTTTTTATTTAGTCTAACTAAGCCTGCAGTGGTGGCCAATCACGTAACCAGCAATCAGGACTTGTCAGTCAGTGCACAGGAAACAGGAAACATAAACTGCCTCTATCGCTGCCACAAGAAAGTTTTTAAACACCATGAGGGTAAAAAAAAGAAACCAAAAGTTTGGACACACCTTCTCAGTCAATGTGTTCCTTTATTTTCATGACTATTTACATTGTAGATTCTCACTGAAGGCATCAAAACTATGAATGAACACATATGGAATTATGTACTTAACAAAAAAGTGTGAAATAACTGAAAACATGTCTTATATTTTAGATTCTTCAAAGTAGCCACCCTTTGCTTTTTTTTGATAACTCTGCAAACCCTTGGTGTTCTCTCAATGAGCTTCATGAGGTAGTCACCTGAAATGGTTTTACCTTCACAGGTGTGCTTTGTCAGGGTTCATTAGTGGAATTATTTCCCTTATTAATAAAAAAAGCAAAGGGTGGCTACTTTGAAGAATCTGAAATATAAGATATGTTTTCAGTTATTTCACACTTTTTTGTTAAGTACATAATTCCATATATGTTCATTCATAGTTTTGATGCCTTCAGTGAGAATCTACAATGTAAATAGTCATGAAAATAAAAAGGAAACGCATTGAA
>CM046790.1:2741000-2771000 GCA_025617405.1 Perca schrenkii | reverse complement strand
AAAGGAACGATCACCAGAGGACCTGAGTGACCTGTTAGTGATGTTAGAAACGCACACAGGAGGAACCGATGAAGATCCTATCCGGGGACAGACATAAAGTGTAGTCACCGAGATCTCACACTGCCTCGTCTTACTCCTCCTTATATAAGCGGATACTGTGACTGTGATAACAGAGTTACAGTGTCATCAGTGACCCTCAGGCTGTGATACCCAGATACTACCAGCAGGGGTCAGGACAGCACAGCACACACACACAAAATCACAAAACAAGAGACAGTAAAACTGTGGTGCTGTAGAGAATCTGATTGGTGAGGATCACAGTGAGTAGGCCAGTTTAAACAGGTGAGTTTTGAGGTGGGATTTAAATGTAGTTATGGGTCAGACTGTCGAATGTGTGATAACAGGAAGCTCCAGAGCCTGGGAGCAGTTGAAAGCACCCATAGTAGGGCTAGTACCTGAAGCTGAATTAATCAGACTCTTAATCAGAAGCATGTTTTCTAACCTCATGGAGAGACATTGACTGAGCTCAACTGTAAATGTGTGGTAGAGTGTTGATCTGGTCTGAGCCCGGTAGATTCAGACAGACAGACCCCCCAGCTGTGGAAACACACCCACTGAATGTACAGAGTAAGGAAGTCCAGAAATAGAAGAGGGAGCGAACAGCTCCTACAACACGGAGGAGTTAAAGGTCCTATGACATGCTGCTTTTTGGATGCTTTTATATAGACCTTAGTGGTCCCCTAATACTGTATCTGAAGTCTCTTTTATATAGGCCTTAGTGGTCCCTCTAATACTGTATCTGAAGTCTCTTTTATATAGGCCTTAGTTGTCCCCTAATACTGTATCTGAAGTCTCTTTTATATAGACCTTAGTGGTCCTCTAATACTGTATCTGAAGTCTCTTTTATATAGACCTTAGTGGTCCCCTAATACTGTATCTGAAGTCTCTTTTATATAGACCTTAGTGGTCCCCCTAATACTGTATCTGAAGTCTCTTTTATATAGACCTTAGTGGTCCCCCTAATACTGTATCTGAAGTCTCTTTTATATAGACCTTAGTGGTCCCCTAATACTGTATCTGAAGTCTCTTTTATATAGACCTTAGTGGTCCCCCTAATACTGTATCTGAAGTCTCTTTTATATAGACCTTAGTGGTCCCCTAATACTGTATCTGAAGTCTCTTTTATATAGGCCTTAGTGGTCCCCTAATACTGTATCTGAAGTCTCTTTTATATAGACCTTAGTGGTCCCCTAATACTGTATCTGAAGTCTCTTTTATATAGACCTTAGTGGTCCCCTAATACTGTATCTGAAGTCTCTTTTATATAGGCCTTAGTGGTCCCCCTAATACTGTATCTGAAGTCTCTTTTATATAGACCTTAGTGGTCCCCCTAATACTGTATCTGAAGTCTCTTTTATATAGACCTTAGTGGTCCCCTAATACTGTATCTGAAGTCTCTTTTATATAGGCCTTAGTGGTCCTCTAATACTGTATCTGAAGTCTCTTTTATATAGGCCTTAGTGGTCCACTAATACTGTATCTGAAGTCTCTTTTATATAGACTTTAGTGGTCCCCTAATACTGTATCTGAAGTCTCTTTTATATAGGCCTTAGTGGTCCCCTAATACTGTATCTGAAGTCTCTTTTATATAGGCCTTAGTGGTCCACTAATACTGTATCTGAAGTCTCTTTTATATAGGCCTTAGTGGTCCCCTAATACTGTATCTGAAGTCTCTTTTATATAGGCCTTAGTGGTCCACTAATACTGTATCTGAAGTCTCTTTTATATAGGCCTTAGTGGTCCACTAATACTGTATCTGAAGTCTCTTTTATATAGGCCTTAGTGGTCCACTAATACTGTATCTGAAGTCTCTTTTATATAGACTTTAGTGGTCCACTAATACTGTATCTGAAGTCACCATACTGTCTGAACTGTATTTTTACTTCCATAAAGTATCTGAACCACTGCTTCCCGCTGACACATGAATGAATTGTTTTTGGTTATAAAAAGTTATAATCATCTTATTTCTGAAGCTCCAGATCTCAGGACCTGATCTCTGAATATTTAGAGATATTTTTCAAGCACACGCAGCTGAAACAGAAACCTCTTTCTAACTTCAAAAGAGAGACCGAGGCCAAAAAACAGAGACAGCTAATCCTGGAGAACAGTTTCCAAATCTAAACCCACACACTGCAGACTGTGTCATTAAGCTCAACAACCTAAACACCACCTGATCATTCAGGTGTGTGTGTGTGTGTGTGTGTCTCTGTCTCTATGTATGTGCCTCTGTGTATGTGTGTGTGTCTGTGCCTCTGTGTATGTGTGTGTGTGTGTGTCCTTGTGCCTCTGTGTATGTGTGTGTCTGTGCCTCTGTGTCTGTGCCTCTGTGTATGTGTCTCTGTTTGTGTGTATGTGTCTCTGTGTGTGTGTATGTGTCTGTGCCTCTGTGTCTCCGTGTGTGTGTGTCTCTGTGTGTGTATGTGTGTGTGTGTTTGTGTATGTGCATGTGTGTGTGTGTGTCTATGTGTGCATGCGTGTGTGTGTGTCTATGTGTGCCTGTGTGTGTCTGTGTGTGTGTCTGTGCCTCTGTGTATGTGCATGTGTGTCTGTGTGCGTATGTGTGTGTCTCTCTGTGTTTGTATCTGTGTGTGTCTCTCTGTCTGTGTGCATGTGTCTGTGTATGTCGGTCTGTCGGTCTGTGAGTGTGTCTGGGTGTGTGTGTGTGTGTGTGTGTGTGTGTGTGTGTGTGTGTGTGTGTGTATATATGTGTGCATAAGAGGACAGAGGATAATTTCCACGTTGCTAACAGAAGCTCAGTGTCAGTGTGCTGTTAGTCTGCCTGACGCATGGCCTCTGTGGAAACACACAGACAGGCTGTGTGTTGTCTGACTGTGTTTCTACAAGGATCTGGCTCGTCACCCACAAAAACACACACACACCTGAACTCAGAAGCTCTGTTCAGCACAGAGTCCACTCATTCGCTCCGTTAAAAAAGGTGAAACACAGTTCAGACGAAGCTGACTCCCACCAGCTGGGAAATGTGTAGGGCTATATATATATATAATATCGTGATATGACTGAGAGGAGAGGGAAATGTTTATTGATATGAAAATTATTGTTTTAAAAATGATTTATGGCCATCCATCGGAGCGACGGGACAGCAAAAGGACTTGAGGCACGAAGAGTGAAACAGTTACAACCCCTCAGTACTTCAGAGCTGCATTAGTTACACTTTCTTTAACCATAAACCAGTCTGTTAGCATTCCTCTCTCACTCACAGGTCCTGGTAGCCTCAGGCTGGGTTTAACCAGGAATCACAACCTGTGATAACAAGCTGCTGAGAGAGAGAGAGAGAGAGAGAGAGAGAGAGAGAGAGAGAGAGATGGATGACAGATGTGTGGGTTGGTGCCAAGGGGGGTAAGCTTCGGTTCAGAACAAAGCGATCACCTCCCGTTAGCATCCCATTGACTCCCATTCATTCTGACGTCACTTTGACAGAGAATAACTTTACATCTGAAGCGTTTAAAGACTCTATTTGTCCGATGTTTATTTCTAAAGAAACACGACGATGTATAAAAGGCTCCATCACCTTGTAGCTCACGTTATGGCTCCGTAGCAGACGCTTTTATAAAAATAGGCTAACGATTGGGTCATAACCACGAGACTTACTGTCACACAGTAGAGGAATTACCGTATAGTACAGGAGAAGCTCACAGGCAGTTTGGACTTCCATTAGCTGTTTAGGTTTAATTACTAATGTTAACTAGCATGTTAGTGATCAGTAATTAGCCTGTGTCTATGTTATCTCCTTACATATACCTACGCTCTCCGTCTCTGTAAGATTGGGAATGATTGAGATTTCTCTCGGCACAGCTACCAGAATACTTCACACTTTCAGACAGGTTGCTCACGTCACATCTACGTCTTCAAGCTCAGTTGGAGGCTGCTCAGTAACGCTCAGCCAGCACCGGGAAAGAAAATACGGGATCTGGTGAGATACGGGATCTGGTGGTCCAGTTTATATATATACTGTCTATGGTCGGTGCGTATTTCGGACTAAAGCCCCAAAAGATGTTCATTTACACAACCAGAGATCTGGTCTGGTATGGTGTGGTATGGTATTCTTAAATTAATTTAGACATACTGAAGACCTTTTCTTGTCTGAATTCACTCTAATTAAACATTTTGAACACAACACTCCGTTAGACTGGTCCACATCTTACCTCTCTGGACACACTCAGTTCATTCAACTCAAGTCTTTTAAATCCTTTCCCTCCTCCGTCACTTCAGGTGTGCCCCAAGGCTCTGTCCTGGGGCCCCTACTCTTCATCATTTACCTCCTTCCCCTCGGCAATACCTTCCGCAAATTTAACATTCACTTCCACCGTTATGCTGATGACACCCAGCTCTACCTCTCCACCAAACCCTCATCCACTCTTCCTTACTGATTGCATCTCTGAAATAAAAACCTGGTTCACCCAAAACTTCCTCAAATTAAACAGTAATAAAACCGAGGTTCTCCTCATTGGCACCAAATCCACTTTATCCGAAACCAACAGTTTTTCTATCACTATTGATAACTCCTCTGTTTCACCCTCCCCCCAAGGTTAAGAGTCTGGGTGTCATCCTTGACAGCACACTATCCTTTCAAACCCCACATCAATAGACCTTTTTCCCGGCAGACATGTTGACATGTCATAGTAGGAAACGCACAGGTGTATTCAAACTCATTAATGATGGCACTTAGGAGAGACCCTGGTATTAAACCATTACTGATGGCTGCATTCCACTTAGGAGAGGTCCTGGTATTAAACCATTACTGATGGCTGCATTCCACTTAGGAGAGACCCTGGTATTAAACCATTACTGATGGCTGCATTCCACTTAGGAGAGGTCCTGGTATTAAACCATTACTAATGGCTGCATTCCACTTAGGAGAGGTCCTGGTATTAAACCATTACTGATGGCTCCATTCCACTTAGGAGAGGTCCTGGTATTAAACCATTACTGATGGCTGCATTCCACTTAGGAGAGGTCCTGGTATTAAACCATTACTGATGGCTGCATTCCACTTAGGAGAGACCCTGGTATTAAACCATTACTGATGGCTGCATTCCACTTAGGAGAGGTCCTGGTATTAAACCATTACTAATGGCTGCATTCCACTTAGGAGAGGTCCCTGGTATTAAACCATTACTGATGGCTGCATTCCACTTAGGAGAGGTCCTGGTATTAAACCATTACTGATGGCTGCATTCCACTTAGGAGAGACCCTGGTATTAAACCATTACTGATGGCTGCATTCCACTTAGGAGAGACCCTGGTATTAAACCATTACTGATGGCTCCATTCCACTTAGGAGAGGTCCTGGTATTAAACCATTACTGATGGCTGCATTCCACTTAGGAGAGGTCCTGGTATTAAACCATTACTGATGGCTGCATTCCACTTAGGAGAGACCCTGGTATTAAACCATTACTGATGGCTGCATTCCACTTAGGAGAGACCCTGGTATTAAACCATTACTGATGGCTGCATTCCACTTAGGAGAGGCCCTGGTATTAAACCATTACTGATGGCTGCATTCCACTTAGGAGAGACCCTGGTATTAAACCATTACTGATGGCTGCATTCCACTTAGGAGAGACCCTGGTATTAAACCATTACTGATGGCTGCATTCCACTTAGGAGAGGTCCTGGTATTAAACCATTACTGATGGCTGCATTCCACTTAGGAGAGACCCTGGTATTAAACCATTACTGATGGCTGCATTCCACTTAGGAGAGGTCCTGGTATTAAACCATTACTAATGGCTGCATTCCACTTAGGAGAGGTCCTGGTATTAAACCATTACTGATGGCTGCATTCCACTTAGGAGAGGTCCTGGTATTAAACCATTACTGATGGCTCCATTCCACTTAGGAGAGACCCTGGTATTAAACCATTAATGATGGCTCCATTCCACTTAGGAGAGACCCTGGTATTAAACCATTACTGATGGCTGCATTCCACTTAGGAGAGACCCTGGTATTAAACCATTACTGATGGCTCCATTCCACTTAGGAGAGACCCTGGTATTAAACCATTACTGATGGCTGCATTCCACTTAGGAGAGGCCCTGGTATTAAACCATTACTGATGGCTCCATTCCACTTAGGAGAGACCCTGGTATTAAACCATTACTGATGGCTGCATTCCACTTAGGAGAGGCCCTGGTATTAAACCATTACTGATGGCTCCATTCCACTTAGGAGAGGTCCTGGTATTAAACCATTACTGATGGCTGCATTCCACTTAGGAGAGACCCTGGTATTAAACCATTACTGATGGCTCCATTCCACTTAGGAGAGGTCCTGGTATTAAAACATTACTGATGGCTGCATTCCACTTAGGAGAGGCGCTGGTATTAAACCATTACTGATGGCTGCATTCCACTTAGGAGAGGTCCTGGTATTAAACCATTACTGATGGCTCCATTCCACTTAGGAGAGGCCCTGGTATTAAACCATTACTGATGGCTGCATTCCACTTAGGAGAGACCCTGGTATTAAACCATTACTGATGGCTGCATTCCACTTAGGAGAGACCCTGGTATTAAACCATTACTGATGGCTGCATTCCACTTAGGAGAGACCCTGGTATTAAACCATTACTGATGGCTGCATTCCACTTAGGAGAGGTCCCTGGTATTAAACCATTACTGATGGCTGCATTCCACTTAGGAGAGACCCTGGTATTAAACCATTACTGATGGCTGCATTCCACTTAGGAGAGACCCTGGTATTAAACCATTACTGATGGCTGCATTCCACTTAGGAGAGACCCTGGTATTAAACCATTACTGATGGCTGCATTCCACTTAGGAGAGACCCTGGTATTGTGCATGTTGACTCACTGAAATATCTTACTGGGACACTTGATGGAACTGAGCCATCGTTAAGGTTATCAATTTCAGCTGTGCTTATCCTACTATGACTGTTGATTAAATCAACTAATCAATTAGTCGATACTATTGAATGATTGTTAGTCGACTAAGAATTTCTTCAATCGAACACAGCCCTAATTGATTCATTCCGATTTCAAATTGCAACTCAAAACACATCTTTTTAAAACTGCCTATTCCATTTGATGTCAATTGGTCTGCCTCTTTCTGTTGTTTCTATTGTTTTATTTTATTTTTATTTTTATTTTTTGCTGAAAAATTACATCTATATATCTGCATTTATGTCAAAACCTCGAGACTTTCAAACATCAACATGTCATTTATTAATATGTATTCGTTAGAGCCCGATATTAGGCATTTTCCAAACTATCGGTATAGGCTTTTATAATGTCTGATAAATGAATATTTAAAATATAAAATAAAAACGGACGAAACAGCCTTCATCCATGTTATGAGTGTTGTATTTTTATAGCTTTTATTTATCAGAACTTTAATATATTTTGATGTTCTGTTGAGACAATAAAACAAACGTATTGTATTATTTTAGTGAGGACTCATAAATAACTACAAATAATTAATGTTAGGGAAATCTGTTCATGTTTTGTTTCGAATTTCTGGATTTTAAAAATATATATAAAATCGGGCGATAAATCGGAATATCGGATTTTTAAATCACCAAATATTTGTATCGATATTGGACTTAAAAATCCTTGATCTGTCGGCTCTACTGTAGATTAACCCTCACTGTCGTCATTTATTAATATGTATTAGTGTCTAAATGACACATAAACATCTTTTCCTATTCTATTTTATTTCATGGGAGCCAAAATAAAAACTGACACGATTGTGTGCATCCCTCTCGTTCTTCTCTTCCCCCTCTCGGTTTTCTTATCGGTCAGTCTCCACTTTGGCCACATGACATCACATCTTTCCTTCTCCTCCTCATCATGCAGTCCATCATCCCCCTGTTCTTTAATGCAACCACTTGAGAAAGAGATAATTACATCATCCATCCATCTTTAACCTCCTCTTCTTCGTCCTTTGCTTGGAGTTGGGGAATTTCCTTTTTTGTTTTCTGTTATTGTCTCTATCATTATGTGCATTTCCTTTTCTCTTTCTTCTCCATACAAACCTCTCCTCGTCCTCTCACTCCCTTGTCTTTCTAACGACAGTGACCGCTGTGGAGTCATGGAGAAGATGACTCCAACCCTCCCTCCATTCATCCTTGTCTTGTCCTCCCCCTCTTCTCTGTACAGCCACATGGAGGAGAACGTCAGCAGCCATATTTGTAGGGCTGTCTTCGACTAAAGAAACTCTTAGTCGACTAACACTTATAGGATTTTAGTCGACTAATCGATTAGTTGATTTAATTGACAGAGCTGTGCTCTTTGAGAGGTGGTTAAGACTAGAAAAGCACAATATAAATGTAGTTAATTAACCATCTGTAAAACTGAGTTTCTCCACAATTAATCCTGCAAAAGCACCACTTTAAATCTTGTGTTTACCATAAATGTGCTCAGAAGTTTCTTGGAAATAAGTAAGTAAGCATGAATAAGCATAAAAAATGACTAATGGACTAAAGAAATCTTAGTGGACTAAGACCAAAACGACTGATTAGTCGACTAATCGACTAAGAGGTGGCAGCCCTACATATTTGATCTTTTCATCCTTCTATCCTCCTCTTCGTGGATATTTTATACTCAAGTTCTTCGATAAGACCTAAACCTCGCTTGAATCTTTAAGACTCAACCCTGCAAACCTCTGGTGCTGCCAAATCTGGGACCTGAATAAAGCCTGGGACGCGGGGCCATATTGCTGTTATTCTTTACTTCAAAGACAGAGTGATATGTTTGGTTTTGGACCAACTGAAAGTGTTTCTGAGAAGCACAAGACACAAGTAACAAATAATAGGTCATTCTTCTTTGGTAACATGTTTTAGTGGCAATAACACTACACAAATTGCAGCTAACTATTACCATGCAGCTGTGACATGATAGCATCTCATAAATATTATTGATTTAATCCCCCTATTACTACTAGTCTAGTCTCTCATTAACAGACCTCCACAGCGCTGTGGAGGAAGGTCTGGCTACACCACAGATACATTCTGGGATAGGAGAGAGAAAAATGCTCTGGGTTGTTTCTTTAAACCAATCACAATCGTCTTGGGCGGCACTAAGCTCCGGACGCTGCGACGATAGCTCTGCTAAATAGTCTCGGGAAGGAACTGGTTCTGGTGGAACATTTACACCCAAAAGAAAACTCCACATTAGGGGTGACCCCGAATAGTCGAAGATTCGATGCATCGATATGCGGAGCCTGATTCGACCACCAATCTCACAGTCGGATCTTCGCGGGTGTTATTATGAAACGAGGATCATACCATTTTGGGGGTGCTCAATGTCTAATTTCACACAGAACTACTGGTTTTGTACGGTTATATTAAGTTATATACAGCCTTTAGTTATGATAATGCTGTAAAAAAAACGTGAAAAGAAAGAAAGAAAAGTTCAATAAATATTTTTTACGTGTGTGTGTAAATCCAACCACCCTTGTGAAAGATTTAAGTTTCACTTTCCCTGATCCGCGACAGACGAGGAGCATCAGACGAGGAGATTAACGTTACTTAACAATGTCTGGAAAAAGAAAATCTAAAGTGTGGATGCACTTTCAAATGGTAAAAGATGATCCAAAAAAAGTAAAATGCAAGTTGTGCCAACAGCTCATGTCCTACCACTCGTCAGCAACAAACATGGCTTTCCACTTAAAACGGGTAAGTTTATTACCAATAAAGACGTTTCACTTTTTCATATATAATGGTGGCGCTTTTAATTTACGAATAGCAATATCATATGTTGGGACTTAAAATATGTTAGTCCTTTTTCTAGATCCACCCACAGTATCAGACTGACGACAGCAGTTCATCTAGTAGTAGTAGTACTAGTAGTAGTAGTAGTACCGGAGCTGCGCCAAAAAATAGAAAAGGAAAAGAGGAATCCCGGACTAAATTGCAGAGTTTATTTCGCTTCACAATGAGGCCAGGGAATGTTGTGGACGGTGAAGGTTTTAAAGAAGTATTGCGCACACTTGAGCCAGGATACACAGTAGTAGTAGTAGTAGTAGTAGTAGTAGTAGCAGTAGTAGTAGTAGTAACCAGGATACACAGTTCCCAAAATAGAGACGGTTATGCATGCGGCGGATGCGAAATACGCGTCCATACGCACCTGCGGTTTACATGTTACCCTCCTGCTGACTAGTGTCGTGCCCCTCCCAACCCATTCTCACACACACACACACACACACACACACACACACACACACACACACACACACACACACACACACACACACACACACACACACACACACACACACACACAGATGATTCGACTATCAGTCAACTATAGAAAGATTCGTCAATTCGGATTCAAATGTGTAAATCCTTAGTCGGGGACACCCCTACTCCACATACAGTACAGTACAGACAGTAATGTGAGCTATTTAAATGAGCTGATACATGGTTAAACCTCATTGGCTCTTACCACTGTATCTCCGTGTGTACTCCGTCCACAACAATCTCCACCAATCGGTCCCAAAACGTCCCAGTTAGAGAGGAAATGCCCTAAACATATTCTTAGTAAAGATTTACAATCATTCTCTGAAACAACCGAGCAGACCTGCCTTGTTGCACGATCCAAATGTTCTTCAAAAGTTGGCATTTTTCGAGGAAATAAAGTCAAATTGACTTGTGTTGCGATATGATTCACTATATTGGAGGGAATGATACATTTTTTTGGATCATCATTCTCATTTTCATCGAAACACAAATATAATTGTACTATAGTCAGTCCTTCCAGAAAAGTGCAGAGTTTTTTTGTGATTGTTGCGGGGCAAAAATCCTTGATTATGCGGCACATTTTCTTAAAAAATGCCATGAAATATGTATGTACTCCGTCCACAACAATCCCACCAATCGGTCCCAAAACGTCCCAGTTAGAGAGGAAATGCCCTAAACGTAGTCTTTGTAAATCTTTACAAGAACCAAGCAGGCCTGCCTTGTTGCATAATTCAAATGTTCTTTAAAACTTGCCATTTTCAGCGCGTAGCTTGACATTTTTTTGTTTTCCGTAGAGCGAATGGAGTTTGAGAACGGCAACTCATTAAAGCCAGGACACACCAGCCAGTCGAAATGATCAGTCTCCTCGCGTTGGTCCAAAAAGTTCCTCAGAACACACCACAGAGACGAGATGTAATACGTCTCCATAACACTCTGCATTGTTGCCGAAAAAAATGAAAACCGGCAGCTGATTGGATGAACGCGTCACGTGGGTTTGTTTTCTCCGGAAAATTGTCATGCCTTTGAAATTGTCATCTGCTCTTTTTTATCTTAATTGTTACTCTTATTTTATTATATTACATCCTGTGTGTGTGTATATATACACATATATTTATATATTTATACTTATATTGTCTGTTCTGTTAACCTGTTTGTGATAATGTGTGACATGCACCTACGACACCAAAACAAAATTCCTTGTATGTGTAAAAAATGTGCTTGGCAATAAAGCTTTTCTGATTCTGATTCTCATTCAGAATCCGATCTCATATCGGACTAAAATAGTTCACCGAAACATGTTTCTGAAAACATCTGGAGAGAAATATGCCGTGCAGTTGCTGAATCTGTCTTCATTTCAGATCAACAAAGGTCAGTTTAAGAGATTTTCCTCAGATTTTGAGAGACTCTAGTCACGCCCATTCCATTTTCGGACAAATGATCTCAGGTCTAATAGATACCTGAGATCATTTGTACCATCAGCTGTTGGGTTTCTTAATAAACTATAGGTCATCTGCCATCCCTGCCATTTCACAGCATATACTTGTCATCTTTTAAGTGTAGTGTACATGTGTATTTATGTTTTTATCTATTTACTATTTTAGGTTTTATGTGCTTTTTGTGTTAATGTTTGTGTGTTGGCTACATGTTGTGAACCAAATTGCCCCCTCGGGGACATTAAAGACATTTCAACTTCAACGGCTGATTTTCGGCCCTGTGTGTCCCGGGCCTTTAGAGCTGAAGATCTTTGCCCGAACACGACAGGTTCGGTCTTAATTTCTATCATTTTACACGGGCTCTGGCAATTAGAGTGTAAATGGATGCTGAGGAGGTGAAACGGAGGCTGGCCCCTGGAGGACTTAATTTCTTTGTTCCAACTTCAAAGTCGCCGATAGCCTCAGATAGACAACGAAAAATTATGTTTAAAAAACGATTAATGACTCATTCTTGACAAAAGGCTAAAGAGCTGTGTGTGTGTTTGCGCACGCACACAATTGAATACTGTCGGGCTGTAAACGGGTTCGGGCTTTTAAAAACCTGTTAATCAAAATGTACTTGTCGGACTAGCGGTCAGGTGATGCATTTCGATTAGCGCGACAATGGATGCTGAGGAGGTGAAACGGAGGCTGGCCTCTGGAGGACTTTCTGTTCCAACTTCCAAGTGGCCGATAGCCTCCGATAGTCATGAATAAATTATGTTAAAAAATGTATAAATGACTCATTCTTGACAAAAGGCAAAAGAGCTGTGTTAATTTTTGAATAATGTCAGGGTGTAAACAGGTTTGGGCTTTTAAAAAGCTGCCAATCAACACGTACTTGTCTTGTACTTGTTTAAGGCCTGATTACAGCTCTACAAACACATACTGTTACATACTGGTAAGTTTTTGTTTGTACAAACATGAGACAATCACTGTTAATGGTAGGGTTTCCACACAGCGAAACACCTTGCGAATATCGGCCAGCGAAAGTTTGCTTTGGGGGCGTGGTCGCGAAAACAACACGCAAGGCTGCAAAATGTTTTTAAATGTCCCGGGCTGTCAGAAGACAGGGCGGTAAAAATGCACAGCAGCAAACGATCGGCAAAGTGTTCATAAATGCTCTGGTAACCTGGCCATGTAGCCTAGCTGCCTTGCTATGCTTACAATGAAAATGCAATGTCCAAACATGCTAGCGGGTGACCTGTCGGCTAGCTGAATCATTTTGAGTGTTTAAACTATCTACAGTGGTCTGTTTGGTGGTGTGTGTCTGCCCTGTTTAAGTTCGTGTGACATATAAACAACAATCTGTGTTGCTACAAGCGTCAATGTTCGCCAACAAAACATGTAATCAAACAAATGCACAAGTAGCCTCGCTAGCTAGCTGCGTGGCTAGGCTACAATGAAATCCAATGTCCGAACATGCTAGCGATTAGCCTGTCAGCTAGCTGAAAAGTTCGTGTTTAAACTAACATATACAGTGATCTATTTAGTGGTGTATGTGCCCTGACTAAGTTCGTGTGTCGTATAAAACACAATTTGTGTTGATAGAAGTACCGATGTTCGTGTAGAAACATTTTAATCACATCACAATGTTCATGATACAGCCTCATGATAACCTCCGCCATCTTTGTCAGACTTTTTTTGTAACTCCCGCCTTCAAACACAAACACACGGACCTGATTGGTTCTCGAGTGGTCCTCATTTGAATAAAGTTAAACTTTCGTCAACTTTATTTCGCTCCCCTCGGCGATTCGCTCTCATCTCGCTCCAATCAGGGCGAATTTCGTCTCCATTCGACCTCAATGAGAGCAAAGCGAAATTTCGTTGTGTGGAAACCTACCGTAAGAACTGGGTTTGGTGTACGACCTGCTTTCAGTCCATTGTGTTAACGTGCATAAGAGTTAAGTTCATTTCGCACAAATCAAATGCTTCCTCTCATTAGTTGAAATGTATTATTATGATGATTTTCTAAAGTCACAGCCCAGCTGTGTGTATGTGCAGCAGAGTGGGATAACCAATGGCATATTTCTGTCTTTCTATTCCCTCGACTCTCCTTCCACGCTGCTGCTCCCTCTGAGCAGTTGGAGATCTCCTATCTGAAGTGGTTACACACCACATAATGACAGAGCACACACACACACACACACACACACACACACACACACACACACACACACACACACACACACACCCAGAGACACAAACACACACACACAGACTCACTCACACACACACAAACCCAGAGAGACACACACACAGAATCACACACACACTAACACAGAGAGAGACACACACATACAGAGACACACACAGAGACACACACACAGACTCACTCACACACACACACGCACACACACACACAGACTCACTCACACACACACACGCACACACACACACACAGACTCACTCACACACACACAAACCCAGAGACACACACACAGAATCACACACACACTCACACAGAGAGAGACACACACACACACACACACACACAGACCCAGAGACACACACAGAGACACACACACACACACAGACTCACTCACAGACACACGAACCCAGAGACACACACACACACACACACACACACACACACACACACACACACACACTCACACAGAGACACACACACACACACACACACACACACACACACACAGACTCACACAGAGAGAGACACACACACAAACACACACACACACACAGACCCACACACACACACAGAATCACACACACAGACACACACACTCACACAGAGAGACACACACACACACACACACACACACACAGACCCACACACACACACAGAATCACACACACACAGACACACAGACTCACACAGAGAGAGACACACACACACACACACACACACACACAGACCCACACACACACACACAGAATCACACACACACACACACACACACACACACACAGAGAGAGACACACACACACACACACACACACACACAGACCCACACACACACACAGAATCACACACACACACACACACACACACACACACACAGAATCACACACACAGAATCACACACACACACACACACACACACACACACACACACACACACACACACAGACACACAGAATCACACACACACACACACACACACAGACACACAGAATCACAGACACACAGACTGACAGACAGACAGACAGACAGACAGACAGACAGACAGACAGACAGACAGACAGACAGACAGACAGACAGACAGACAGACAGACAGACAGACACACACACACACAGAATCACACAGAATCACACACACACACACACAGACATACACACACACTCACACAGTGATTAGTGATGGAACAGATGTTTACTGTTATGAAGTTTTTCTTTTCATTCAAACTCTGTTACGCTACATGTGTTTTTTTACAACAGTCCAAAAAAAAAAGGGAGAATGAACTCAAGTAAACTGAGAAAAGTGAGCCTTGAGAAAGTAAAAGAAAGTGACAAAATACAAATCTTGTAATAATAAAACAACAAAAAAGCTTGTGGAGAGTTGTTCAGGATTTGTACACAGGAAGAAAAGAGCAGGATCCAGAAGAAAGCAGTTAAAAACAGAGAGTGAGACATGGTTAAAAGAAAGCAGTTAAAAACAGAGAGTGAGACATGGTTAAAAGAAAGCAGTTAAAAACAGAGAGTGAGACATGGTTAAAAGAAAGCAGTTAAAAACAGAGAGTGAGACATGGTTAAAAGAAAGCAGTTAAAAAACAGAGAGTGAGACATGGTTAAAAGAAAGCAGTTAAAAACAGAGAGTGAGACATGGTTAAAAGAAGGCAGTTAAAAAACAGAGAGTGAGACATGGTTAAAAGAAGGCAGTTAAAAAACAGAGAGTGAGACATGGTTAAAAGAAGGCAGTTAAAAACAGAGAGTGAGACATGGTTAAAAGAAGGCAGTTAAAAACAGAGAGTGAGACATGGTTAAAAGAAGGCAGTTAAAAACAGAGAGTGAGACATGGTTAAAAGAAGGCAGTTAAAAACAGAGAGTGAGACATGGTTAAAAGATAGCAGTTAAAAACAGAGAGTGAGACATGGTTAAAAGAAAGCAGTTAAAAACAGAGAGTGAGACATGGTTAAAAGAAAGCAGTTAAAAACAGAGAGTGAGACATGGTTAAAAGAAAGCAGTTAAAAACAGAGAGTGAGACATGGTTAAAAGAAGGCAGTTAAAAACAGAGAGTGAGACATGGTTAAAAGAAGGCAGTTAAAAACAGAGAGTGAGACATGGTTAAAAGAAGGCAGTTAAAAACAGAGAGTGAGACATGGTTAAAAGAAGGCAGTTAAAAACAGAGAGTGAGACATGGTTAAAAGAAAGGCAGTTAAAAACAGAGAGTGAGACATGGTTAAAAGAAAGCAGTTAAAAAAACAGAGAGTGAGACATGGTTAAAAGAAGGCAGTTAAAAACAGAGAGTGAGACATGGTTAAAAGAAAGGCAGTTAAAAACAGAGAGTGAGACATGGTTAAAAGAAAGCAGTTAAAAAACAGAGAGTGAGACATGGTTAAAAGAAGGCAGTTAAAAACAGAGAGTGAGACATGGTTAAAAGAAGGCAGTTAAAAACAGAGAGTGAGACATGGTTAAAAGAAAGCAGTTAAAAACAGAGAGTGAGACATGGTTAAAAGAAAGCAGTTAAAAACAGAGAGTGAGACATGGTTAAAAGAAGGCAGTTAAAAACAGAGAGTGAGACATGGTTAAAAGAAGGCAGTTAAAAAACAGAGAGTGAGACATGGTTAAAAGAAAGCAGTTAAAAACAGAGAGTGAGACATGGTTAAAAGGAAAGGCAGTTAAAAACAGAGAGTGAGACATGGTTAAAAGAAAGCAGTTAAAAACAGAGAGTGAGACATGGTTAAAAGAAGGCAGTTAAAAACAGAGAGTGAGACATGGTTAAAAGAAAGCAGTTAAAAACAGAGAGTGAGACATGGTTAAAAGAAAGCAGTTAAAAACAGAGAGTGAGACATGGTTAAAAGAAAGCAGTTAAAAACAGAGAGTGAGACATGGTTAAAAGAAAGCAGTTAAAAACAGAGAGTGAGACATGGTTAAAAGAAAGCAGTTAAAAAACAGAGAGTGAGACATGGTTAAAAAGAAAGCAGTTAAAAACAGAGAGTGAGACATGGTTAAAAGAAAGCAGTTAAAAAACAGAGAGTGAGACATGGTTAAAAGAAAGCAGTTAAAAACAGAGAGTGAGACATGGTTAAAAGAAGGCAGTTAAAAACAGAGAGTGAGACATGGTTAAAAGAAGGCAGTTAAAAACAGAGAGTGAGACATGGTTAAAAGAAGGCAGTTAAAAACAGAGAGTGAGACATGGTTAAAAGAAAGCAGTTAAAAACAGAGAGTGAGACATGGTTAAAAGAAGGCAGTTAAAAAACAGAGAGTGAGACATGGTTAAAAGAAGGCAGTTAAAAAACAGAGAGTGAGACATGGTTAAAAGAAGGCAGTTAAAAACAGAGAGTGAGACATGGTTAAAAGAAGGCAGTTAAAAACAGAGAGTGAGACATGGTTAAAAGAAGGCAGTTAAAAACAGAGAGTGAGACATGGTTAAAAGAAGGCAGTTAAAAAACAGAGAGTGAGACATGGTTAAAAAGAAAGCAGTTAAAAAACAGAGAGTGAGACATGGTTAAAAGAAAGCAGTTAAAAACAGAGAGTGAGACATGGTTAAAAGAAGGCAGTTAAAAAACAGAGAGTGAGACATGGTTAAAAGAAAGCAGTTAAAAAACAGAGAGTGAGACATGGTTAAAAGAAAGCAGTTAAAAACAGAGAGTGAGACATGGTTAAAAGAAAGCAGTTAAAAAACAGAGAGTGAGACATGGTTAAAAGAAGGCAGTTAAAAACAGAGAGTGAGACATGGTTAAAAGAAAGCAGTTAAAAACAGAGAGTGAGACATGGTTAAAAGAAGGCAGTTAAAAACAGAGAGTGAGACATGGTTAAAAGAAGGCAGTTAAAAACAGAGAGTGAGACATGGTTAAAAGAAAGCAGTTAAAAACAGAGAGTGAGACATGGTTAAAAGAAAGCAGTTAAAAACAGAGAGTGAGACATGGTTAAAAGAAGGCAGTTAAAAAACAGAGAGTGAGACATGGTTAAAAGAAGGCAGTTAAAAACAGAGAGTGAGACATGGTTAAAAAGAAGGCAGTTAAAAACAGAGAGTGAGACATGGTTAAAAGAAAGCAGTTAAAAAACAGAGAGTGAGACATGGTTAAAAGAAAGCAGTTAAAAAACAGAGAGTGAGACATGGTTAAAAGAAGGCAGTTAAAAAACAGAGAGTGAGACATGGTTAAAAGAAAGCAGTTAAAAAACAGAGAGTGAGACATGGTTAAAAGAAGGCAGTTAAAAAACAGAGAGTGAGACATGGTTAAAAGAAAGCAGTTAAAAACAGAGAGTGAGACATGGTTAAAAGAAAGCAGTTAAAAACAGAGAGTGAGACATGGTTAAAAGAAGGCAGTTAAAAACAGAGAGTGAGACATGGTTAAAAGAAAGCAGTTAAAAACAGAGAGTGAGACATGGTTAAAAGAAAGCAGTTAAAAACAGAGAGAGAGACATGGTTAAAAGAAAGCAGTTTAAAAAACAGAGAGTGAGACATGGTTAAAAGAAAGCAGTTAAAAACAGAGAGTGAGACATGGTTAAAAGAAAGCAGTTAAAAACAGAGAGTGAGACATGGTTAAAAGAAGGCAGTTAAAAAACAGAGAGTGAGACATGGTTAAAAGAAAGCAGTTAAAAACAGAGAGTGAGACATGGTTAAAAAGAAAGGCAGTTAAAAAACAGAGAGTGAGACATGGTTAAAAGAAGGCAGTTAAAAACAGAGAGTGAGACATGGTTAAAAGAAAGCAGTTAAAAACAGAGAGTGAGACATGGTTAAAAGAAGGCAGTTAAAAACAGAGAGTGAGACATGGTTAAAAGAAGGTGTAGCTGGTGAGACTGAGTAGAAAACAATACGTTCAACAGAGCTCAGCCACTAAATCTGAAAATAACCTTTCAGTCTTTACCAGCAGCAGCTAGCAGTTTAGTCCTTATTATATGCTGTCTACACACACACACACACACACACACACACACACACACACACACACACACACACACACACACACACACACACACACACACACACACACACACACACACACACACACACACACACACACACACCCCATGTACAGCAGGGATAATTATAATGTGAAGCCCTGATTGGTGAGTGCATAGAAACCGTTTTGGTACACTGCAGGAAAAAGTGGTGTGTGTCTCCCTGTTTTTGTGTGTTTCTGTGTGTGTGTGTGTGTGTGTGTGTGTGTGTGTGTGTGTGTGTGGTTGTGTGTCTCCCTGTTTTTGTGTGTTTCTCTGTGTGTGTGTGTGTGTGTGTGTGTGTGTGTGTGTGTGTCCCTGTTTTTGTGTGTTTCTCTGTGTGTGTGTGTGTGTGTGTGTGTGTGTGTGTGTTGTGTGTCTCCCTGTTTTTGTGTGTTTCTCTGTGTGTGTGTGTGTGTGTGTGTGTGTGTGTGTGTGGTTGTGTGTGTGTCTCCCTGTTTTTGTGTGTTTCTCTGTGTGTGTGTGTGTGTGTGTGGTTGTGTGTGTGTCTCCCTGTTTTTGTGTTTCTCTGTGTGTGTGTGTGTGTGTGTGTGTGTGTGTGTCTCCCTGTTTTTGTGTGTTTCTCTGTGTGTGTGTGTGTGTGTGTGTGTGTGTGTGTGTGTGTGTTGTGTGTGTGTGTTTGTCTCCCTGTTTTTGAGTGTGTGTGTTTCTCTGTGTGTGTGTGTGTGTGTGTGATTGTCTCTCTGTTTGTGTGTTTCTCTGTGTGTTTCTCTGTGTGTGTATGTGTGTATGCATGTGTGTGTGTGTGGTTGTGTGTGTTTCTCTGTGTGTGTATGTGTGTGTTTGTGTGTGTGTTTCTCTGTGTGTGTATGTGTGTATGCGTGTGTGTGTGTGTGTGTTTTTCTGTGTGTGTATGTGTATGCGGTTGTGTGTGTGTATTTCTCTGTGTGTATGTGTGTGGTTGTGTGTGTGTTTCTCTGTGTGTGTATGTGTGTGTTTGTGTGTGTGTTTCTCTGTGTGTGTATGTGTGTATGCGCGTGTGTGTGTGGTTGTGTGTGTGTGTTTCTCTGTGTGTGTATGTGTGTATGCGTGGGTATGTGTGTGTGGTTGTGTGTGTGTGTGTATTTGTGTATGCGTGTGTGTGTGGTTGTGTGTTTCTCTGTGTGTGTATGTGTGTGTATGTGTGTGTGGTTGTGTGTGGGTGTATTTCTCTGTGTGTATGTTTGTATGCGTGTGTATGTGTGTGTGTGTGGTTGAGTGTGTGTGTGTGTTTCTCTGTGTATGTGTGTGTGTGTGTGTGCGTGTGTGTTTGTGTGTGTGTGTGTGTGTGTGTATTTCTCTGTGTGTATGTTTGTATGCGTGTGTATGTATGTGTGTGTGTGTGGTTGTGTTTGTGTTTCTCTGTGTATGTAAGTGTGTGCGTGTGTGTTTCTCTGTGTGTGTGTGTGTGTGTGTGTGTGTGTGTTTCTCTGTGTGTGTATGTGTGTGCGTGTGTGTTTCTCTGTGTGTGTGTGTGTGTGTGTGTTTCTCTGTGTGTGTATGTGTGTATGCGTGTGTGTGTATGTGTGTTAATGTTTATGTGAAACACCCATGCACAGACAAGGCTTTCTGGTGGGTAAAGACATAAATAAATCCAATCATAAGACCCTAAAGACCTCTTGCAGATACGAAGCAACAGCACGCTACCATCGATACAGACGCCTCACCGTGTCTCAAACGTTCGCCAAGCAGCCAGCAGTAGGCTAGTCCGATACCGTTATAATGAAACCTGTCCCACATACTGCAGCAGCAGCAGAATATACGTGTGCATGCTTAAGATCAGTCCATTTAAATGTTACACACTGAGCAGAGTGGTATGACGAACAATGGAAAGACAAAAACTATTAAAATAAGACCCAAGTTGTAATAAACTTCAAAAAAATCTCCATCAAATGTTTATTTTACGTTGGTTCAAACTGTTAAACGGCGATTAAGTTCGTGCCAAAATGTTACGATGATTGACTGAACCAAGAACGGAAATAAAGAAGAAATAGAAAAAGAAAGAGTAGAGAAAAATAAGGCACGGAGCGGAGGTTTTAAACCCACATCACTCTGTTTACCATGGGCGGGTCTGCACTGACACTGTGTGTGTGTGTGTGTGTGTGTGTGTGTGTGTGTGTGTGTACTATTTCTGTCTGCATTTGCGTATTGGATTTGTTTCATTTTGATTGTAGGGTGTGTGTGTGTGTGTCTGTGTGTATATGTGTGTGTGTGTGTGTGTGTGTCTGTGTGGTGTATGCGTATGTGTCTGTGTGTATATGTGTGTGTGTGTGTGTGTGTGTGTGTGTCTGTGTGGTGTATGCGTATGTGTCTGTGTGTGTGTGTATATATGTGTGTGTGGTGTATGCGTATGTGTGTGTGTGGTGTATGCGTATGTGTCTGTGTGTATATGTGTGTGTGTCTCTGTGTGTGTGTGTGTGTGTGTGTGTGTGTGTGTATGTGTGTCTGTCTGTGTGTATATGTGTGTGTGTGTATATGTGTGTGTGTGTGTCTGTGTGTATATGTGTGTGTGTGTGTGTGTCTATATGTGTGTGTGTCTGTGTGTATATGTGTGTGTATATGTGTCTGTCTGTCTGTCTGTCTGTCTGTCTGTCTGTCTGTCTGTCTGTCTGTGTGTGTGTGTGTCTCTGTGTGTGTGTGTCTGTCTGTGTGTGTGTGTGTGTGTGTGTGTGTGTGTGTGTGTGTCTCTGTGTGTGTGTGTGTGTGCATGCATGTGTGTGTGTTTGGGCGTTTCCGTTCTATTTCTACCATACGAGTCTTTCTTCGGTCTCTTTGATTAAGGCATGGCGGCGAGGCCAGGTGCAGCCATGGCAACCACAGGGTGTGTCGCTTTGATAGCGGCGGCCAGGTGACTTCCTGCCAGCGTTGCCTTGGCAACATTCCAACCGACAGGCCTCACGGCACAGGAGCTGCTCAGTCTGGGGCTCATACCTATTTTAACCAATGGCTTTCATGACTTTTTCCATGACTTTTCCATGACTTTTTCCATGACTTTTTTCCATGACTTTTTTCCATGACTTTTTTCCATGACTTTTTCCATGACTTTTTTCCATGACTTTTTCTATGACTTTTTCCATGACCTTTCTATGACTTTTTCCATGACTTTTCCATGACTTTTTCCATGACTTTTTCTGACTTTTCTATGACTTTTCTCATGACTTTTTCCATGACTTTTTCTGACTTTTCCATGACCTTTTCTGACTTTTCCATGACTTTTCTATGACTTTTTCTATGACTTTTCCATGACTTTTTCCATGACTTTTCTATGACTTTTTCCATGACTTTTCCATGACTTTTTCATGACTTTTTCATGACTTTTCCATGACTTTTCCATGACTTTTTCCATGACTTTTCTATGACTTTTCCATGACTTTTCCATGACTTTTCCATGACTTTTCTATGACTTTTCTATCACTTTTTCTATCACTTTTTCTATCACTTTTCCATGACTTTTCCATGACTTTTTCATGACTTTTTCATGACTTTTTCTGACTTTTCCCATGACTTTTTCCATGACTTTTTCCATGACTTTTCCATGACTTTTTCTATGACTTTTTCTAGTTACCCGTAGGTTTGTCGTAGTACCTCTTAGTTTTGTGTGAAACAGCTCAGTGGACTACATCTCCCAGTGGACTACATCTCCCGTTTCACACAATCTACGTCACCTAGCTTGATGCTTGGTTTGCTCGCTAGCTAGCTATCTTAGCTCTGTTCCACAACACATGTAACGTTATGTTACCTGCTGTGTTTTATCCAGTCAGGTGTTCTCAGCAGAGAAGCAAAAGAACGAGAGAGATCCTCTGCTCATTAGAGTAACGTTACATCCCCGGTACGATACACAAAGACATCGTAGCTTCAGCCAGACGTCACCCATGAAGTTTGTAGTCTTTCTAATTACGTATTTTCACAGTCTTATACTTCAACAGTTTAACAATAAACTGAGACTTTTTTCGGTTGAAAAATAACGTTTTAAATTGACGAACATCATATTTGTAATCCATGGCTCAATTCAAACTGGATCAAAAGATAATTATTATCTCTCCATTGACTCTAGTTCATATTTTTTCGAAAGACAGGTCCCATGGAGCGCTATATAACTGAGAAAATCAAGAAAAACTAACACCTGAACCAACATCAGCGTAGTGTTAATGTTGTCACCTATTTTTAATTTAGTCTTGTGCCAAATGTCCTTGTTAGTTTTAAAGTGGTTACACACCAACCAGACGGCCGGCCCTCGGCAGTAAAGCCAGTGGAAACGATCAGTCGTGTCTCCGAGGTCCAAAAAACTGTATTTTTTTCCAATTGTATTGTTGCCCAAGGAATGACAACCGGCAGCTGATTGGACGAACGCGTCACATGGGTTTGTTTTCTCCGGAAATTCAAAGCCAGACTGTCTAATGGCGGCTCGTTCAGAATACGATCTCTGTCGGTACACGATCCGTTCTGCACATGCGCAAAACGTTCGTGCGTGCGCTATCGTACGAGGATTTAGGCCACTGGGCGATCTGTTCCACGCTTCCGGTCGACAGCCAAGCTAACGTTAGTTTAGCTAACAGCTAATTCGGCTAACCGTTAGCTGAGACAGCATGTAATAACTTTAAAAGACACTCAAAATAAAACTTGAAAATAAACGTTAACATAACAGCTGTTACGTCAGTTCTACTTTACTTGTGCTCATTAAAAATACAATCACTCAACACTTCTACGTCTTTAATGTTATTACTTTAAAGTCTTAATGTAGCTGTAGCCTGCTTCTCCCATTAAGTTTGACGTAACGTTGTTTTGGACTGAATCTAGCTGTCAGCTAGCGGTTAGCCGAATTAGCTGTTAGCTAAACTAAAGTTAGCTTCCCGGTAGGGCTGCCACCTCTTAGCCGATTAGTCGACTAATCGGTCGTTTTGTTCTTAGTCGACTAAGATTTCTTTAGTCGATTAGTCATTTTTTATGCTTATTCATGCTTAATTAATTATTTCCAAGAAACTTCTGAGCACATTTCTGGTAAACACAAGATTTAAAGTGGTGCTTTTGCAGGATTAATTGTGGAGAAACTCAGTTTTACAGATGGTTAATTAACTACATTTATATTGTGCTTTTCTAGTCTTAACCACCTCTCAAAGAGCACAGCTCTGTCAATTAAATCAACTAATCCATTAGTCGACTAAATCCTATAAGTGTTAGTCGACTAAGAATATCTTTAGTCGAGGACAGCCCCACTTCCCGGTGGAGGCTAGCGTGGAACAGATCGTGCAGGTTGTATCCTCGGTAAAACAGGATTATCTTGCGCATAGGGCTGTCCTCGAGTAAAGGTCTCGTCATTTTAGTCTAGTTTTAGTCAAAAGAGAACTCAAGATATCTTAGTCAAGTTGACAATCTGTGTTGTTTTTCAGAAAAATCAAGAAAAATAAAGATATTGAACCAACATCAGCGGGATCACAACTACTTCGAATGTGAGAAACACTCTTTGGGAATAAATGTACGTGTGTGTACTTTGACTTTTTTTAAAGTTTGGCTCATGTCCCGTCCGCTAACATGGAGGAGGGAGGGGTGTATGACCTGTACTGCAGCCAGCCACTAAGGGGCCATCCAGATGTTTTGGTTTCACTTGTACAGTCTACGAATCAGCCCCAGGTCTGAACTCAGGAAGGATTTATAAGACCTGTCTCCCACTGAAAATGTGTGGTGCATTATATGAAGCGCAAAATATACGATAAATGGGAGACATCAAGTAGGAATGGGAAAGAATTCCACCTACAGTACGAAGCTTCAACAATGAGTGTCCTCAGCAGTGTTTCCCACAGACTAGAAGGCAATTTGTGGCGCGCGGGGGGAGTGAAACTTATTTTTGTAACAATCAAGTATCAAAAACTGAGGAGGACACGCTGTTGGATGCTGTCCTCCTTTCTCCTACTCTTTCTTCAATGCCTATTTAATCTTTCTCTCTCTCTCTCTCTCTCCCCCTCCCAGTGATCCTGTCTTTCTGCTTGAGCTGCAGTGGTTGAAGCCTGAAAATATTGTAAACAAATTAATAACATAACTAATTACATTGGTGGGACTATTTAGCTCTGTTTCAGACTGATACCTCCGGTTCTATTATTTATAATAACTTTATTTGATTCACAGCTGCTATATATGGTGTTTTGACCTCAACGACCCAACTGCATTTTACCGCAAACTCTAGTTAACTTTGTAAAGCGGGCGCAATTGCTTGTTTGCTAAGAGTCTGGTCAGGACTCCAACGTTAACACACCGACGACATTGTGTTCAGCAGGCCCGGTGTGATGCTGCACCATACAGCCCAGCAGGCCCGGTGTGATGCTGCACCATACAGCCCAGCAGGCCCGGTGTGATGCTGCACCATACAGCCCAGCAGGCCCGGTGTGATGCTGCACCATACAGCCCAGCAGGCCCGGTGTGATGCTGCACCATACAGCCCAGCAGGCCCGGTGTGATGCTGCACCATACAGCCCAGCAGGCCCGGTGTGATGCTGCACCATACAGCCCAGCAGGCCCGGTGTGATGCTGCACCATACAGCCCAGCAGGCCCGGTGTGATGCTGCACCATACAGCCCAGCAGGCCCGGTGTGATGCATGAGAGTAGAGGAGACGCTGGACATGATTATGGCATAGCTTTCTCATTAGGCTATTAGGCTAATAAAGTTATGATTAAAAAAACACAAATGCATGATCAAGGGCCCAGACAGTGGCGGCAAATATCTAAACTCTAGAGTTTAGATATTTCCACTAGTATCAAGAGTTCTCTATGAAGTCCAAAGGTCAAGACACACAAGTCCCAAGTCAAGAGTCCAAGTAAAGTCCAACAAGTAGCGATGCACCGATGTGACAATTGTGGCCGATACCGATAACCAATATTAATATTGCTGTTATGGCCGATACCGATATCTCTGTATAGAAAACACATTTTTATGATAATCAAATAAAGAACTATTTTCCAAAACGTTTTTTTTCCCCCCCAAATGACTCATATTGGGCACCTTTACCTGTGTGCAAAATATGAAACAATTAATACTGATATAATTATATATAATTTCACATCGATACCGAGGTGTTAAAAAAATGATATATTTTTATATATATATATGGCGGCCGATATATCGTGCACCATTACCAACAAGTCTCAAGTAAAAATGAACAAGTCCCATGTCGAGTTTAGGTTTTGATCTCTAATGAGCTAAAACTAAACAATGTGTAAAAACCAGCAGAAAGAAATGACCTACTTTCCCGCCTCTAAACTAGACTACATAAAACGCGACTGTGTGGCAGTTATTTCAGCAAAGAAACATGTTTCTGAGGGATTATTTCTTCCCTCGGGGTGTCAGGTGACTGACAGGAGGCAGAGCGGAGCTCTGAAAACACTTATCTCAGCACAATGAGGGAAGGATCAAACAGACTCTTTACTGCGGGGGATTACCTCACGGATATGGATAGTTTTCGTATTAAGCAGGTGGCTTCTTCTTTTTCATGAAGTAAACAAGCACTCTCTAGCTCACATGTGTCAAACTCAAGGCCCGCGGGCCAAATCTGACCCCTTGCAGATTATGATCCGGCCCGCATATCAATCTAGGTTCACAATAGATTTTGGCCCACCTAGTTGTGCGCCAAAACCAAAAACAAGGTAAAAAGTGTTGTTTTTAACTGCAGTTACGCTACACTCAAAGCAGAATTTGGCAGATTTGCCGACTCTGAGACTAAGATGAGAAAATACCATATTTAGGCAAAAAATGTTGTTTGCTTGATTTGCTAAATTCTATGATGGCTAGGGAACATTTTTGCTGATTTATGTAGGCCTTTATGTCGACAAAAATGAAACAATTTAAATAAAAAGGTGACAAAAACGCCTGAGAAAGCCATAAAGATGTCGGTGGGGGAAATAAAACATACAAAAATGAGTACAGCGCTACAGCAATGTAAAAAAAAGTGACGTGCAGTAACACAGTCAAAGATATTTGACATTTTCAATGAAACAAAAGAAAGTCAATAAACTCTTCATGTCTGGCCCTTTTTTTCCAGTGTGGCCCTCTGGGAAAATGAGTTTGACACCCCTGCTATAGCTTAACCGCCAATGTACAAACCTCACTGCTACCCTGTACTGTCTTTGTTTTGACTGTGTGATAATATAACTTTACAGACATTTCAGTGCTGCTGAAAACCTGTTTGTTGTTATTCTTACCTTTCTTCACCTTCTTCTGCAGTTTGATAGTGTCTGACGATTTCTTCTTGATGTCCGCTCTGGCCTTCTTGTACTCTGAACAGCAAGAACAACAAGCCGACAGTGAGAGAGAGTTTGTGTCAGTGCATGTCTGTGCAGGTCTGTGTGTGTGTGTGTGTGTGTGTGTGTGTTAACATATTAGCATACCTTTAGCATGGTCTTTGTCCAGCTGACTGGCCACTTTTTTCCACTCCTCCATCTTCAACTCCAGCGGAGTGACAAGACCTTCTGAGAGAGCTCTGAAAGAAAAAGCATTTAAAGTCTCAATTGTTTGAGATTGGCTCGCATTTGCACTATACAGTATGTGTGTTTACAACTACAGTACAAGTGTACAGGACGTTAACGTTAAAGCAGGGAGTAGAGGAGCTCAGCAAATTAGCAGTTTAGATAGTTGGATTAAACTGGGGACTTAAACCTGCAATAACTGAATGTTTTCATATTGTCGTTCGACATTGTTATTAGAAAAATAGTAACTATACTTATACTATATACGCGTACATGTTAATTTCTTTGATGGCCCCTGTGAGGAAGCTGTTGAGTTAAATAATGATAAAAACTGTGAGAATTAAGACCAGGCGGTAACAAAAAAATTATTCTCGAATGGATGAACATTATTTAAGCGGAGAGCTATACTGTGTGTGTGTGTGTCTCTCATCTGACTGACAGCTTCTCTAATGACAGCAGACAATAATGACACAAATCCTGCACGCACACGCACACACACACACACACACACACACACAGTGTGTGGAATATGTCAGTTGACAGTAATTATAATCTAGTTCCCCAATGTGTCATCACATCATTCACAGCTTCACCTGTTTCACCTTCTCCATACCCAGTGTGTGCGTGTGTGTGTGTGTGTGTGTGTGTGTGTGTGTGTCTTACGTGGTGAACAGTTTGAGCTTGGACTCGATGCTGCGGTGTCTCATACACATCCTGGTTAGCGCTGAGCCAATCTCCTTGGTGGCACCTGGCAAAAAAATAATAAAAATAGAGTTTCAAAATATAGCTAAAAATGTGCGACATACATACAAATGAAGACATAGCAGGACATGTTGTAGCACTCACGGCATATTAATGCCACATACTGCAACATAAAAGCTCCAAATTAATAACTGAATGAATGAATATAACTAAATTTCATAATAAGTCAGAGGGAGGGCTGGACAATATTCCCAATAAATTGGATTTCCCTCGATAGCAATACATATTACAATACTTTTTAATCCTTTCTCGTGTGACTTACTGTGTAATTACAGTACGACTAGTTAAAGACACTGGGCTTCTGGCTGGTCATTGGCTGTTGCAGCTACAGTATTGTCATTTTCAAGACATTTATTTACTACTGTAACAGGTCTGTCAGATAGTCACTGAGTCAGTAATTCAAAATATTTAGTTTATCGTGCAGCCCAGGTTTGAAGCAGCCAGAAATAAAATGTTAAACAGGATAACAGGAACCTTTTGTTTCCTAAATTATGGATGTATTATTGAACATTAATCAATGTAACACAAGATTCACATGAAGCCGCTTGTAATAAACACCGATTTATATTTAATATTTAAGTATTTGAACATTAATTCAGATTTGTGCAACATTTGGACGTAAACATAAATGTTGACACAGACAGGGAGAGAAGGAAGAGAGCTGCATCACTTCCACGCACGCACGCACGCACGCACGCAAGCACGCACGCACGCACCTATCATAATGGTTTCTTTGTGGCACCCAGTCTGTATGTTGACAGAACACTCACACACAAGCAGAGATACACACACACAGACAGACACACAAACACACACAAGCAAGGAGACACAGACACACACAGACACACACACACACACACAGACAGACACAGACTCACACAGAAATGCACACACACGCAAAGACACACACACGCACGCAGACATACACACACACACACACACACACACACACACGAAGACGCACAAACACACACAAACACACACAAACACACACAGACAGACGCAGACTCACAGACATGCACACACACGCAAAGACACACACGCGCACACACACACACACGCGGACACACAAACACACACACACACACACACACACGCAGACACACACACACAAGCAAGGAGACAGACACACACAGACACACACACACGCAAAGACACACACACACACAGACAGACGCAGACTCACACAGACATGCACACACACGCAAAGACACACGCGCACACACAGACACACAAACACAAACAAGCAAGGAGAAACAGACACACACAGACACACACAGACACACACACACACACACACAGACAGATTCACACACACACACACACACACACACACACACACAGACACACAGACAGACTCACACACACACACACACACACACACACACACACACACACACACAGACACACAGAAGAAAGAGGTGCTGCTTTTCTCTGATTTATGTCATAGTTACATGATATTTTGGGGGTTTTGGACTGTGGGCTGCACATAACAAGCAATCTGAAGTCGTCAGCATCGGCACCAGGAAATTGTGTGAACTGTGCGAGTTCCCACAATTAATCTGGAAAATAACGTCCAGATGAATCAATCCTGAAAACAATCGTTACGTTTGTTTTTATTAATGACTCGGCTCGACTCTGTGATGGAACAAAGTGACACAGCAGATCTACGCCGAGAGTCTGAACTGTGCGATTTCCTGGCGTCACGCTACATGTCATTTGAATATCTAAATCTGAGAGCTACGCTGGAGGAAGGAAGCACAGCTACAACACAGAGTTATATAATAAAAAATAAAAAAAGAGTGAGAACAATCACGGTGAAAAGATCAGCTGTGTGGGTGTGTTCATTCAAACAGCTCCAGCACTAACAGGAAGTAAGGCCAGAGTGAAACAGAGTGTTACTGTACACACTTGACACTCGTCCCATGACATGGTGCTCTTTGGATGCTTTTAAATACCACTTA